>JABSTQ010009115.1:0-320166 GCA_013358835.2 Ixodes persulcatus
CAAAATTTGACCGGACAATCCCTTTAATTTATTTTGAGCGTAGGGAGCACGCACTTAACAAATTGCGGTTCATATTGATGCATTGTTTTGTTGACAGCGGTATTCTTGCACCAAAGCAGTAAACCTCGTTTTGTTTGGGAGGTTATCCTTCTCGCCTTTCTGCTTGCAGAGTGCCGCACAGCAATAAAAACGCATCTGGAAAGGCGCTATGCGGGAACTACAGAGTATTGGCCTCTACGACCGTATACCCCATAATGGCGGCCACGGCCCGGCCGGAGCAGCGCACGTGACCACTACCGGCGAGTGCGCATAGTTTGGAATCGGTGCCGCTAGATGGCGCGGCATTTCTAAAAGGGTCTTGTCAAACCATCGAAGAGCTGGCCAAGTCCCATCACGAAGAAATTGAGAAACTGGAACAGAGCTTCAACGATAGGTTCAAACACCTGGAAGACGCCGTCAGAACAAGCGCACCAACCCCCAATGACGAGGGTCACACTCTCAATGAGTGTATAGCGGATCTTTTGCATCGACTCCAGGTACTCGAAAAATCAACAGAATGTCAGGTGGGTCAAAATATTGAGCAAAATACAGCCACCTTAGAACTGAAAGACATTCTTCCAGTTGAAGGTGTCATACACCATGACGACACTGCTGCCAAGGCTTCAGAACGTCACCTTCACAAAGTCAGTTGATCGGTTCGCAAAATGGCGCAATGCCCCCCACATTCAGTGTATCGGTGACCTCATTCCTACACAGAAGCAGATCGCCTTAACAAGAATGGTGTCATCTGAAGCTCATTTAAACGAGGAGAATGTAGATGAGAAAGTTGCTGGGACGAACCAAATGTATAAGACAACTGCATGCTCAATCAGTTGCATGACACACACTTCGAATTCCAGAGCAGGCTGACCCAGATGAACCGATCCGGCCCCCATCGGGGGTACATCGAGAAGTCAATGTAGCCGGAGACAGCAATGTGGCCCTTTTTGCGCAAGCTCTCTCTGAGGAAGTCGGTGACCCCCACAGTTTGGAGATTATATTGAACAGAGGAGCCACTTTAGAACAGATTCACGAACTGATTGAAACATACGAAGAGCGGGCAAGGCAATTACCCTGTATGTACATCCTACATGTCGGAGTAAATAATATTCTCCAGGGTGATCAAGCAGATACCATAATAGAATGCTTGCGACAGAGGTGGGCGAAGCGAAAAGCTGCACTAGCCATCTGCTCAGTGCCAGAAATCCGAGGCAGAGGAAAGGAGCTTCAAGCTAGGACAAGGATGCTTAATGCAAAACTAAAGCACCTCTGCCAGAATATCAAAGCACGCTTTATAGACTTTACCCGGGACTTCGAAGACACGAACGCAGTCGAGAAGAATGGTCTTCACTGTCGGCCATTGGGAGTTCAGATGGCGACAAACTGGATGGGGGCTATTGCATGCCGTTTTTTAGGGTTCCGTTCACGAGGGAACCAACGATCAGGACGACCTATATGCAAAAGGAAAAACAAGAACGAAGCACCACTACGTTGTGTGCCAGATGTGCGACACGACTACCCAGCAGTGGATTCTTGTGCACCCAATGTCCATTGTCACATCACGAGACGACATATGATGCCCGGAAGCTCCGGACACAAGCAAACACCATCAGTGATTGGCCCAGGGTTTCATCCGGAGTACCTCAAGGAATACCCAACATTAATGAGAGCAGAGATGAGGACTCCCACTCTCTGCCTAACATGGCATGGACACCTTCAAAGAGAAGTTCACACGATACCACCGATGACAGACACCGATCACAGGGACAGAACAGATGCGGTGTGGAAAAACTCGCCGAACAACTTGTTCTAGGAGAAAGGCCCCGAACCCCAGCTGCCACCCCTTTCCTACACACGAGAGTATCCAATCAGCTAGAAAGGCCTTCCTCTATGCCGAACCTCCGACCAAACCCGTGGGTTACCGGAGATTTCCTTCGACCCTCTCCTGCTCTCCCAGCACTGGAGTTGACACACTTTGTACACCAAGTAGTGCGACAGCACATCGAAGCGATGCAGAATCAGAAGTGACAAAAATGTGAAGAGTGAGTGCGAAAGACGCAGGTGATCGTACTTCTATTCCTAATCGGAGAGCAAATAAGCGCAAGCGGAAACAGGAAATTGTGCTAGTAGGTTTTTTCAATATGAATGGTGCGAGACGTGAACGGAAGTGGCATGAGCTGTATAGTTCTCTCCACACAAGGTGTGTGTCTCTATTTGGCGTAGCGGAAACACACTTGCGTGACATGGAAGAACTGCCGATTGATATAGCATGGTGTTGGGCTGGATGCAATAGATTTGAAGGGGAGAGGCGAGGTGGAGGTGTTGGACTTCTTTGGGGAAGTAATGGACCAACATGGCTTCGGAGATCTGAGGACTGCATGGGTACACGGGAAAATAGGTAATGTTCCGACAGCGGTATGCATTATTTATGGTTCCCCTAAGCGAAAAGTCGTTCAAAATCAGTGTACTAAAAGTGCACTGAAGTATACTAAAAGTATACTTTCAGTGTGGTCTTCGTACTGAATGTATACTTTAAGTGTACTTAAAGTGTACTTCCAGTAAAAATGGTGGTGGACTGAAAGTATACTCGACCGTACAAAACTAGTACATGTAGTAGAATCGTAGTGCCCGCGGTAAAAAGTAGTTCAAAATCAGTATACAGGAAGTGGACTTAAGTATACTAAAGGTCTACTTTGAGTGCTTGCGGTCGGCGTACTCAAATTATAGTAACGGGTATATATATATATATATATATATATATATATATATATATATATATATATATATATATATATATATATATAGTGTGATTTTTTAAGATCAACACATTAAAAACGCGATAGATAGCCCGATGCCGTTTTCACAGGATATTCGTAGCCTCGGCGGACATTAGATGAGTAAACAAGTGTCGCAGTACGTTGTCTAATTAACTTTTTTAATTGACAGTGTAATTGACCATGATGAATTTTCAATTTTAAAGGGGCTATGAATAAACTCTCGCCCAACCGAAACAATTTGCGAAAAGGCGACGAGTTTTGGGTTATTCATAGCTCAAAGTCTGCCTTCCGTCGCCTGATCAAAAAACAGCGCTCTGGACAGAGCGCAGGATGTTATGCTTGCGTAGTCGCTTCAGACGCACCGTTTGAAGTATGATCCTGGAGCATTCACTAAAAGCTCGCTGTCAAAAGTGTGCAAGTTTGTTCATGCTGAATCCGACAGCACTTTATAAGGGTTGTAACTTCACTAGAAAATAAATAATGCATGGAACTCCAATATGCGAAGTTCTCAGTAACACAAACACACATGCCATTAGCGACATTCCATGTCAAAACCGCTAAGTCACTCTCCATTTTCCCCGCCCCTGCCGCGCGTGGTTCTTGAATTGGGGGAAGAAAGTGAAAAATTTGATAAATAAATATCTCAAAGCCCCTTGCTGTTTCGTGAATAGTTTTGATTGGGTTACGCTCCAATAATGACTGCCTCTAAAACAGCAATAGAAAAAAAGGTAATTTACGGATTTCAGTTAATTAATAAAAATGTTGCCACGGTTATCCACCCATGTAATGTCCGCTGAGTCGCACGACACACTGAAGACTGCATCAACGTGGCAGCAAGCCCCTTTTTTTCTAAAAACCTGTTGATTAAAAAATATCACCGGGTATACAGCTGACATAATGTGACAAAGGATGCTTCATTTCTCATTTCACTGCAGACCACGTGGTCCAAAAGTTCCCCGGGGAAACGACCGGCACTGGCACTGTCAGAGCATACTTACGTCGCAAATGCAGCATGGACTATAGCCCTAAAAAAAGCACAAATAGAAACGTTAGCTACATTGTACGCCACGGAAAGTAGCGTTATCTAACTTGTCAATAATTATTTTAGCTAGTCATTTCTACTATATTTATCAATTGAAAAGTCTACTTTTATTGCAAAGATAGCTTTTTTTTCCCCTGAACTGTATTTGTTACCTTTATTGCAGAATAAAAGTTTACTGTAAAAAACTGTCAGCACTATTCTGAAGCTAGACGATCGAGGGCAATTGCACCAAGTGTTTGATGCTGCTGATGCAAAAGCATGCACATGTCTGTTTTCAAAATGCACCGCCACTTGCGTGCTGCCTCATAGGCTAGTAGACAAATAACGTTTGCAGGATGATCCAGTGTTTTTGTAATGCAGGTCTCAGCTCACTATACGCTGTTTCAGATATCTGCATCCACAGCAAGCAAAAGGACAGGAGACAAAGGAAAACCACGGCTAATAACGGAGACAGAAGATGCTCCACCTTGCATAGTCACATGCAGCGCAAATCAACTTCTGAACCGCATAAGCGAAGTGGTGTTATGAATGGAAGCTCGCTCTGAAATTGGCTGGAGAAATCGGCGCCTTCATGTGACAACCTCAAGCTTTCACCGAAAGTGTTTCATTGTGTAGATTTATCTTGCAAAACTCTAAGACATCTCAATTCACGTGAAAAGAACTTGACAATTGCAACAACGAACACGCCAACACAGTGGATCGAGAGTTCCACGCTGTAAAAGATCGACGTAAATTTTACGTGTCTTTCCCTCGGCAAAAAAAAAAGTCGGGCACGCTCATTGTTTACAAAATACGAGGTTGCCCTCATTATTTACTTGTCGCGAGAGCCGAGCCTTCCAGAAAAGCCGAGATCCCAGGAGTGCAAGCATGCGCAGATGAATCAGAATAGCCTTGGCGACGAAGGAGAAATTGCTTGATATAGTTTCGGTTTTACACTGAGAAAAGCCTAAAGTTTAGATAAAACCTAAGATTGACTAAATTTTTGTTAATTGTTTACAAAATTGATATAGTGACATTATTATCATTAATATATATTGATTTGCTTAGTTTTGTCTTAAAAAAAACAAAGAGCAAAAAAATAGACTTTTGAAAACTGCGCATGACCATCGCTATTGCAATCAGCTTCCCTTCGGCCGCCGGCGCCGTTGGAGTTCCGGAGGCTTCGAGCATCGCTCCCTTTTTACGTTTTAGCCGTTTTAGCGGATATTTTAGATATCTTAGTTGCGAATACCGTGTTCAAGAATAGCAAGCGATTACTGAGAGCTGGGAGACGCTGCGTCTTACCAACGCAAGTAAGTGGCAGACAGTCATGGCCGACTGGTGCAAGCCCCGGTGAGGAAGTTTCGTTTGTTTCTGCGTAGTGCGCCGCTGTTTTACCGTGTGCTTGCTAAGCTATGCTTGATTCTAACTATGCTCTACCCGGTGTTATTTCGTCATTTGAAAAGAGCGTATCTTCAAAATGTATGGCTCTCTCCGCAGAGTGAGAAAGATTCACGTGCGGCGGAACCGAGGGCGAGCCGAGGGCCTGTCGGTGGCGCCGTCCTACGACGCTCGCCCGACGACGCTTTTGCGGAGCGTTCTAGTGCAGTCTGACGGCAGATCAAGCAATCACAGGTCATGCTAGTTCTGACGTGTGGTCCTAACAGCCTCTCGCCAACGATTTGTTTCATAAAGCGGGAGCGAGAAAAGCGTTACAAGAGCGAGCAGCATGATTTCTTGCCTGTGCTGATGCCTGTGCCGTAGAGACGCGCGGTCTCTTTGCGTATGCCGAAGCGGCACGCTTTCCAAGTTTACGATTGCGTGATGTAAATAAAGTGAGTTTGGATGTCACGTTTGTTAGTGGTGGCGAAAGCCGCTACAAAAAGCAGAGCAGTTAGAGAAAGCAAAAACGTGAAAAAATTCGAAAAGGACCTGAATATTCGATGAAGTTGAAAGACTACCAACGTACCAACTCGCCCAGTTATTCTTTGTCAAAGAATAATAGCCGATAGTAATACTTTAAATAAATGCCAACTTTTAAGTGGTTGTTACAAATTTGTAATTGATGCAGTACAGCCCTACGCTGCTCTAGTGCTTTTATGATATCAGGTAATGTGTAGGATAGTTCATAGCAACCATTTATGTACGACTCATTATATTGAATCTTCCCTCTAAAAGCTCGAACTTATATAAAAAATGTGCAAATCATAAATGAAGCCGCACCACTGCATGTGTAATAGCATGTGACTTGTATGTATGTTCTCAGCAAATGAAAAGGATGCATTCAAAAAGGGCCGATCATTTTGTGTCCTCTGTGTTAGAGCTTCTTTCAGGTACACGCAAAATGTGGGTGTCTACGTCTAAAAGAGTGGAATTGACGTTTCCCGCAGGGCTGCAGGCCTGACTCAGTTTGGCTAGCAGGTTGCAACCTATGGGAACCTGCAGGTAACTGCATCACAGGAGTAAAAGTGACGTCCGCCCACTGATCTCTATTATGGGTGGCTGAATGGTGCGTCGAGCAGACAGGTATGAAGCCACCGGAAGTAAGCGGCCTGTCCTGATAGCGAGTGCTTGACAGGCTTTTCGATTCTCCCAAGTGCTGGTTCGAACAACGTTCAGGCGCTGGGTTTTTTCTTGTCATCCCAAGAGAGCCTGCTTGTTGCGGAGTAACAGTGCATGCGGACCCGAGAAGTCTCCTGGGAAACCATTCGATGTGAAAATTTTGAGATTCTATTTTATCAAAAAGTGCATATGTCCCACGTTCAAATGTCTTATTCTTGGGATTTCATCCAGAACTAATCTCTGCAGCGCACTGGCACATGCGGAGAAGCGCACTGAACAAAGCGAATCCATCGCAATGGTGACTTTGCGAGCGCTTTGAAAGGTTTGAATGGCATAAACGACTTTATTTTCGCGAGCTCAATATTTCATACATTTTATGAAGTGTTAGTGTTGGGAATACTTTGCAGGTACAAAATTTCACAATCAGGAGTAATGTTCAATGCATTCGTATCCATGGGGTTACTTTTTTGCAGGACCAATTTTAAGAAATTTCGATGAACTCGCAAAAAACTAAACCTTAGTAAAACGTTAGTAGTTTACAAGTACAATTAATCTTGAAACCAATATCGAATACCGTAATATACTAAACTTCTAAAATAAAATGTTAATATTAGTACAGCCCTGAAAATGGCCATTCTCGAATGTTTTCGTTGTGGCCTTCATTAATTCATATGTGCTTAAAATGTAGCAGCTGCAACCTTGAATCTGGAAAAGGCTATTGTTTGTCACACATTTGCTTTATGGTGCCTAGGATTTTAGGTAATAAATGTTGTGCCCTGCAATGAACACTATTACCTGTAGCGGAGCCCTGGGCATGCAAAGAAGGCACACCACCAATGTCTGACATATCAGGCTTTCAAAATGCTATTGTCCGATTTTCCTCACCCTTCTGTCAGGATGAAGTGGTTACTATCTTGCCTTCCTCACATAGTGGTCCTTTGAGCGAGTTATGTGGTGTTATATCATAGGGTGGCATAGGGTCATTTTCTCTTCTCTTTTACGCAGGATGTAATGGCACACCATCATCACAAAGGAGAGTGTACAGTGAGGCAGGCTCGGAAACTTGAATAAAGTGATAAGTAGGATTTCAGTTTCTGTCTTATCAATTATGTGAAGAACACTGATCATAATGTTTGTATGCTACACATACATACTTTCAGTTGAAAAATGCAATGCATCTTTTCTTTATGGCTTTTCTCACACAGTTTCAGAAGACGCTGGTACGTCATTTTTATGAGGAATGTTTAAAAATAGAGCTGCCAAAGATTTCCTCGTAATTTTCACGTACATAGCCGCAAATCAAAATGACAACTCTCCTAGTCAATGTTGGAAAACGGCAGTACATTATTTTCACGAGGGAAGATTTGAAAATGATTCAATTGTCATTTTCACGTCTATACTCGCAACTTAAAAACGCGGTGCCTCTTTTTTTTTTTTGACAACTTTTCCCACATAATTTCATAACATGATTGTACGTTATTTTGACGAGAAATGTTTGGAAATAGAGCTGCCAAGACTTTCCTCGGAAATTTCCTGACTCATTTTTAAAAGTGCATCTCCCGATAATGACACCTCTGCATTATCATCAATTAAGTGTTGTCAACGGTGTTTCTTAACATTTCACGAGAATGGAGCTATGTGTCATGAAATTTCACAAATTGGAATCCAGCCGTTCAAAGAAACACCTTTGAAAAGTCAGCTTTTTAAATGCAGGCGCCGATTTTTCTGGCCAATTTTAGACCGTTCTTTCCATTCAGAACGCCCGACATACACGGCGTCCCAGATAACTTAAACCAAACTTAAAAAACACCGGAGCGCTCTGCAGGAGTGAAATCAACTGTCATTAGCAAGCGTCTTGCGAAAGTGCACAGATTTTTTTAATGCGCCTGGTTATCTAATTAACTAAGATTAATCAGCTAACCTTTCAAATATTATTTAAAGGGCCAAGATGTCAATTGTAAAGTTGCAGGGCGCATTGAGAAACACCCAATTAAAGTGTTTGCAACATAATACGCTTTCGTGCTTTTTTCCGGCCTTCAAAGAGCACACAGAAAAAGGAGCATGCAAAGTGCACCTTGTTGAAAATAGTTTAATGAGGTGCTTCTTAATGCGCTCTACCACTTTCCAATGCACACCTTGGCTTTTAAACGAAGATTTCAAAAGTTAGCTTGTTTTTCTTAATTAAATAACTAGGCGCACTAAAAAAAATTGCGTGCACTTTCGCAAGAGACTTGCTAACAGCGTGCAGTTGGTTTCACTCCCGCAGAACGCCCGGTTTTTTTTTTTTTTTTAAAGTTTGGTGCAAGTTATCTGGGACACCCCATATATATACACTAGTAGTGTACATTTAGTGCACAAAAAGTATACATGTAGTGTACTAAACGTACACTTATATTATGCTAGATGTACACTCGAGGTGCACTTATGGTATACTATATATGCACTTGTGCTGTACTAAAACTATACTATTTTGTTTCATAAAAGTGTGAAACTAGTACGATTTCAGTATATACTGTAAGTTCACTATTAGTATACATTCAGTATACTGATTTCGACCAACTTTTCGCTTAGGGTAGTTTGGGATTATTCCTTCCTCCGACCGTTGGTTGCGGACATTTTTCTCTGCCGAAGCAACTTGCCTCAAAGCAATGCCTCGTCAGCGTCAGTGAGTGCCTTCACGAATCTGAACGGGACATGTGCTTTGTGTTTGCGGTGCTCCCCGTTTTGCATCCTGCAAACGGGGCTTACAGAGGAACAGCATCCTCGTATCGTGAACATATGTGCAAGTACCTGTTTCCGAAAACCTTCCCCGTAACCTTTCCACAGGACGTGGGTACCTTTGAGCGTAAAAATTGTGTCTCAGTGAACGTGTTTGGTTATGACAGCGAGAAAAACTTTGTCTACCCCCTGAAGGTAGTTGATGACGAGTTTGAGCAGCACGTCGATCTTCTCCTTGTTGAGAACCATTTTGTGGGCATTACAAACTTTGCGAGGCTTTTTTCAAATGCCAAAAGCCTACGCTTTCGTTGTAAGACGTGTCTAACCGGGTTTCAGAGGCAAGAAACCCATCTGACCATCACTCAATGTGCAGGGACAAGAAGCCGGGCAAAACCGTCTTTCCAAACAAGGGTGACGAACTGTACTTTCGTCGGAGCACGCATGTCATGGAAGAGTTCCCCTTTTACTGCGTTTACGACTTTTAAGCGATTCTGGAACCGACTCAGTCGACGGGCAATGTTTACGAGAATCACGTCCCCAGCTCTTTCTATCCTTCTCGTCATCCGCTCAAAAGATTCGTCCATTGTTGAGGAATACCTCTATCGCGGACCCGACTGCGTAGAAAGATTCATTTTGATTCTCAACTTTCTAGCGAAGGAAATACCCCGATTGATCAGGTCGAGTGAAGTGCCTCTTGAAATGACTCAAGAAAACGAGGATTCCCACGCGGACTTTTCCCGCTGTGTCATTTGCAACGAAAGCTTTAGCAAGAAAATGAAAACTCGCGACCACGATCACATGACGGGAGAGTCTAGGCGGGCGCTTTGCTCCCAGTGTAACCTAAACCATCGAATCAACAAACATACCGTTCCACTCATAGCGCATAACCATTCCTACGACCTCAGGGGAGGGAGGGAGGGGGGTGCCGGGCCCCACCAGATGAACCACGTCTGGATGTTGAGGATGCATTCGCTGGCAGCGAAGCAAAAACTGGTTGACGCCAAGGAACTGACCATCAAGGGGGGGTGCGGTGCCTCGTCATCGACCCGGCGAACACTGCCGTGAGGGTCAAGCTTCACTGGGCCCCGTACGACGTCCCGTATTGCCAGGTGAAAAAGGAGCTGGAGCGTTATGGCAAGGTCTCCAAGGTCACCAGAGACCTCTTCCGGGAAAGGGGATTTGAGGCCGTTGAATCCAACACCCGTAGTGTACGCCTGACCCTCAGAGAAGGCTACACCATCGACAGCCTACCCCACGAGCTCCGCCTGGAAGGGTGCAAGGTGCTTGTTGGGGTGCCAGGACGTGCTCCCCTCTGCCTTCGGTGTCGTCGTACGGGACATATTCGCCGGGACTGGCTTGTTCCCCGCTGCGCGGACTGTCACCGTTATGGCCATGAGGCAGCGGACTGCATCAAGACCTATGCCACAATGGCCCGTGACCGCAAGACAGAGGACCAGACAGACTACATGATGGATGACGCCGAAGCGGAGGAGGCAGTCGGTGCGTCCGCGCCGGCCGTGCCTCAACCATTTAAGGGAGCGGGGTCAGATGGCTCAGCGGCCGTCCGTCACCCAGTCCCTGAAGAGCAAACGAGTGCTCCCGAGGCAGCGCTGCAGGACGCAGAAGAAACGGGCGAGAAAACTAAGGGGACACCTGACGCAAGTCCACCGAGCGACGGCAACGACGGCAGCGGAAGTCAAGGCCCCGCGGTTCCGGTGCCAAACGTCGATGTCGAGATGAGCCAGGTTGTCAAGCGAATGAGGGACTCAACGCCATCCATGGAAGATACCGAACTAGGAGGGACCGGCACGTCGACGGAAGACAAGGCTGGAGGGAAAAAGTTTCGTGTCCAGGTCCAGCCTCGCATCCCGCCTGATGATCGTCGGAAAGGCAACTCACAGTGAGTGACTTGCTGTGAAAACGTGTATTAAGCGTTACTGTTGTGTTTCTTATTAGCTTTTGTTGAAGGGCTTCTATTTCAATCACGTCGTATGACGCCTTACGTCTCGAGCACGCTGGATTTTCGCAAGCCGATTCGGTTCGCAACATTAATTGTACGCCGCTTGAACTCGCGAAAAAAGCAGTACCAGCTGCAACGTCTACTCGCTGATGACAAAATAGACTTTCTTGCTGTGCAGGAAACAAAAATGTGCTCGAATAGAGACATAGAACAAGCACTACGCCCCCTTTTAAGCAACTATGAAGTGTGTGTAAGCCATGCAATAGGTATGTCTGCGGGATGTTTTTGTTTCTTAGAAAGTCTGTGCCGTTGCTAGACTTGAGCGTAGTCTTGGACAAACGAGGCCGATTCATAATGTGTGAAATTATTTTGTTTAATCGCGAGTGGCGTGTTATGAGTGTTTATGCACCCAACAGAGCTAAGGAAAGAACAGTTTTCTTTGAATTCTTAAAATCGTACTTCAGTGCGATAAGGTCGTCGTTCTTATGGGGGATTTCAATTGCGTCTGCAGCTCGGAAGATAGGGCATCGACGAGGGAAAGCCGAGATATCAGCGCAGAAATGCTGATCGAATTGTTGCAAGAGCACTATCTTGAAGATGTAGCGCGCGCAAGGGCAACCCGAGGCAGTCTTCATTTTACGTATTATCAGCGGGCATCCCACTCGCGATTAGATCGCATTTACGTTTCAACTGAGGTTATCAGCAGGACAGCAGATTAGGTAGTGAAGCCCATTTTTTTTACAGACCACTGTTTAGTGAGCGTGACGCTTGGGAAAAAACAACCGCGAAAGAATAAGTTTCAATGGTAGCTTTGGAAAATTAACAACAGATTGTTAAAGGATGACGACTTTGTCAGAGGTGTTTGCGATATTCTGAACAAAATAAACTCAAGGAAAGAAACATGTCTCCTTGAAAAATGGGAGTGCTTTAAGGAAGAGGTTAAGCAAATAGCGATTGAAAGGTCTTCGTATTTACAGCGTGAGGCGAGAAGAGAGGAGAAAGGACTTCAAATGTATTTAAAGGAACTTCTCAAAATTGAAAACAGTAGCCCAGGCGCAGTGGAGGAAGGAATTAAGAATCTAAGAGCGAAGCTGGATTCTTTCCATCAGGAGCGCTACCGCGGAGCCGTAGTGCGAGCGCGTGCTGAACAGTTTTTGTTAGGTGAGCAACCTACGCGGAGGGCTCTAGAAGAAGAACGGAAACATGCAATTAGTAAAGAAATCCCGGCTATCTACCATGAAGGAGCCACTAGCAGTGATAGAGAGTTTATTGAACGCGTTTTCACTAATTATTACTCGCAACTATTTGGTGGTGTAAATGTTATTTTAGACATGGACAAGCTCGCAGCGTTACTGGAGAGAGTACCGCAGCTATCGGATGACGTACGAGAACAGATGGAAGAGCCAATCACACTCGAAGAGCTTGAGCGTGCCTTTGACGGCTTGTCGTCTTATAAAACACCGGGGCCTAATGGATTAAGCGGAGAATTTTTTAAGGAATTTAAAAATGTGCTTTCCCCTTTCCTTTTAGAGGTTATTCGCGAAGCGTATTTTCTTAAAGCTTTGCCGCCTTCTTTTGTACAGACGCATACTGTGCTGATACCAAAGACGCCCGATGCTGTGCAGGCAAGACGTGTAACTGAGTATCGACCCATTACATTGTGTAATGTTGACTATAAAATTTTCGCGCGAGTTTTAACTAGTAGGATGCAGCATGTTATTCGAGATTTAGTTGGGGAGCACCAAACATGTGGGATTAGGGGCCGATCAATACAGTCAAACATTCATGTAACGCGGTCAATATTAGAGTGTGTTAGCAATGAAGGCGGCCAAGTAGCAATGATCCAAGTAGACATGCAGAAGGCATTCGATCGTGTTCACCATGATGTTATTATTTGGGCTGTTCTAAAAAGGGCGAATGTTGGGAAAGTTTTGTATGAGGGGATACGTATGGCGTACACTGGGTGTACCACTAAACTAGTCTTAAACAATTCTTTAACAACTAAAATACCTGTGTTGTCCTCTGTAAGGCAGGGATGTCCCTTGTCCCCTTTATTGTTTTCGTTGTATTTAGAGCCACTTTGTTCAAGTGTCATTCAAAGCAAGAACGTGAGAGGTTTTCTTATGGGGTGTGTTGAAATGAAAGTATTGTCATACGCGGATGATATCGCGCTATTTTGTGCTGACAAGAAAAGTGTTACGGAAGTTTTAAAGTTGTGCTCTACGTTCTGTGCGGCAACGGGGGCTGCAGTTAACCTAGAGAAATGCTCTGGATTATGGCACGGTGAGTGGGCCACAACTCCACAACAGTTTGAAGGAATAAGATGGAGCACGATTCCGTGCAAGTATCTAGGAGCCCCCTTGCAGCACATGAAGAGCACAACCCGGTATTGGGAGAGTGTCGTCGAAGACCTTAGGAAAAAGACTTCTTGTTGGCGTAACCGCAATTTGTCCATTTTTACTCGCGCGACTGTATGCAATGTATTTTTACCTGCAAAGATATGGTATGTTCTGCAGGTCATGTGGTGTACGAGGAGCTGCATCCAGAAGATGCACAGAGTTTTTGCGCTGTTTGTTTGCTTACGGGGTAGTGAACCCATGTGCCGGGATAACCTTTTCCGCCGTGTATCCAAAGAAGGCGTCGGGCTTGGCCATGTTTTTGTTCGAAAAACTGTTTCTCGTTTTCTTTTTCTGAGGGATCAACAGAACCCACTGTTTCAAGTTATGATACAGACCCGACTAGCAGAAGCCCTACCGTCTTTTGTTATAACTTCAGAGTTTGGCCCACCAGCAAAACTAGTTGGTTTCGTAAAGGAGGTTGTTGATTCTTTTTATTTTTTGAATGTAAGATTTTCGCGTGGGTACCTGGCGACTGTCACGCGAAAAAGACTGACGCGAGACCTTCTTGATGTTCTTTTTCTTGTGCCACTGTACCGTTTGCAGTACATCTCAGGACCTGGACAAGATGTACTAGCTCGTGTTAAGAGAATGTGTGTTCCGCCGGTAGTCAAAACGTTTTTCTTTCGGCTGCACAGCTCTGCCTTGCCAGTAAAGGTCTGGCTTCAAAAGCGTGGGTTGTACGTCCATTGGGGCGTAAACTGCCTGCTTTGCCGACAGCCGGAGACGATCGAACACGTGTTCGTGCACTGTTGGGACGCTGTCTTTTTTTGGGATGTTTTACAGCGTACCCTGAAAAAATATCTATACCTTGACCATTTTACAATTAGGTTTCTTCCTATAGAGAAGGGAGATAAGGTGCCATATGACATGTTTATGGCGCTAGGGCTGTACAGTCTATGGCGATCACGCTTAGCGGTGCGACACGCTGAGGTTCACCCAAAAGCGGCGCGCGTATACTTTATTGAGCTTGTAATTCAGGTAAAAGTGTTCTTGAAAAAACAGAGTGGATTGGCCTGCTGGATAAGTTAATGGGCATGAGAGAGTTTTAGCACCGCCAACGGGACCAAGTTGGGGTCCTTGGTGTTTTAACCTTGTTTGTCGTGTTTGTTATGCTTTGTGTGTTTTTACACAATAAAGAAAAAAAATGTGCTCGTAGCTCAGGGGGTAGAGCGTCGGGCTGGTGTGCACGAAGTATCGAGTTCGATTCCCAGCCGGCCGCGGAGCCTTTTTTATCGAATAAAAGGGGCATTTACCACGCAGCGATTCAAATTCAAAACACGTGACCGTCATGTGACCGGAGCGCAGCGCCCTCTGTTGGATGCAGCAGGAACCCTGTGCGACATCACGTGAGCGCCCTCTGTCGGACGCAGCGAACCCTGTGACATCACACGTGAGACACTGAGCGCCGCAATTCAAGTCCTATAGCGCCCTCTGTCGAACGAAGCTCGGACCCTTTGTGACATCACGTGGTTGTTATCAGATGATGACCGCAGCTGTCCACACCTGGTCAACCACACTTGTGGTTTGAGGTTTGAGGTCTGGTTTGAGGTACGTGACCTCACGTACCCCCCCAACGTACGCGGTACCTTGGGGGGCGGGACCCGGGCGAGCTCCGATTGGTCACTGGGCCATCGATGCCCACGGCCTGTCATTGGTCACTGGGATGTGAGAAAGGGAAAGGGCCCCGCCCTACTGCTCTGTGATTGGTTGGATTGGGTTTGGCCCCGCCCTCCTGCGTTGTGATTGGTCGGATCGGGTTAGGCTCCGCCACCCTGGGTGTTGACAGGTGGCCGGAGTGGTACTTATTCTACTACTAGGGGCCATTCTCTTCCTCTTGTCATCTCCTTTTTTGAGGCAGCGATTACGAACGCTGTCGTCGATTCTATCTCCTTGTTTTGTGTGATATTGAGCTCAAATAAACGCTGTATGGATTACTTTCGCAACACGGTATGTATACACTTTGTTATTAGCGGGCCATTTTTATTCTGACACGCTTGTCGCCGCGGGGGCGCGTTCACGCTCAATTGTTTCCGATAGTACATTACTGACAAGCTACGCAATGCCGATCCCACCATTCTTTGCCGAGTGTCACGTCAGTATCGACTGGTACTCGTAAAAGATCGGTCCCGAAGCACTTTGATCAAACGTGCGCGTCCGCTCCGAGTGTGCACGGGTATTTACGTGGTTCTTACCGCCACTCTCGTAGTTAAAACGTATCTTTTTTAACGTCGGCTCGCTCCTGCATCTCCGAGGCCGCGAAAAACGCCGCGGCGTTTTGTTTCCATCTACGTCGCTTTCCAAACGACTGGCACGGGCCGTTTTTTACCAACTATGACACTTGTGTTGACTTCGGAGGAACGAGCTGGCAGCATACTCCGGGAAGTACGCGAAGTGAAGAGGTGAAGACGTGAAGATGTCAAAGTAACAAAATATCTGCAAAAACCTCTATTTTGACTAAAACCGGACATGACGTCACAGACGTCAAACTACTACTCTGCTATTTCGCTCTGCCCCGTATCGACCTCCGAAAAAGGCGTCCCCCCGCCAACCTGCTGTTTGGGGACCACCGCTCTCCTTTCGCCAGAGTGAGAGATGCACTGCGAGGAGGAGCCGGGAGACTGGGACACGAAGACGACCACGCACAAGCTATAGACCTTTTCCGCAAGGGCGCCGCCATCTTGAATGTCGTCACTTCCAGTATGGGCGAAAACACTGTTTTGCCGTCGCCACGCCAATAGAAGGCATTTAGGACATAAACGTAACCGTCACACATCCTCGTTTTGCCTCCCCTCTATTTTTTTACTATTTGCAGGTTGAAACGTTTTAATATTTTTTCGTCGCCCATACCGGATATGCCTACTTGGCGGTCGGGGGCGAGAGTAAGCGGAAAAGGTCTATAGGAGAGACGTTGTTGGACTAGCGTCCCGGAAAGGCGCCCACATCCCATCCCGTCTTCATTGATGTTCTAGATTTGGCCATGTAACAGACAGTTAAATAAATCAGGCGTATTTGTAGAGAACCGACTCACGTCTTTGCGTTGGTCATTTATACAGAAGCAAAATTCTACTTCGTTTCAGCTTAACTCCAGGCGCAGCCGACGCTACAAGCTAATAAGACCAATCTAGGAGAGTCAAAGGCGCAAGCCACTGGGCCTTTTCTCTTTATTAATAAGGCCCGTTCACACTCTTGCAACCGAGTTCAACCGAGAGAGACGAGACCTGTAAAGGCCCGTTCACACTCTTGCAACCGAGTACGACCGAGAGAGACAAGACCGTTTTTAAGCCTCTTACGACCTCTTAGAACCAGCTCCGCAGCAGCGCATCCGGTCCTAAGACGTCCCAACAGGCTTAAAAACCAGTCTGGTCTCTCTCTGTCGTACTCAGGTGCATTGGTGTGAACGGGCCTTTAAAGGGCCTCTGACACGCCAAAAAAAAATATTTTTTTTTCATGCTAGGCATTAAAATGGCATATCAGGACATTACAAAAAAACATATTGTTTCAGTATAGAGTTGCGTAGTTTTTTTTTATAAAAAAATAGAAATATGAGGCCCAAGTCAAAGTTCCCGCCGTCCACTGTGACGTAACAGTGTACCACAAGGTGTCGGGGCGGTCAGAAGGGAGGCATCGCCGGAAGTCACGTGAGTTGTATCCCTCCTCGTGCTTACCGCGAGCGCGTGTAATATTTTTTTAAATATTTTTGTTATTCTCCGCACCTCCACGAGCGATCCAAGCAGACTATGGCTGCGTTTACATGGATGCGACCGCTGCGCATCGAGTCGAGATTTGACTATTTTGATTGGTACCAGATAGGTAGAAGAGGAAGAAGTAGGAAGACAGGCTGCGTGCGATTGGTTCCTGCTCGATTCGATGAGCTACGATCGCATTAATGTAAACCTAGCCAAGGTTTCTTTTATTTGTTTTTCATCACTTAATGTTACTGTAAAGGTAGAAGAAGCGGAGTCAGTGAATTGACGTGATCAACTACAATGCCTAGAAGGTTCTATGTGAGGGACTGTCCCGGTATTACAGCAACTGAAGAAGAGATCACACTGCATGCATTTCTGAGAGACATACATCGGCCGCATGAGCACCTAGTAAACAAGTTCTACTCATGCTCTAGACAAAATACGTACTTTGTGCTCGACGTTTACTTGTGCTTGGTACACTCACCAGTTCGTATTCTTTAGACGGCAGGCATCTTAAGCCTGGAGTGTATCCGATGATTCAACGACCTCGGTATCTGAACCTTCAGCAATGCGATCGGGCGTGTCGTATGCTAGCAATCCTAATTTCTGCGAGCGTTCTAAACTTTTTTTTTTTTTTCAAAACTTGATAGCTTGTTTTGCGCCCAGTATAGCCCTGTATCATCGGACTGACGGCATGCACTCGTACACTGGCTTGTACTCGCAAAGCTTTCGTCATTGACCTCCATCACGTCGATCCACTGACTCTTCGTCCTCAAATTTTACAGCACGCAAACTAACCAACGGTGCAGGGATAAAGAGCTAGTGGAACTGAAACTTCGTTTTCTACGATCGCTCGTAGGAAGAGCAGAATAAAAAAAAAGAAAAAAAGTCTTAGGCACGATCGCGGAGAGCACGAGGAGTGAAACTCACGTGACTTCCGGTGAACCCACTTTTAGTGACATAGGTTGATGCCTCCCTTCTGACCTCCCCGACACCCTGCGATACACTGTTACGTCACAGTGCACGGCGGGAACTTTGAATTGGGCCTCGTATTTCTATTTTTATAAAAAAAAACTACGCAACTCTATAGTGAAACAATTTTTTTGTTATGTCGTGATATGCCATTTCAACGCCTAGCATGAAAAAAAAAATTTTTTTTGGCGTGTCAGAGGTCCTTTAAAGGGACACTGACAGGGTATTTATGCTCGCCGAGGTTTTTAGTTGTACGTGACATATGAGAGCCCAACTACCCAGAACAGAATTTGCGGCTCGAAATTCAGTTTCTTTCCGCCCCAAACCCGCCGATCAAGAACTGACCGGTTCGAGTCTCGCTCACTCTCTTTTCCGTGGTCACGGGGCGTTTTCTAAGGTATCGATGCGACCACCAAACTTAATCAAAGTCGTTGGTCATTGAAGGCACACAGTCGATAATAAAAATAGAAAAACAAATATGAAACCCATTTTTTCTGGCGTCAAAAAAGCTGCAAATACTTTGAATGAAAAGAAAGGTAGCACATACAACCGGAAGCTTTCTTTGCGTTCACTGCATAATTTTCAACATGGCGTCGTTTCGCGTATCGTGGGACTAGCACTAGCGGATGGCAGCGGACGACAGGCGTTGGACATCTACTTCAGAACTGTCGTTCACGGTACTGGCGAATTCTGTCTTTCTTCGAAAGAGAAATTTCGGACCGATCAAAAGAACTGATATTCATCCCGTACGACACGCCCGACCAGCAAGCCGATTGCACGAAGACGTTGCCGAGCCGTCGTCCCTTCTCCTGGCTGAAGACATCGCTCGCTCAAACGTCAAGCACGAAGTGTGTACTTCGACTTGAATACGCACGCGTACGGTTACTTGACGAGGTGCGAATGTGCCCTATGCGTGGTGCTGCCCGACTTGAAGCCGGGAGTGCATATATATTTAAAATCGGCAGCAAACTTTCGACACACAGTCTACCCGCTGCATAACTACGCATGATAGAGTTCCTTCAGTAGCTCAGTGGAAAGACGTCCGCTTCACACGCAGAGGGTACGGGTTCGGTTCCTAATGTGGGTGTACCTTTCTCTTTTTTTTTTGTCAAGCATTCTGCGATGTTTCCATTTCTTTTTTTACAATTATCACAGAAAAACAATATGGACGATACGTCGCTGAACTAAATGGTATGGATTCCATTTTTGACACCTGCGAAATCAATGTAATATCACTTTCCACAAAATGCAAGAAGCATATGAATCGGGTAGCGTCCACTTTTCGAGCTTCGCGTGATGGTGCTGAAGGAATTGCAGCCAGCCATTGATCCCGACCCGTTGATCTTTCGGAAACTTGTGCACTCTACCGCACAATGCCACTTTCAGATGCAGGACATGTGAGGGAACTCTTCACGCAACATCTTGGGAGTATTCTTTTCGGAGCTGATCACGGGAATTCACCACGGCACTCGGGCACTCACTACTAATTGCCAACACTTAAATGTACAAAACATTTCATCTTGAAGTAGAGAACAGCGAGCTGAACAAACATAACTGCAAAGGAATCCCACGGCGGACGAACGCATTTCGTCTGCTACGTGCGGAGAGAGGAGCAAAAAAAAAAAAAAAAAAAAAAACTCCGCACGGTCGGGTGTAGCGACGTGACTTCCGCCACTCACGCTATCCTCTCCACTTTTCCGTTTCGGTTTCGGTTTCGCGCAGTTGCGTTTTTTGGCTTTATTAAAAAAATACGCGACTCTGTAGCAAAATATTAATTGGGTAGTATTCCGACACCATAATAAATCTCCTGACAAACAAGGAAAAAAAAATTTTGGGGGGTGTCAGTGAGCCACTCGTCACCCTTGCACCCGCACATACGACATCGAGCGCGCGTGGCACGTGCACCTTAATCCAGTGGGCCGCGCTTTGGCCGCGCCATAGCCTCCTATAGTATTCACTGGACGCCATATTTGAGGGCGATGTTTAGAGCGCATGCTCGGAACGAGCTCACGTTAATAGACTACTAAGACCGGCGATCTTGGTGGTGCGGAATGCACGTGGCGAAACAACTGTGGAAGCACGCCTGCAGCACGCGCTCAGCAGTCGCGCACACAGCTATGGCCGCCAGTGAATACTCCCTATACTGACAAAGCCTGGCAGGTCGCCACGAGATGCAGCCGCCCAAATTGAAAAGGTAGAGCGGCAGACAACGGATGAAGGGCGAGCCACGTGACGGGCGCCCCGCTGCGGCAAGACGCCGAAACACACTTCTCCCGAGCGATGGAATGTCCGCTCGTGCTCCTCGCGTTCCTCACGCTACCGCTTCTTTTCTCGTAGGGATGAAAACTATGTTTCGGGCCCTTTCCGCTGCAAGAGCTCTGCGCTTACGACCAGGTTGCCCAAGAAATGCTCTGTGGTACCAGATCCCCGCGCTCCAAATATGCGACCGGGCACTCTATGGCTCCGTCGTCGAACTGCCAGGCTTTGTGAATATAGAGGAGGCTATGGCCGCACACATCACAGCACAGGTGCCATTGCTTTTCGTTTTTTACCCAGGGCAGGCTTGTTGCCTTTCAGGAGTCCCAGGCCTGAAATGATCAAGCATTCAGACACCTACATAAAAAAGTAGAAAAAAGCGTTCTCGCAAATTCAGTTATCGAAAAAAAAAAATGCTTTGCGAAAGTCTAGTCGAATAAAATATAAAGTCGGTTACACAGTGCCCTCTCCACAATATGCCTTCGTCATATTACAGGCACTTCTGCCAAAATTGAAACTCTCCACCTGGGAATCCATGGGCCGGCGCTTTGCGTCGGAGCTACCAAGGCGGCCACCGCTTTGAGGCTCCCACATTCTAAAAAAAACTGGAGGAAAAAGGTAGCAACGGCCTTGGCAACGGCGCGTCTTTCTCCCTTCTACTGACGCGCCCCCAAGCGGGCACGAGAAAAAGGGAGGACCAAAACGTTTTTCTCCTTCTCCTGGCAGACGGGAGAAAGCTTCCGCCCTCCCGACTCATCTTCTTTCGGTTTCGTTTTTCGAGCACGTCGCGCACGTTGTTTAATAGATGCTGTTGTGTTGATTAAGCTTCAGCGGCAGCGAAGGCCACCTATGATTCTGTCTTTAGTCCAAACGTGCAGAACTGTTCGGTTGCATTGACGTTTTTATCAGTAATTTTATCAAACGAGCAAACGAAGCCGCTAGAAACAGCGAAGTTCCGGAGCAGTGCCAGCAGCGCTATACGTACACTGGGTAAGATGGCCGTCTCCGGATTGCAGAACCCATGCGGAACTACAGTAGCGGAACCAAGCGGAAATGTGTCGACGTTTTCGATGTTATGAAAATCGCAGCAATTGCGTCCAAGACAGGCAGGTTTTGCTGCCGGCTGCCTGGGTGCCTTCCGTGCTGACTTCGGGTCTGTTTTCCGATGCCGAGTGCCAACCGGCGTTCAATGTGGTTCTGTATTTCTGCGTGTCAGCAACATAGCAGCAACATCGTGATGGCAGTGTTGTGGGTTGTGAACAGAATGGAATTATCGCCGATGTGACCGTGTCTTCGCGTCAGAGGTGTAACAACATGAGATGACGTAAACTGTCGGGCATTGATGCCGCTGGTCGGGCCGTGATTGGAGGGGGCGGGGTGTCGCAGGTTGGCATTCCGTTTTACATTAAAAAGTTTAAGACCACTTGAGGGTGCAATTAGGCGCAATCGATCGACAAGCGGATAGTCATGTTGGAACGCTGGTCTGAACAGTAAGCTCCTATCGTACAGTGGCCAATGTGACCGTCGGTTGTCTCCTCCCCGAGAGCGATTCCGCTCTGGGGAAAGGACTGAACAGTACGAAATTATGACGGAAAGTACGTATATTTACAGTGTGAAATTTTAGCATTAAAAAAGAATAGTATGTAAAATAAAAAAAAGCTACCCTTTATTTTGCTGTTTATAGAACCTCTAACACGCCAAACAAAAAAAAAAATTTTTTTTCATGCTAGGCGTTGAAATGGCATAACAGGATATTACAAAAAAAAAATGTTTCACTATAGAGTTGCGTAGTTTTTTTATAAAAAAATAGAAATACGAGGCCCAATTCAAAGTTCCCGCCAGTGCACTATGACGTAACAGTGTACCGCAAGGTGTCAGGGTAGTCAGAAGAGAGGCCTCGACCTACGTCACTAAAAGTGGGTTCGCCGGAAGTCAGGTGAGTTTCACTCCTCGTGCTCTCCGCGACCGAGCCTAAGACTTCTTTAAATTCTTTTATTCTGCTCTTCGTACGAGCGATCGTAGAAAACGAAGTTTCAGTTCCACTATAGCTCTTTATCGCTGCACCTAGAGCCACTAAATGAGCTGCGCTTAGAGTATCGGCACTCCTTTCCCCGACATTGTTGTGGACGTCGCCATTATTTAGTGGCACTAGCTGCACCGTTGGTTAGTTTGCGTGCTGTAAAAGTTGAGGACGAAGAGTCGGTGGATCGACGTGATGGAGGTCAGTGATGAAAGCGTTGCGAGCACAAGCCGCTGTACGAGTGCATGCCGTCAGTCCGATGAAACAGAGCTATACTGGGCACAAAACGAGCTATCAAGTTCAAAAAAAAAAAAAAAATTAAAACGCTCGCAGAAATTAGGATTGCTAGCATACGACACGCCCGATAGCATTGCTGAAGTTACAGACACCGAGGTCTTTCAGACACCGAGGTCATCGGATACTCTCCAGGCTGAAGATGCCTACCGTCTAAAGATTACGAACTGGTGAGTGTACCAAGTACGAGTAAACATCAAGCATAAAGTACGTGTTTTGTCTTCAACATGAGTAGAACTTGTTTACTAGGTACACATGCAGCCGATGCGTCGTGATGCCTTAATTCAAGAGTCTTGAGTGCCGCTGCTGCTGGGAAATTGGCAGGAAACTTACGGACCTGCAGCCGATAGGTTGCATAACATCACACAAAAAATTGCCACTTGTTTTCTTGAATATAACAATGCTCAAGATTGCATACTTCGAACTTCACGACAGGAAGTTTCCAATACCCAGGGATATTCACAAGTTTGTCTAGTTTTGTTGCCTACAGTCAACAAGTTCAGGCTGGAGTTGAAATAAAATCACCGCAGAGGAATTACCTTGACATTTTCAATTTGTTGTAATTTTAGGAAATACCGCTACACGGCGTACCGGCGGTTCGTACGCTGGGTGTGGGGCAGGCTGGGCAGAAGGACGAGATTTGTCCTGCCTTCCTGTGTCGTCAGTAAAATCCGTGACGCCATCCCCAGCGAACAGACACCTTCTAGGCATTGTAGTTGATCACGTCAATTCCCTGACTCATCTTCTTCTACCTTTACAGCAACATTAAAGGGATACTTCAACGAAATTTGAAATATTCCCGTCGTGTTTAAAAAAAAAGGTTGAATATGATCCACAATATCCGTAAATTACAATCGCACGTTTGTATTTTGAGCCTGGTGGCTGTATTTTTCGTTATAAACGGCAAACTCTGGCAAGCGCTCGGAAAAGGCCCAGCGGAGTGTGACGTAGGTCGTCTCGGGCAACGATTGGTCTCGGGACGAGCAAAGCTACGGCGAGGCTGACGTCGAGAGGATGGCCTAGTCGTTCCAGCCACCGAAGCGGCTGCTTTTGTACGAATTTTGAGTGACGAGTTAATCTTCTATAATCTTGTAGGGGGACAATAGTGACTTCTGCGACACACAAAAGGCATTCTCGGGAAGAGGGGAGTTCCTCCTTCCTCCCTTCTCTCGTCGTGGCCGGAGGCGAGACAACCTCCGTCACTAGCTGTCAAGGTTCCTAGACGGGCATTACAAGCGAGGCGTTAGCGACATCCACCAGGTGCTCTTTGCTAATCATTTAATTCGTTTTAAAATTCCTTTTCGAGACTTTTTTAACAAGATATTGGTATGTTCGATGTGATACTGCTCCTTTGAACACATATAGACCAAAAAATGAGCGCCGAAATTTTGTTGTGTATCCCTTTAAGCGATGAAAAGCAAATAAAAGAAACATTGTCTGCTTGGATCGCTCGTGGAGGTGCAGAAAATAACAAACATATTAAAAAAAAAGATATTACACGCGCTCGCGGGAAGCACGAGGAGGGATACAACTCACGTGACTTCCGGCGATGCCTCCCTTCTGACCGCCCCGACACCTTGCGGTACACTGTTACGTCACAGTACACTGGCGGGAACTGTGAATTGGGTCTCCTATTTATATTTTTTATAAAAAAACTACGCAACTCTATAGTGAAACAAATTTTTTTTTTGCAATATCCTGATATGCCTTTTCAACACCTAGCATGAAAAAAAAAATTTTTTTGTCGTGTCAGAGGCTTTTTAAATAAACTACGGTTCCTGGAAAAACTGCCCTCCAAGTGGCGCGCTGGGATGAGCGCTAGAAGTTTTCGAGCTCGCCACGGTGTAGCTCAGTACACTTAACACCTGCCGCAAGTCGCGGCTTTGACAACATTCAAGTATAAATCAAAAAGCGATTTCTCACTGCGTGAAGCATCACTTCCAGCTGAGTGAACATCCGCTCTACAGAGATTAATTCAAGACGGCAATTGCAGCTGTGGGCGAACAGCAAAAATGGAAAAACAAACACTACAATAGAAATACAGGCTACGACGTGCCGTGCGGGAAAACAAACTCATGGCTTCGAACCGCATTGGAGCGACTCGATTTATTGGCTTTCAAATAATTATGGCGTGATCGAGCTTTTATTTTTAATAATAGATTCACCCGCTGAGCCATTCAAAATACTCTCAGAGGTATGACATTGCTGAAAAAAAGTCAACATGCTGGGAATATGTTTTATTGCTTAGGCAGTCACCGAGAAATTCCGTACGTTCAAAACGACCAGCATAAAAGACGGAAACGCAGAGGTCGGGTGTAGTGTTCGCGTTAGTATGCCGTTGTTTTGATGTTTGTATGTGCCATGTATGTGTATGCGTTCAATGTATGTTCACCTGATTCTTGTAGTATGCGTAACGTGCATACATGTGTGTATTGTAGAGGTTCCCTAAGCGCAATGGTGGCCTGATACAATAAAAATATTTTTTTCTAGAACATAAATTGGGCGGTACCTAGCGCCACCTAGCCTAGCTGCTTGCAATTACTCTGCTTGACCCTGCCATCTGGTGGGAAGCAATTTAACCGTCTTTCACGCTACGCGAGAAACAGCGGCTTCGAGTTTGTTCTTTTGAGGGCGGCTGTTGGTTTCGCGGTTTGGTTTGCCATTCCTCCGTGATGTGTAGTTGACGAAGGAATTGTGACTCGAGGAACAGCAAAGGTAAGACGTAAAGCAGGGTGTCGAACCGAACCCGAACCCGAACCGAAAACCGGATCAAAACCGTTATTTTTGACCGAACCGGTACAAAACCGTAACCGAAATCGAACGCTTTATATTGAACCCAAACCGGAACGAAACCATAATTTTATGTGGCGGTTACCGGTTCAACGAAAGAGGTTCAGGGCCAATTGTGTCAATATTTGGTCTTAATGGGAAAAGTTGCGTGCGTATGTTTTTCTTAAGACTAATCCTGCATACTGTCAGATATTTTTATATTTCGTTTTTATTGCATACGTAATAAAAAATACATCATCATCAAAAGCAGAAGCACAAAGAGACTGCGCGGTCAGCGAGCTTGCTCAGTTACCGTTTCCACTTGGGCATCTGGAAAGCTTTAAATTTACTTTGGTTTTTGGATTGACCCTGGAGGCGCGGCAGCGGCGACGATTTCAAAGCACCGCTTGGCCGCTTGGCCGCTTGGCTACGAAATGTCCATGTGTCGGAGTGGATTGCTTCACTCTAGGCATGCAGGCTGACGCGTCCACGAATGTTTGACCTCAAGATGGACCGCAGTTGCAGTCGATGAGCCGTTTAGCAATCGAGCACCAAAAGCACACCGCGTGACCTTCCGCTTGAGTGCAGCGACACGCTGAAGAAAATGAGACCGCGCTGCATCGGCAGTATAGTTTGTATACGGTCACCTGTGGTCTATTTCAGTGAAAAATAATTTAATTCAACGTGCTCAGTATGTTACATTAAAAAAAAAAGCAGCACATAAGTCGTTGGAGGCAAAGTTACTCGGCGATGATTCGAGGCCGTGGGGAGGACGTCGGGGGTGAGGAGAAGATGTTTTTTTTTTTTTTATATATATATTCTTTTTGTACGTTTGTCAGACTAGCAAGGCCAGCATGTCGCCTGTGCAGCCATTTTCTCATTTTTGTTTGAAGTCCTCTCTCATTGTCTTCAACTGAGCTTTCGAGAACCGTCGTTCACTGTGGTGGCATTACCCGAAGTTTTTTCGGTGGCTGACAGTTTCAAATGTGAGTACTGCTAAAGATTATCGCGGACTAAACGTTAACAATTCATGCTATGTAACTGGTTCGGAGTCCCTCAGACAGGGTCATTTTCATAGAGCGTTGTTTGCGATAAAAAAAGTCAAAGTGACAAGACAAAGCATCGCCACGAGATCTTCAGAACAGCGTTTTTCCGCCGGAACCCGAAGCGCTGTCAAGATGTAGTCACATTTCATTATAAGTGCATGCTCACGTCCCCAGTCATTGACACAACGGCCAGTCTGGCCGATGTATAGACGACCACAGCTTAACACGGAATTCGATAAACTACCCCAACTGCGCAGTCGACGTACCTGTTTGTGTTTTACGGCACATTTCTTTCCTCTCGTTCCACTGTCACCACTCTGGGGCATAGCTGCGACATCACTGGGCGCCGAAAACAGGTAGCATTTCTAAAAAATACGTGTGTGCAGAACAAAGCAAACAAAAACATATCGAGGGCAAGCAATCCAGCTATACTTCGTCTCACCCTAGCATGGACTAACCGCGAAGGCTGTGCTAGCGCGAGCGGCCAGCCTTCACTGCCTTCACTAGAGCACTTGCTGCACGAGCGCTCGTGCAGCCGCCGCGGCTTCATTCAAAGCGACTAGCTCGCGCTTTTCGCACGCGCGGCTAACAATAGTCCATACTAAGGTGAGACGAAGTATATAGAGACCTTTTTACTGTTTACAATATCACAGCCCAGCGTGCGATCTTCACAGCCCAGCACGTGCGTCTTCGTCGCTTCAGAAAGCGAGCAAAGCACGCGCCATACGCTCGAACACTCAAAATGGCACCGGCCGTAAGCTCTTTTATGGAAAGGTCTACTGGCGAAGTGCGCGATCGAAAGCGTCGCTGTGGTCGGCCTTCCACGATTGGCTGAATGTCGACTATGACGTCAGCAAAGGATTTCTCATCGACGGAAATAAGAGGAATACGAGAACTTTAATTTTGACGGTGTTGGCAGTGCTGCTTTGAGAGCGCAATGATTTCAAGTTCCACCATGCAAGTTACAAACACCATCGAGCTTGTTCTTCGCAAGGTAATGACGTCACAAGAGGGAACCATAGGAGGGCGTTACTGAAACATCTCACCGCTAATAGACCCATTCAGAGATTACGCCCTCTTCTGAGAGAGTTTGAAATACTGCACAGCTGCGTGTGCAAGACACCATAAACATTAAAAACCGATCGCTTATGTATAGTTCACTTAAGAACAGTATTATACAAGTAATAGGCTTGCCACTCTAATGGTGTCTTTTGCGCACGTCACCAAGCAGGGTTTTCAGATCTGCCTGAAGAGGGGAGTAGTTTTGGGATGGGTGTATTGCAAGTATGTCGTGCTCACAAAAGGCTGCAGGAAGTGCTCGGTCAATATGTAAAGGTCGAGTTAGGAACCGGTTCGAACCGGTTCACGCTTATTAAAACCGGTAACCGGAGTGATATTATGTGCGCTACCCTAAACCGGAACCGAACCGGAACAAAATACAGTGCTACTGAACCCGAACCCGAACCGAACCGTAATAATGACCGGTTCGACACCCTGACGTAAAGTGCACGAAGTAACTGGGTATCGGTTGTCTCCGTTTAACATCGCAGTGCTGACGACGAGAAGACTGAATAACTGCTTTCGAAACGCAAGTTTCTGTACCTGCGGGTTGAATCTGGCTTCGGAAATAAACACAGTTCGCGCAAAGCTCGTATTACGCGTTTATTTGCTGCTCCTCTCGTCCCGTACAAAAGACGTAGCGTCCTCGTTAAGCCTTATTGAGCTCGATTTGCTCGATTCAGGGCCGCCATAATGAAATGCTGGCGACGGGGGAACTATTTGCTCCTCTGCTTCAGGGACGAAAGATTCTCCCTTCCTAAAGGAACATAGTTACAAGACCCTTCCGCCCCTTAGGAAGGACTATCGATTCCCTTTTTCCAAGAGTGCAGTATGTGCCTCTTGAAGCGCTTAGCAGCTCCAACTAATTTGTGCCACATTTGGTACTTCAACCTTCACATTCACAGGGGAGCCAAGGCTACAGACATAAGATGACCACTTTGAACCATTCTTTAGACGCTCTCTAGATGCTTCAAGGCAAGAAGGATTTGCTGCCAAGTTGGTGTTCTCTTATGTTTGTTACCCATGACGTCAGGACAACCATAGTTATGATTTCCAAGAAGTATCATAAGAACTTCGACAAAATACCAGGAGGAAACCTTGTGACTTGTGATATTAAGCAAAATTAGGTGATAAACGTTCTGCATCGGCATTTAATTCCAGCGCAAGAGTTAATTAGGTACCTATTAAGGATGCTCTACTTTGCTTCTTCGGAAGTCCGGACACAGCTGAAGCGGCGATGGGACCTATCAAACGGCGTAAAACCCGCACCAACATGGCGTTTGTTATGCTTCTGTGCATGTTCTAGTATTGCTGAGCCAACCATGTGCGGGCAAGGTCCAGTGACTTGGGCTTTTGACGCCATTGGATTGGTCCGATCGGTGCGTAGCGTCTGCTGCGTTCGCACTCAAAGTGAAATGAAGTATAGTGGACTTTCTGCTGGTTAAAACATCACGGTCGCATTCCTGGTCGCGCACAGGGTGATGAAAGCTCTGATCACAAACAGCACGCACACATGTTTATTCAAAGTCAGTCGCTGTTAACGTAACCGCAAAAGACAGTTAAAGAAAATTACTAGTTTCTTTAGCGATACTTCAGAATAAGCTAACGGAATGCTGTTTCCCATAAGAAAGACTCAGGCGCACTTTCAATCGGCGATGTTCTCAGCAGGACGGGGGACAAGAAAGTACCTTCTTAAAGATTACATGTACTCAGGGTTGGGCAGAAATACTCAAAAATGTATTTGGAAATACAAATACTGGGATACATTACAAAAGTAGCCAAAATACTGATACTAAAATACACTGTAAAAATGTATCGCGATACGTATCGGAAATACATTTTAAATAGAGGCAAAAAGTATTTGGAAATACGAATACAGGAATACATTTTATGGAGGGAAGAAATACAAATACAGAAATACTGATACTGCAATACATTTTTTACATTTGTTAGAGATGCCAACAGAGATGAAGCTTGAAGTTTGAAGTGGACGTTTTTGATCCCGAAATTACTTTCCCGTAGGCTTGGCACTTTGCCTTGAAGGCAGTGGTTTCAGACGACGAGGAGTCTTCAATGGGCTCAAAGAAACGTTCCATCAAGGTCTGACCAAGGTCTCTTCCCTGACATCCTGTCTGTCTGACGAGGGATGCGAAAAGACTTCGACCTCTAAATAAATTCTATGTCACTCTAAATCCCATCAAAACGTCACCACGCCCCTGTCCAATAAGGACGTCCCTGCCAAAATTGATCACATGACGTCACGGTGAAATAAACTGGTATTCTTTATCTGTAGGTGGGGGGGGGGGGGTGGCCTTGAACATTAAACTTTACCGCGCTCCTTTATGAAAGTACAATAGGTACTTTCGTTGTAGATTACCTCGTTGATGATCGTGCAGGCAGTGTCATTTGGAATTTTCAAGAATAGTAGACCACCTGAAGAATCCTGGAACACGTGTCTCATCCTCTGTTACGGTTGAAAAAAAAAATACGATGGCACCCCTGTTGTGAAGGTCCTTCCTGCAGATCCTGTGCCACCGACGCATGGATTGCAGCCATCAAGTTTTGCCTAGCATCACCCAAACAGAGACCTCGTGAATTGCGACCTGATATTGCCGGCACATGATGCGAGCTCTCCGAGAAAGAGCGCGCTCGAGACGAGTCGCAAGTGAACGAAGTCTGGGTCGGTACAGCGGGGCCACGTCTGGCCTCCTTCCTAGGTTTCGGATACCCAGAGCAGCGGGTCACGCTCATGTCGGCTGATGACGTACCCTTGACCCGTGCAATATTACGGGCGCAGCCGCAGACGCATTCGAATATGTGTTGAACTTCACTGCGTGAGTCATGCTACTATTTCCAGTCAACCACCGCCAGGCTCGTGCTGCAACAGACTGTGTGTGACTCAGCATTACCGGCTCGGTGTACTGTGTACGCTTAGGCAAGAGAGACATTAATAAGCGGACATTGGATGCCAGCAAGCAATGACTCAAGAGATCCCTACCTAAGGACCTGCGGCAGAAGATGCTCTGACTCCACTCCTGGCACGCCACCTGGTTCGAGTTCCCGACTATAGTGCCAGCAGTAGAAACCGGTTTTGAAGATAACCGGTTATCCGGTTATTCGAATTAACGAACTATTCGAAGTTGAAAGCCGGATAACCGGATATTCGAATAACCGAATAAGCTTCTCAGTTATTCGGTTCTGAAATTATCTGAATATTCGATTATTCAATATTCATTATTGGAATCGAGATTGTTCGGTCATATTTTATTTAGCCCATTAGCTTTAGCCTTTTGGTTTTCCCTGTTGTGTCCTCATGTTTTGAAAATCAAAGGGACTAAAAAGAAAAAATAAGTGTTGCATTTTGGACAGTATGGTTATTCTCATCTCAGTACTCAAAAGCGTGATCTTGGTCTCCGGTGGAAAAAAACAAAAAACAAAACATCTTTTACAACGGTGGCAGCACTTCGTGACCCGTCCCCCGGTTTCGCAACGGCGTGAGCGTAAACATAAATAAAGCTTCCGCGCTAAGTTTGACGGGAAACTTAATGTATGTGACCTGACATCACGGGACTTACGAATTCAGGATCCCCACTAAATTTAGTGGAAAGTTTTACGTCAAGTGACCTATGCTTCAATTCAGCTTCCTCGCTAAATTTCGCAGGAAAATTTACGTCACGTTACCTATGCACAAATTTAGTTTCCCCGCTAAATTTACCGGAAAAATTGTTGTCACGTGACCTGGCGTCGTAAGACCTACAGACTATTCAGATTCCCCGCTAAATTTGGCAGAACAATTGACGTCCCGTGACCTTTGCACTAATTCTGTTTCCCCGCTATATTTGGTGGGAAAATTGATGTCTCATGACATTAAGTCACGTGGCTTTCAGAGAAATTCAGGTTCCCAGCTAAATTTATCAGAAAAATTGTCATCGTGTGACCTATGAATCAATTCAGTTCCCCCGCTAAATTTAACGGGAAACTTGTTGTCACGGGACCTGACGTCGGGTGACCTACAGACTATTCAGATTTCTCGCTAAATTTGGCGGGGAAACTGAATTGTATAAATCATGGGACGTCAATTGTTTTGCTAAATTTAGCCAGGAAACTGATTTAGTTTGTAGGTCCCGTGACGTCAGGTCACGAGACATCAAATTTTCCGCCAATTTTAGCGGGGAAAATGAATAGGTGTATGAGTCATGTGATGCCAATTTTTCCACTAAATTTAGCAAGAAAACTGAATTGGTTTCTAAATCCTGTGACGTCAGGTCACGTGCCATAAAATTTTCCGCTAAATTTGGCGGGGAAAATGAATTGGTCTATAAATAATGTGACGTCATTTTTTCCACTAAACTTAGCAGGAAAACTGAATGGTTTGTATGTCCTGTGACGTCAGGTCACGTTACATAAAAGTTCCCACCAACTTTGGCGGGAAATCTGAATTAATATATAAATCGGGGGGTTCAAACTTTCAACTAATTATAGCGGGGAAACTGAATTCGTGTATAGGTCAAGGGGCGACAATTGTCCCCCTGAATTTAGCGGGGTAACTGCGAATTTAAGAGGCCGGAAAGGTCCACGAAATCGGGGGGGGGGGGGGGGGGGACTAAAGAATGCTATCGCAATAAAAAGAATCTATCTGCTTAGTTTTTATTTACCATAAATACAGGGCGCGAAATGCTGTTTCAGGTACTGGTCATCACGATACATAAAATAAAACCGAATAACCGACTAACCGAACCACCGGTTTGCCAAAGCGGATATTCGTATTCGAAAATCCGGTGAACCGGATAACCGGCTTGCAAAACCGGATTCGCTCTCCTTCGGTTTAACCGGATAACCGGTTTGACGGATATTTTCATGCACTACCCGACTACGCAACACTTCTCAGAAGAGAGAGGAGGACGCATAGAAAAATAGTTTGGAGAATCGGAAGGAACCTTGGTCAGCATAGCAACAATGCCCCAGCATCTCCATAACCCTGATGCCCTGAGAACTAAAAACAAATAAAAAAATATGCGTTCGGACTTGTTTTTTTTTTTCGGGGGGGGGGGGGGGAGTATTTTTCAAGAAATGTAACGAAATACATTTCATCCTGATTGTATCGCGATACAAAGAAACATTCCAAAATGTATTTCGATACAGGAATACAGATACTGGTGAAAAAAATGTATCGCGATGCAGAAATACAGATACGAAATGTATTTGTAAAATACTATCGCGATACATTTGTATCGCGATACTGCCCAACCCTGCGATGCACTCTCCGAGTGTTCCGCTAATGGCGAAAGCTGCGATTGACTGAATGATTGATTTTTTTATTTGAAGGGCGCAGGGGCTGCCAATGCATAGAGCGCCAAAAACCTTACATATTACATGAAGAAAGTTTAGTCAACAAATGGCTTTAGGGTAGGGTAAGGATAAAACCAGTAAAGTGTCAAGTTCCTGCTATGTGCCGGAAGTGGTGCACCTCCTAATTCATCTTCACTATATATGGACCACAAACCCACGATCACAACTTGATGGTGAAATTGATACCAGACTACTAGGAACCTTTAAAGAAGACGTCGTCGACCGAACTTATACAAAGCTACGTTCAAGGAACATTATGCCAAAGCCAACAGAAACCTAACGAAAAAATACTACGGCTGGAGACAAAAATGGAAACCCTCATGACGCTTGTAGGTTTGCCGATCCATACGCGCAAAAAACCAAGACACCGCTTTTCGACAAAAAAGAAATGCTCTGTTTAACTGTATGGAAACCGCCATATTAGAAGCTCATTCCAAAAAAAAGGAAAATCTACAAATTGTGGTAACCATGCTACGACAGAGGCGCTCGCTCTACTCGATTAAAGGGACAATGAAGGCAATTTCTGATATTTTGTTTTTGGCGTTTGAACTGGGTTCCAGGCACGTCTCAGGCTACATCGCCCAAATTTCAGCCGAAACCGGCACTTGTGTGCCGCGCAAATCAATTATACAGTCGCGGTATCAATCGTACCGGGATCGACTGGGGCGACGCCTCGAGAGTTGCGGAAGTAGACGGGAGAAGCGGGGTTCACGGGGCCAAGAAGCGCGACGTCACAAGAGACGCGTCCGCGATTTGTCGAAACGAGAGACGTGCCCTCGGTCACGTTTCGGTTCGCGATTTTTGTGAATACTGTTCCGATTTCCGCTTGGATAACCATGAAAAGTATAAATGGGACCGGAAATGATTACTAAGCCGTAAATAAAATAGCGTAATTATTTTTCTCGTTGCTACGCATGACGCGAAACGGGCAACAAGCAACTATGGGCAAACAAAATAAATAATAAAAGAACAGAGCTTCGGGACACGCTGGAGACGTTTGTTTTTGGTTTCAGATGTTGGTGACGTGTTTGCTTTGGGAACACGGTACTCGGAAGGATTCTGCAAAGAGGTAGCCATGCCAAATTTGTGTGCTGTAGATGGCTGTTCAAACAATCGACTGAAGACCAGTAGTCGTTCGGGCAACGCTAGTTTTCACGTGTGGTTTGCTGTTCGAGTTCTTTGACGACGAAAAAAGAGGATGTCCGACTTTGGTGAAAAGAAAAAAATTGTGCTGTTTATTTTCTCCTTCTTGGGGAGCGTCCCCTGCGGAGGAACCGGTTCCTGGAACGCGTCATATTCCGCTTTCCCCTCGGCATCTCCCCCGCGTCCCTGTCCTTCGGCAACGCGCCGCTCTCGTCTCGCCCGCGGGAATGTTGCTCGCCGCTTGTTGCCGGCTGGGCGGTCACTGTGGGGTGACCGAGGCCGCCACACACGTGCTCCCGTTCCGTTGGTGTTAGGTCACTGAACGAAAGCCCGAACTCGCTCGCGAGAACGGTTTTGTCGTCCATGTGGACAGATCCAGCGAAACGACCGCGCCACCGCGGTGCTACAACCCACCGCGGTAACCAGAGTCTCGATCTCATAAATGTTGCCGATATTGACCATTCACACTTGACGTCACTCCCTGCATCACATCCGCTTTCAGAGCCCCAAAAATGAGAATGAAGATAGTTTAGTTTCGGTTTCTTTAGTTCTTTATAGGCACAGAAATACGCGTCACAAATGTTTATAAAAAATTGGGCAGCGTGCTATGTGCCAAAGTTGGTGCCATACTTGAGCCATAACTGCCATAGTAAATCCTAATCTGGGAATTCGGGGCATGCCAAGGTTTGGCGTTTCTCTGGTCCGCCAGAGGAGCGCCAAAGTTGGTGCCATACTTAAGCCATAACTGCCAAAGCAACGCCTAATTTCGGTATTTGGGACGTGCCAAAATATATTCTGTCCTTGTGCAGTTTTGCAGTATGGCAGAATTAAGGGCAATCACAATTAGAGGCGAGACCAATTTTTCTTGCCCCATTTAAATATAGCTCACAAAAAGAGCCCCGGAAGCGCCGCTCACAATGACGCTTCGAGGAGTGACATAGTAGTTTCAGTTACGTTGCCAGTTGCGTATTTGGCGCACCCACCAAGGTCACCCTGCCGTCATGGTGACGACACGACTAAAATGATTGCATTTTTCTTTCAAGCGGTATTGTGGGAAGGGCTCAAGGCACTCTTTTTGCACACTTGTTTTAATCCTGCTAACAAACGTGAAAAGTGATCAATTAATATCTTAGAAAGACTCAAATTTTCGCAGATCCTTTTAATTTGTTTGGACTTTTATAGTAATTGCCGTTAATGCTGCAATATACCATTTTCTAAATCCACCAAGCGCCCCAGCTCGCACTTGAGGAATCATGGGAACACTGTTCCTTCAGCTCTCTAGTGACCGGTAATTTCGGCCAATTCCACGGTTACACAGTTGTGAGTGTAATTCGGAGCTTCCCTGAACAAGCGTCGTATATAGAGCTCAAGGACCTGTCATATAACTTTTAAAATTACTCGTCAATGTCATTGTTTTAAATACTGTGCACGCTGTCCACCCTTCAACCTGGCTGAGCTGCAGAAACTTCTTGCTCAAAACTTGCCGAGAGTAATTATGATGTCAATTCGGCCGAAGCAAACTCCATCGTTGATGTGGGATCCTCAATTAAAACCTTTATAAACATGTGCAGGCCGGAGGAAGCTGCCTTCGATTGTCCCCTGCAATTCTCTTATGTAGCGCGTCTTTGTTCGCATTAAATACAAGAAAGTATAAAACATGAAGGGCGGACAAAACAGACTTGTCCATCCTCCATGTTTGTTTGTTTTTTCCTTTGTTTAGCTATAAGCGCGCTCAACCAATGCATGTTGTTCACATTATATTTCATTGTTTTGGACGACATGAAACGCCAAAATATTCTGGGTGTACTGCATCCAATAAGACAGAAACCTTAAAGAAAACTTCAATCACTGTAAACAGAAACAATATTTTAAGTACTTTCCTCAGATTTCTGTGTGTGTAGGGTCTCCCGAAGTCCCATTTTGGCCAGGACAGTCCCGTTTTTGAGGTCCGCTTCTGCCGTCCCGTTTTCTTGTCCCAATAAAGAATCATGTCCCGTATTTGCAGGACTGCATACTTTCGAAATTGGCACCAAGCGAGTTGAAGCAAACCGAAACTCTCTTTTAAACCAAATGAGTGCATGCAGCTGAACTGTGAGTGTGACTGTTTCCTGGGCCCTAGTGCTTAGTGCAACATGGTAACGTTTTGAAATAAGAGCAGTTATTTCATTAAATTGTTTCTCCCGATCTCAACTTTCAATACGTCCCCCCCCCCCCCCCCCCCCCCCCGGCCCGCCGTTGGGATGTCCCGTTTTCTACCTTGAGGAATATGGTCACCCTTTGTCTGTGATGCGTTCGGTGCCGCCTTCTGTGCTGCTCTTGTCGGCATCATCGCACTGCCATAAGGCGGGACATTAGAAGTTCCCAATTAGTTGAAAAACCGCATCCGCGGCACAGAAGAACAGAAGACGTGCCATAAGTCGGATACGCAGCACTTTGGAGAACGAAACTAGCACACTCAACGCGGGAGCAGCGATCGCGAAGGACACTTTTGAGAACGTTTTTAACAACTCTACATGGCCGTGGAACCTGACGCTGGCTAGAAGGCGCCACAGTATTAAAAAAGTACCTCCCACGATACACGATAAAACGATCTATAGGACAATATTGGGGTGGTTCATGCTGCCAATATGGGCTAGAAGAGGGGAACCATATAGGGCAATATTGCGGAACCTGGTGTAGCCACGTAGCTTGAAAATGAGTACAAGTAGTAGTCAACATAGGGGAAGTTCGTGCGGCTAATACTGGCAATAAAACGCGTACCAATAGTGGTCAATATTGGGCCAGTTTGTGTGGCAAATATTGGCAAGAAAATGTGCACCAATATTGGATAATATTGGGATAGTTTTTCTGTAAATTTTGGCTAGAAATGTGCACTAATATTGGTCAATAATGGGTCCCCAGCAAAGGCCAAAATGGGCGCACAATATCGAACCAATATAGCGACGCGTTGCACTTTCCCTTATTGGCGAATATCGTTGCCATTATTTACCGATATAGGACCAGATCGGGACCAATATTGTTGTGCTGCCTGGGTTGGAACATAAGATATATGGCGAAATTTCTAAACACTACTTGCGGATAGTACGCTCATGCGACAAAATTCGAAAGTTTTGAAAATTGGCACAAGCCTACCACAACGATTCGTACGTGTAGCGGGGCCTGAGCCTTTATATTATCAGTATTTAATAAAGTGAAATCAAGTTTTGGCGCAATGCTGGCGCAAGTTCCTCGCATCGGCACTAAATGTAGCAGGATGTAACAGGGTAAGCCCTTTGGCGCAGTTTGGCGCAAATGGCGCAGCTATAACGTCACTCTTAGCGAAAAAAGCACAGACGAACATAGAACATTTTGGAGTTGCGGGAGGGGGCTGTTCCGTTAAAGAGCATTTCGCGCATTTAAAGGCGCTAATATTACAGAAATGTCTGGTCAGTAAACTATGTCTGCTATACTGTGTCAAAACAGAGGACCTTACTCCGGAATGCTCAACGAATGGAGCGTGTACAGAGGAGGAGCTGGACAAATGCTCGGTTGTGCTTGGAGTAACTTTGTTTATTGAGGCGCCGTTTTGGGGGCTCCGAAGTTCACGACGTTGCATCAAAGGGCAAATTGTTGCTTCGTTTGTAGACAGTTAGTGTGCCAAGCCGTTCATCAACGTCTAAAGAAAAACAAAAAAAAACAAACAAACAAAAAAAAACATCGAGATGGTTCTAGAAAATAGAAAGCCAAGTTGCAAGGTTTTTGAAGTACACTTCTGTAACTGCTTGTTGAACTACCACAGTGGAAGACAGGATATATTCCTGAACATCCACGTCTCCTTGCGAAACGCTTGGAGCATTACATCACTTTTACCATCCTAAGAATATCTTCATTTGGTAATGCAGCCGAGTTATTTCAAAGGCCGACGACCACTTCTTGCTTTTCAATATTCCCTTCTTTCTCCTCCTTCTCCTTCTCCCCTTTGCACGTTGACAGCCTACTCTTCCCTCTCCCTCCCCCCCCCCCCCCCACTCCTCTTTGGTCGCCACTGGACACTGGATCAAGCTCGTGTCAGGACGAAAAGTGCCGCAAGTTACGAATACGGTTAAAAGTCGCGCACAAAGAGCCGAGGACAAACGAGGAAGGAAAGAAGAGCCCAGACAGGCGCGCACTCACAACTATGGTATATTAAGTGAAGAAAAGAAAGGTGAAGCACGATATATGACTGGGGACAACGGTACCAGGGGGTAAAAAGTTCAGTCACAGTCACATGTTCGCAAGAAGCGAACATTTGACTGTCATAAATCGTGCTTCATCTTTCTTTTCTTCACTTAATACATCAGAGTTGTGATTGCGCGCCTGTCTGTGTTCTGTGTTCCTTCCTCGTTTGTCGTCGTCCCTTTGTGCGTGATTTGTAAGCATGTTCAACGTTTACACGCTCGTCCAGCTCACTACTCTACTACAGTTACGAATAACCCTCGTCAGAGTAAAGCAAAACGCTGCACCAAGGGCACATATGGCTTCACGCACATCGTACTCGCAGAACTCATCCACACGGTGGTGCTTCTTGATCGGTGTCTAATCGTGCAAAGGCACAGAGACGCAGTACAATTCGGCGCGCCAACGAACGTTTGAACACGCCGCGCGACCGCCGAAACTTCCGTTCGATGAGTTGTGCCTTTTTTCCGCGGCGCTGCGCTTTCGTAAAAATTGACACGTTTTCTTAAAGGCACGTCTCACCATTTTTACAGGGGTTTACGAAACTTCTTCGGTGAATGACGAGGAACGAGTACGAAACGCGACTTCAGCACGCTGCTTCCACCTTGTGGAACGCTCGCACTAACACGATTTCGCTGCATGAAAGATGGCGGTCCGGTGGCCGCACTCGCGCTGCGGCGACCAAACGGGGATACGCGATCCAGGAAATTGTCATAGAGACCTGTGGAGGATCCTGATACCACCGCCGACACCTCACTGAGCAAAATCTGTGAAGTTGCCAGACACGCGAACTAAGTTCAGTCAATTGCAAAGAGATCCCACGCGAAGGCGGGGGGTGTTTGTGCAGCCCGAGCACAAGCTCCCCCATCTCTCCGGGATGTCTACGCCTGCGCGGCACCGCGCAAAAAAGCGTGACGTTGTTACCACATGATGCGCATCCCGAGGAGCAAAGGGAGGGATTACTCCCTCTTGTAAATACCCCTTAACATCTACAGTCTGACAGTACGAGATATACCAATTTCTGCCTTACCATTTCTCAACCCAAACAAGAAATGCTCTTAAGAGGCAAGTATTTGAACTAACTCAGAAAACCACAGACGCAGAAATTAATGCACTGCTCCTCGTGCCTGGTTTATATTTTATCAGAAGTACTAGGAAAGGAAACAGGAGGTGGTTCATATATGATTAAAAAAACTGAGAAAATATTCTTCTTTCTAGTGCAGACACAATATACATTTAAAGGTATGAGCAGGAGGTCCTCCATTTCTGGAAGATAACTTCTACAAAACTACGAAAACTTTAAATTATATAAAGGTTTACCTAATTCAGTTAGCCGGTGTGTACTACTCACACCTCTTGGTATAGCCTTGTCAGTGTTGGGTATGACTTTGAACAGCCCGGCTTGTAAGTCTCGAAGTCAAGATCAGCGACAAGGGTGCATCGAGAGCTTCCGTTTGGAAAGTGCAGGTGAAGGAGATCGTTCATCTTATCTTTTGACGGGTACGCGTATATTACTTCGATATTGGATTGCGGGGTCGGATCTACGTAAAATGCGCAGCCCTTATAGTTCCCTTCTTGTGGTAGTTGTCCTGTGCACATTTCGAAAAGCGGCGCCCGGCCCGGAATATAGGGAAAGCGGGTGGATGTTAAATAACGATCATTTTGCAAAGCAAAGCGGATGGCAGCCATAGAAATACCAACGCAGAGCTTTCGCTGATGCTTATTATAGCCAGGAATACTTGTGAGAAACGTGAGTGCTCTCGTCGTGACGTACTCGCAAACGCCATCGCTAGCTTTGTCCGGTAGAAACTCGTGGGTCATGAAGAAGAAAAAGTCCACCAGGTCCGGCGGCATTGAGTCTACAGTTACGGCGTCTCCGTGGGGAAGAATGAGCGTCATCAACGCTGATAGATTGTTCAGATTCAAAAGCTTCCTCACGTTAGCGAAAAGAGCTGACAGCGTGCTGTAAACGTCGAAAGGCTGGCAGGCGCCTATGGGCACAACCCAGTGGATGGCGATCCCGTCCAGACGAAGGTCAACCATCATCGTCACGATGTCGACGACTAGGGTGTCCATCGCCACAGGGTCTCTGCCCAGCCTTGAGAATTGAGGACTGTCTTCGGGGTACCCGCCGAGGGCTACCAGAACCTTGGTTTTGCCTCCACTGAGGTGGTCGGTGCTATTTTTCAGATCCGAGATGCCGTACAGCATGTCAAATGCTGGAACTCTACTTCTTACTTGGCCATCCTTGATGCTCATTGACCAATAGATTACATATGGACAAAGGTCGAACGGTAGGTGCTCCGGGAGGTAGTGGAAGTCTTCCTGTTTGCGGAATCTTGAGTTGTTAAACAGACAAAAAAACCGGAGGTTTTTCTTGTGTGGCATCGAAAAATTGCTAGCATTGCGGCACAGACCATTGATGTTGTCGTCCAGGGTTACCGCACCAGAGCAATTCAAGTCGATGGCTGTCAAGGGATTTAGAGTTGTCCTTCCACCTGCGTTGGAAAGCGTCATCAAGACCACAGTGGTGCTGCTGCTGTTGAATGAAATCTTGTTTAAATGTGACAGGTATCCAAGGAGTACCAGGCCGATGGGAATCAACATGGTTCCCGCACTTGCGATGCAGAAGAACCACATCTTAAGGCACCTGGTGTCCTCTTCCACCTCTTCGCCGTTGAACTCGTCTTCAGTGTATGAGACGTTTTGTCTGAAATCGACTGGAGTCGGAGCACGGGCGGTATCGGGAACTGCCCGATTCCATATTTTAGCTGGCGAGTTCCCTGTTCGTGGCGCACTGCGTGTCCGGGAGAAATCCCCTTCTTTCGCTGTTTGATGATGACTCTGCGAAGTGGGTTCGGCTCTGGCTTTTACGGAATGGGTACCATCGCTGGCTGGTGATCCGGTGGAGGTTCTCCCAGAGAATATTGAACTACAGCTGGTTACCTCGTACATGTTAGCGTTTTCAGAAGTAGGGCTAACGCTTTCCATTTTCGAGTACACTGAGCCGCTGCGAGGTGTGTACAGGGACGTTCGCCAACAGCAATAGGCGCGCGAGTTGGAACAGCCGGTGCTATGATGGCAAAAGCGCGAGTCAGGCACGAGGCGTTTTCGTCCTTTTCATGCACATTTAATGAGGACGTGCTGGGCGCGTGGAGTCAACCCAGCACCTTCATGTTTCAAAAGTAGCGCAAGGTGCGCCGATGCACGAGGAGCATGCAACGTGCAGCCCTTGGTTAGATCATGGCGGCACAGCGCAGCACCGAGCTCTAACTGAGCTTGATTTCAGACGCCATGTTCTTCCCAGAAGTGGCGTGCGGCACGTGTCTCGAGCATTTCCACCACAAAGCATGGCGCCACTTTTACCAGGGTAGAGGGGCTTTAGGACCGTGGGTTCAATGGACCTTTTGTAGAAATACGCGGTGCGCATGAGCGGAGTATTTGATGCGCCTGGGTTCGAGAGTATCTAGTTCCAAACAATCCGCCATCTTGCATTTCTCGCCTTTGGGCGCCTTGGAGACAATCGAGAGTCGAGACTCAAGTTTTGATGTTGCGAAAAAGGTGAACGCGAGTCATCGTACTGACGACGCCCGTTCTAGATTACGACGTGCACCGCAATCATGCCGGTGAACTGTGTACAGGTAAGTTGACTTGTCATTTTTGCAAGCCATAGAGCTTTGCGAAGTGCGGCGATGATCACATCTCTTCGATTGCAGGGAAGCCGGCGTTAGACAAGGCACACCCGAGACATCGCGACTCAAAATGCTTCGAAAAGCAGCGAGTGTACCCAAAAAGAAAACGAACCGGTAGCACACAAGAAGCCTAACGTGCAGGTTGTTTTCTCTACAAATACTCTCCAACCCAGTGCGCCTCAGGTTCGCCATTCGCCCTATAGGTGGCAGCACATATTCGCCAAAAGGTCCATTCCGACCTCCTTCCCGTTTCGACCTGAATGAGCATTGTATCGGCGCGCGATCATGCGCTTTGCTAGCGGGAGTTTTAGCGGTTACTTAGAAACAAGAATTCAGCACACGCCCGTCGGGCCCGCTTTCCCACGAGTGTGATCTAGTAAAATTTGTTATTACTGCGCGGTACGCGCTAAAGGCCCTTAGGCTAGTGGCTGTAGGGAACTAGCTAAGTGTTTCATCTACAGGTGACGGACGAGTTGCCTAGAGGCAGACTAAGTTCCGGCTGTCCAAACATGCATACTAGTGTCACTAGTATGCATGTAGTAAGCGCAGCTCATTTAGTGGCTCTAATGCATACGACATAAATACTTAGGAGCTGCTAGAATAGTAAACAAGTCCATATAAAAAAACCGCCGATGATATGGTGACTCAACAGTTTCCTTGGAAAAATCTGAAAAGTGACGAGTCGTCCTGCGCCTTGTAGTGTGCCATCAGTATTCTAGATGGCGTCAGAAGTTTATAGTGTGTGTTTTTACAACAAGATGGCGCCACGTGCCAGACAGCGGTAAAGGATGTATCGGCGCGAGAAGAAGGTTCGCAGAGCAGGAGGTCAGTTAGGGCTGTTAGGGCTATACTCTGTTTCACCTTATGATGTACCGCAGGAAAGGCTACAAGCGCGAGCTCCTTGCTCTAAGGCACATCTCGGCAGCACAAGGTCTCGTGCGTTAAAAGCAGCTCCCAACGCTATGAGCTCGCGCTTCTTGCCTTCTCTGCAGTACAACATAAGGTGAAACGGAGTATAGCCGTTTATTATGGCGCCTCTGCGATCTGCCCGGGCACGAGCTTGCCAGGCACGAGCCTGGTTCACTGGTGGAGCACGCTCCCGTTACATCTTCCTTTTTCTTTCTTTCTTTTTTTTTTTTAACACACACGAGCGAGGTCGAAGTAACAAACACCACGTATTAACACATAGGAAGGTTGAAGAAGTTAACAAACAGCACACATTAACAGAGTTGATTGAAATTGGCATCGTAGCGAAGCCGCTGAGAGAGACGTCGCATCCGTGTCAAGGCTCGCGTCGGTGCCGGGCCACCAATGACCTGTGGAGCGACTGGGGCTGTACTAGTTGCTGTGGGTGGGCTCTGCCGGCAAGATGTGCCCGGAAGATTTCTAGATGGCTGGCGCGAGGTCACCATGGGTGCGTCGTTGTCGTCGGGCTGAGGGTCAGGGACGAAGACTTCGGGCGTTGCGATGAGGTGTTGCCGGTTGCGACGCAGCTCTCTCCCGTCTTCTGTTACGACCCTGTAGGACCTTGGTGCTACCTTCTTTTGAACTTTGGCCTTGGTTGGCCACCCCTTTCTGTCCCTTATGCGGACGACGTCCCCTGAGTGGAGTGGCGCGTACCTCGTTGATCGGAGCTGCTGACGCTTCTTCACGCGGTCTGCGGGCTCCACTGTGAAGTCAGGGACCAGCGACCTGATGCGTCGTCCCATTAGCAGCTCACTGGGTGATCTTCCATCCTCCAAGGGTGATGATCTATAGTTGAGGAGACCTAGGTAGAAATCTCCGTTTGAGTGACAGGATTTTCTTATAATTCTCTTGATTATTTGAACGTCCTTCTCCGCGAGACCGTTTGATTGCGGAAAATACGGACTGGACGTGACGTGCCGAAAATCGTACCGTCTAGCGAAATCTCGGAACTCTTTTGAAGAGAACTAGGGGCCATTGTCGCTGCATAACTCTAGCGGGATCCCATGTCTCGCAAAAATTCCCGCGAGCTTGTGGACTACCGCAGCTGTGGTGGTGTTGTCTAGAACTAGGGCTAGCCGTTTATTATGGCGCCTCTGCGATCTGCCCGGGCACGAGCTTGCCAGGCACGAGCCTGGTTCACTGGTGGAGCACGCTCCCGTTACAAAGGACAGCGCCACTCGCTGTCTCTGAATGCGTGTACATATTGTAAATAGAACCACTCTTGATCGAAGGGGAGGAAGTGGCCAAGTGGGCTAACGAATCTCAGCTCAGAGCATGGAGCGAAAGCTTGCGCTGGGAACATCCTGGATTCCATTCCCGCCTAGGGTGCCTTCATGTGCGCTTTGTTTGGGGTGATGACATCGGGACATTTTGTTTCGAATGGTTATTTTTATTTTTTGTTCTGAAGCGCGTGAAAGAGTGTCCCTGCACGCGCTCGTGGCTGACTGTGCTACGGCGACATTTTGTTTCCTGCGATTTCTTTATATTTTCTCTGTGAGCGCGTGCCGTTGGCATCGGGTACTACAAACGATGGCAACACCCTAAACAGAAGGACATTGAGGCACTCTATCCCCGCCACCCCCGCCCGTTTCGATCTGGATGAGTTTCGTACCGGTACGCGTTCGTGTGATCACTACTGCGTGATGCACGTTAAAAACTCCAGGTTAGCGGTTATACTGCACTGGCTAAAATTCTCATCTAGAGCTAAGAGACCGATTCCCCTTTAAGGCACATCTCCATCAAGGCTGTATAAACATACAGAGCAAACCAATTTTAAGCCAGGTTCAGACAGTTGCGTTTGACTGCGTTTGACTGCGTTGCGGCTGCGAGAAACCAGGACATCCCTGCTGCTAATATTGCGTGCCAAGATGAGTCCTTGAATTGAATTCCACGCTTCATACGAAGCACAGATGTGCCGGGGACCGGCTTTCGGTTCTCGACGCAACGCGGACAAACGCACTCAACCGCAAGTGTCTGAACCGGTCTTTACTCTTGATCGAAACTCCGAGCTGGCGTGACGTGTCTTCCTTTACGGGTGTGCCCGCTTGGTCCCGAGCAATCGACCACCTCGCGTACCGCGCGCGCCACGAAATGTAAAGCCCGGTTCACACAGTTGCGTTTGACTGCGTTTGACTGGGTTGCGGCAGCGAGACACCAGGACATCCCTGCTGCTTATATCGCGTGCCAAGAAGATTCCTTGAATTGGATTCCATGCTTCATACGAAGCACAGATGTGCCGGTGACTCGCTTTCGGTTCTCGCCACAACGCAGTCAAACGCACTCAAACGCAACTATCTGAACCGGCCTTAAGCCTTGCACTATCTTAAGGCCGGTTCAGACACTTGCGTTTGAGTGCGTTTGACTGCGTTGCGGCGAGATCCAAAAGCGAGTCACCGGCACATCTGTGCTTCGTATGAAGCGTGGAACCCAATTCAAGGAATCTTCTTGGCACGCGATATAAGCAGCAGGGATGTCCTGGTGTCTCGCTGCCGCAACGCAGTCAAACGCAGTCAAACGCAACTGTGTGAACCGGGCTTTAGACTTGTGCTCGTTACTTGAAAAATGTAATGAATTACAATTACAAATGACCGAGCCTAAAATGCAATGGATTACCATTACAAATTACTTTCGCTGAAATGTAGCGGATTACTCTACTCGTTACGTTACAAATTACTTTCACGTTACTTTTTCCGTACACTTATCCAGAAAACAATATTGATATTTAAAAAAAAATTCCCCTACACTACTTTTCATTTCTCATACGCCCGTATTATGGTAGTTCTTGTAAACATAAAATATTGTATGTAAGAAAAAGAGTGCAGGTGTACTGCGTTCACCTGTAAGGTGCCAAGACACCGAAAGCTGCAACCACACCCGCCATCCCCCTAGCTTACGGACTCCGGAAATGATACCTGGAATTGTGCAGACAAAGCTAGCGGTGCGCATGCTCACTAACAGCTTCTACATCCGCTCCGAGATTCGGAGCTAAGGACGCGATCTACTAAACTCCCTTTTGACTCGGGTGTTTCTTCTGTTATTCACAAGAAAAGAAAAACTTGGTTCTAACGTTGCAATGTCTAGCAAATGCAGAATGCAGCTGTCCCAGCTCACCTTGATGTGTTTCCGTAAATTAGAGTTTGTTGTTCTTGCTGATGACAATTTGTGTTTTTTTTTTGGCAAGCGACGTATGCCCTGAAACTATATAGGTTTCCGTTCTTCTTAATGCCCTGAATTTTTAACATCTCAAGAAGAGATGACCGTGAAGACGACGGACGCTTCATGACCGAAAACTCAACCAGTCCGAGAAAAAGTGGCGGTTACGGGTTATCGATCGTTCATCGGTTCTCACTTTCATACCAATATTCGTGGAAGCCGGGTTAGGGGAGCGCATACAGAGCGAGAGAAGCGGTGGCCACTGGTCTCAGAAAACAGTAGAGGATCACAACACTTTTACGCGTTCTCTCGCTCTCTCTCTCTCTCTCTGTCAGCACTCCTTAGATAGCAGGCCCCCCCCCCCTTTTTATGTTGACAGTTGACTGTAAATTGAGGAATCGACTCTACCACCATGCCCAGACAAGTAAACAAAAAAAGTATCGTCCGTACCTTCGAAGACTGTGCTCTTAGCCTCGCGCCAGGCGCTTTTCAGCCCTGCCTCAAGAGCGTGCTAGAATAAAGTAGCGCACATCAAAGACAAATAGAATTCGACCCCCATCGCGCGAGGCTACATCATGTTTCACGCGAGTTGTGAATCCACGAATTCAGGGAGTACGGACCCGCGTTTGATATCTTTGCAGGTGGCGGGAGACGTCAAAGAAGTTGGAAAGGGTGAAACGGTGTAAAAGACAAAAACAAATAAACACGAAGAGCTTTCTCCTGCTCGAAAGAAGAAGAAAAAGACGATAGAAGGCGACGGAGAGTCTACTCGGCGTTGTCTTACTTGATCTTTGTCTTTCGTATATTTGTACATGCGTTTCCCGTTTTTCTAGTAGTTCTAGTCACCGGTCATACAAAAAATCGTGTTTTCTTTTCGGCTATTCTCCCCTTCCCGGTGTTTTCTGTTTTGTCAAACGTGCTCTCTTTATGATGTTGAATGTCCTGCTCATATTGCTCCAGTTATTGTATTATACTCATATTTTTAAAAAGTAACGAGTAATTAAAGTAATCCGTTACCAATATTTTGTAACGAAATTACATTACAAATTACTTCCAGAAAAGTTTCGCGGCAATTACAAAATTACTTTAAAAAGTAACGGATTACGAGTAATCCGTTACTTGTAACGGATTACTTCCCCAGACTACAGTATCTTTACAGGCCTTCCGAGGCGCTGTCTTTGTCGTAGCTAGGGTGCCTTCATGTGCGCTTTGCTTAGGGTGGAGACATCTGGCCTTTTTGTCCCACACTTTTATTTTTCTTTTTTGTTCAGAAGCGCGTGAAAGCGCGTGTCCCTGCACGCGTTTGTGGCGCAGACTGTGCCATGGCGACATTTTGTTTTCGTTGATTTCTGTGTATTTTACCCGTGAGCGCGTGCTGTCGGCATCGGGGACTACAAACGGTGGCATCACCCTAAAGAGAAGGACATCGAGGCACCCTAGTCGTAGCTTTCATGTCTCTTCTCCCTCTTTCATAGTGGACCTCCGCGACTACTACATTTTGGCGACGAGGTCCTTTTCTTTCATTTTTCCATTTTCGCCTCTCGTGAGCTTGTGATCAGACTCCGTGCCGGGGATAAGTGGTGGCAACACCGGCATGTATAGTTTTATTTTGTGTGTTGGTTATATTGTAGCGTTCGAAATCTGGGGTCGTTTTGAATATTTGCATCCACCACATATTTTCCGTATGAAATGCAGTACATAATAATAATATTAATAATAATGATTATAATTGTGACGAGCCGCAAAAGACGACTCGTGCCGTTCGTGCGAGCTCCGGTTCCGCGCATGCGAGTGCGAGGAAAGGAGATAAAAAATAAACAAAGAAGAAGTTTTGCATGAAACCTTCTTGGTTGACGTGTCTTTTCTGAGCTCGGAGCCAATTTCTCTAGACGACCACAACAAATCGTCACATATGGCGCCCGAACGCGGACCCGGGTCGCCAGGAAATTCACGTTAACAGCTTATATGGGGACGGCGCTCACTTCGGGGGGGGGGGGGGGGGGGGGGGGGGGGCTATGTTGCACGTTTTGGACTCCCAGGAGACTAGGGAGAAGGAAGTGACGTAGGTGTGAATGAACGTATCTTAGCAGATACCGTCATCAGCGAATCCACCAATCAACATCCAAAGAGCGTTGTTGACGTCACTTCCTTCTCCCTAGTCTCCTGGGAGTCCAAAACGTGCAACATAGGTCTCCACCAACCACTGTCGCCTGGACGGCCAAGGTTTCAAGGTAGCTCCAAGATGGCGGAACGTTCCATCGAAGCTTTCCGAAGGCTGGACGACGAAGCCAAGGACGTCGTATACCAATCAATCGTCGGCGACACGGAGATCATGAAAGCCGAGTTCGATCAGCTACGCCTACAGCTAGCAGAGCTCAAGAACGCGACCTCTGCGCAACGGACCGACCGGCTGGAGGACATATCGCGCCCTTGCGACGACACCACCAACAGAAAGCTAAAGGCAACAAAGAATTTGAACTCCGGACTGCTGGCACCTCTCGTGGATCGTCTTGATCAGCTCGAGGCAAATATAAGGAGTACTTCGTCGGCAGAATCGCAGTGCAGCGCAATCTCTATCGATGATTTTTCCCAGAGCAAGTTCGCCAAGAAAAAGAGGTCCAAGGCACCCAAGAAAAAAGCTCCTGCTCAAGCTGAGTTAGCCGCAGACACTGCAGTCACATCAGACCGGCCGACAAAGTCGCTGACCAACGTGGCTGTCAGCTCGGTTCCTCAGCTATGCAAGGACATCATCACCTGGTTTCACCAGATGGATTTCTGGTTCCAGACGTTTAAAGTCGCACCAAGTGAGGCCATCCCATTGATTGTATCCAAGCTACCACCTGAAGACTTTATGTGGGTCGGGTACCACCTGAAGACAACCAAAATAACGACGTGGGAGCAAATGAAGACCGCTTTCTGTCGTCGTTACAACCTGGACGACGGAAGTACCAGCGAAACAGAAGATTTTCGGCGCAAGTCAGCGTTTGGGAAAGTCCTGCACAGACTTCGCCTTCCGCAAACTGGAGCTCATCGACGAGTGCAACTACCCAGAGACGGAGGCGGAGAAATACAGGGTTATCCTGGCAACACTGTCTGACAAACCTTGAAAGCACTACTTCGACAGACTCTTTGCTTCGTTCGATGAGTTGCTCGGCTAATTCCTCCGCTTCGACCAGGTCTTCAGCCAACCAAAGACACTGACATTGACGGTAGCTGCAGAGCCAGCTCAGGCTGCGAAGGTAACCAAGAAAGCGTCCTCCTTCCCGCTCTTGAAGCAGGACCGGTCACCGCCTCGTCAGAACGCGGACGACGGCCATTGTCAGCAGCCTCTTTCTACACGCGAGAAGCAAGAGAAGCAGCACGTGTCGCCTCAAAGCCCGTCAAAAGCTTCGCAGGATTTTCGGCGTTCTTCGTTTCGTCACCCGGAAGTTCGTCCGCTGTGCCTCAATTGTAAGAAAAGCGGTCACTTCGTCACGCGGTGTCGGCAGGAGCTTACACCAGAATTTTTGCAGTGGCAACAGCGCTTTGAGTCCACTGCAGCACCGACGCAGGAAAACGACAAGATGATGCCTCTGACGCCTGCGAGAGGTCATCAGTAGTTCGGCGCATCCCATGTGGCGCAGCAGTGGGCACAAAAACAATTGAGGTTCAATTGAACGGACAGCCTCTGACAGCTTTCTTGGATTCGGGGGCAATGAGAAATCTCATCAACGTTTCCATCGCCGACCAGTTGCACCTTCTGATTCAACCTTCTTCCATCCGTCTCCATGGTGAAAGTGGTCAATCCCTCACGAACCTCGGCGAAGCGACGGCCACAATGACAGCTGACGGACAGACGCTGAACCAGGCATTCATCGTGGTCCAAAATCTGGAGCAAGAAAAGTTGCTCCTTGGTGACGATTTCCTGACAGCGTGCAAGGCCATGACCGATTGGGGGAAAAAAGCTTCTCGATTCCTCCGCCTACGACATGTCATAAGGTCATCTTGGTTACGGAGCAGCTGATACCTCCGCGGTCCCGAAAGCTTATTCAAAGACACCTGAAGAATCCTGTCTGAGGGCTATCAACAAAGAAAGAGGCGAGCGGCACAAAATTGCTCTACGACCGCCACTGCCTTTTCTTGAACCCATGGTTATGGATAAGACCGAGAGCACGTTCTACGCACTCCTGGCCAACCCGTCATCTCGACCAGTGGCTCTACCCTCTGATGCTACTGTCGGAGTCGCTAGGGGGGGTCACAAGTGTCGAAGACATCGAGCCTAGCGACGACGAAACTGCGTCCGTCTTAAGTTGCTCTAGCCTGCCTTCGCCGGAGGACCGGGATCGCCCGAATGCTTTGGAAATCGTCGGCCCTCAACATCAACCTCTATCACTTGAGAGTGTCATGTTCAACACTGCGTCAACGCTGGCACCTGAAGAGCTTCAAAAAGTTCAAGAGCTTCTTGCGAAAAACATGGCTTGCTTCGCGCGAACCAGCACTGACCTTGGAAACTGTCGGCTTGAGCAGCACTCCATCCTGACAGGTAATGCGATACTAATCTCCCAGAGACCACGCCGACTGCCGTCGGCGCAGCGTGATCTCGTCAAGGCGATGGTCAAGGATCTAATCGATGCCAAGATTGTGCAACCATCGCGCAGTCCGTGGGCATCCCCCTTGGTCTTAGTCACGAAAAAGGACGGATCAACACGAATGTGCGTCGTCTACAGAAGGATCAACATGGTCACTGAAGACACTGTCTACCCCTTTCTGCGAATTGAGGACGCCTTGCAGACTCTGACGGGAAGCAAGTTTTCCACTGTCATGGACCAGGGGGGCTATGTTCGACAAATGTTTCGTTTCTCCTAAAAAGAAACAGGAGTGACGGAAGTGACAATATTGCGTCTCACTGGTTAGAGGCTCATATGACGAAAGTTTTATCTTTCGTCGTCTGAGCGCCTATCTAATCACACGCGATATCGTCACTTCCGTCACTTCCGTTTCGTTTTAGGAGAAATGAAACATTTGTCGAACATAGCCCCCCTGGTTTCTGGTTTTTATCAAATTGCCATGCGGCCAGAAGATGTCGAGAAAATGGCCTTTGTTACTCCGTGGGGCCTGTAGGAGTTTTTGATGATGCCATTTGGACTCAAGGGTGCTCCGTTTACCTGTCAGCGTTCGGTAGACACTATCATCAAGAATGCCAAGTACGACCACGCACTTGTCTACATGGACGATTGTGTTGTCTACAGCAAGGCATTTGACGAGCATGTGACACACCTGCAAAACGTTTTTTTTTTAGGTTCCACAAAGCGAAATTGAAGTTCAAGTCATAAAAGTTTTTTTTTTCTTTTGTACGTCAGTCAAGTACCTTCGACACATTGTCACGAAACATGGAGTTCCTCCAGACCCTTCCAAGTTGACAGCTGTCCATAGGTTTCCGGCTCCCCACAACATCCAGGAACTCCAATCCTTCATGGGCCTGACATCTTACTTCCGGAAGTTTATCCCGAATTACAGTGTTCTTGCTGCTCCTTTGCGCCACCTTCTCAACAAAGAAACAAACTTCCTCTAGAATGAAGAACAAGATGCAGCGTTTGGAGCCCTCAAGGCTGACCTATGTGAACCACCTCTTCTTAAGCTTTTCTCGGAAGACGTACGCTTTGGCGTCCAAGTCCACACCGACGCTTCCAAGCTTGGGCTGGGAGCATTGCTATTGCAAGAGGACGAAGACGGGAACTTCGGACCTGTGGTGTACTTGAGTCGTTCCCTCAAAGGTTCCGAGTCCAACTACACATCAACAGAGATAGAAGCTCTTACCGTCAAGTGGGCTCTGGATGAGCTTCGCCCGTACCTCAAGGGTCGTAAGTTTCAAGTTGTTACCGATCACCATGATCGTTGCTGGGTGATGCGGTACAAGGAGGGGAACCAACGCTTGCTGCGCTGGTCGCTCATCCTGCAGGAGTTCGATTTTGAGGTCATCTACAAGTCAGGAGCTCTACACAGAGAGCCAGATTGCCTCTCCCGTACTCCGCAGTCAACAGGGGAGCTACGTGACAAAGTTCTCTGTGTGACATCTCCAGCCTTCCTGCAACGGGCTGAGGATCTTTCACGTGACCAACATGAGGATTCGTATTGCCAGGACGTTTTTAAACATCTGGACGCAAGTGCTGGCACACGTAACGGGCAGAGGCGAGCACAGCACAAGTTCGTCGTTCATGGCGGAGTCCCTTACAGGAGGGATCAAGGCCCCATCAATCAACCTTTCTTGGTCTGCCTTCCTGACTCGAAGAGGGCCGAAGTTTTGCACCAATTTCACGGAGGAAAGTACGGCGCACACATGGGCATCAGACGCACCTTCAAAGCTGTTCGCACAAGATATGTCTGGCCGAAACTCTCCAGGGACGTAAAAAACTTTGCCATGCATTGGGATCTCTGCCAACATATGAAGATGTCATCTGCGGCACCTCTTGGTCTGCTGCAACTGATTGAAGTCCAGTCCCCGTTTCACACGGTAGGGCTAGATATTGTTGGATCATTTAAGAAATCTCGAGGCTACAAATAGATCATTGTCGCTATCGACTACCTCACGAAATTCGTTGAGGCCAAGTCTGTGCGGAACATTGAAGCGGTTACGGTACATAAATTTATAAAACGTCGAATCATTTTAAAGCACGGTTGCCCAGCAGTGATTATCGCTGATCGTGGCACTCAGATGATGGCATGCTCGACTTCGGCGTACCTTCGACACCGTGGCAGCCAGCACTCGCCTACGACAGCGTACCATCCTGCTGCGAACGGCCTCTGCGAACGTGCAAACAAGACGCTCAAGCAGATGATCAATTTGACAACAGCCGGAGGCGACAACTGGGCTGGCGTCCTTCCCTACGTTGTCTCCTGCTATAATACCGGATTCCAGGACACCGTTCGTCAGTCACCTTTTTTTCTAGTCTACGGCCGTGACCCTGTGCTCCCTCTTGATGTCGTTTATGGACGCCAGGAGCTCGCTGAACTACGTGATGCATCGGACTATTCAGTCGTTGTTCACGAGAGACTGAACCAAGCTCGGAAACTGGCCGCCAAGCACATCAAGCTCGTTCAACCAAAACAAAAGATCTACTTCCACAGGGGAGGCAAAGACATTATTTTCGACAAGGGCCACCTCGTGTTGTTAAAGACACCACCCGTGGGGCTCAAGGCAACACGACGGTTCACTGGCTCCCACCGAATTGTGAGCCGGCTCTCTCCAGTGAACTACGAGATTGAACTCAAGGACGGTAACGGCCGCGATGTAGTGCACGTGGAGAAACTAAAGCCGTATCTTACACCAATCGCTGAATTTCCACAGCCTCTATCCGATGACTGAACGTCTGGAATTTATAGTGTGTGCACTTGTTTATAGCGTGCCTTTTCATCTAGCATCTTGTATGTACATATTCACTCGCGTGCATATCTCAGAGCTCGGTATTTGTTTAATGTTGTTTGGTTTTTATCTAATGAAAACGCACTGTCGGGTCGACAATTTCTAAAACCCCGGCATGTGACGAGCCGCAAAAGACGACTCGTGCGGCTCGTGCGGAGCTCCGGTGCCGCGCGTGCGAGCGCGAGGAAAGGAGAATAAAAATAAAGAAAGAAGTTCTGCATGGAATCTCAGAGGTTGACGTGTCTTTTCTGAGCTCGGAGCCCATTTCTCTAGACGACCACAACAAATCGTCACAATAAATTCATTGCAAATGAACAAGACGTATGTTAAGTCAGACCTGCCTAAGCCACATTGGGCTTACTGTCGACGCATAGCGACACCCGTTCCATTTCGAACATCGACGTTCCATCTCGAACGTCAGTAGGCTTAGTCGTAACGCGTTCGAATGGTTCTTTTCCTTTTTACGCATGTAGTGCGCACAGCGGGGAAGCGTCCGTCATATTTTCCATGACTCAGGAAACTGTTCTCGTTTTCGTGTGGGGTGAAATTTTTAGCATTTTTGTCAATCTTTGAAACGATGTCTTGCAACGGTAATAGCTCCAAGCAGCACGAAGTTGGCCAAGCATTGGCCAATGGCTGGCAATCGTCCTTTGACCCGTGGCCAGACAGTGGCCAGAGATTGGCCGATGACTGGCCGGCAGTTTGATACTTTAGACCAATGTTGCGGATAAAAAAAACAGGACGCGGGATGGCCAAAAAAACGTGCTTTTCGTGTAAGGCTCGTCAAATTATGAGGCGCTGGAGAAATTCAGCCTTCTGCGTTAAGTCCTTATTTCGAACTCTTTTTGTTCGCCTTCCGCCCATTGAAAAGCATGCGGGAAGGGCCTTAGAACGCACCTGGTATCGCTGCGCCGCAGCGTTCTTCCGCACGTCTGCTTTCCTCGCCGTCACCATGGCAACGAACGCCGAATGAATGGAAGCACGCACAGTACCGCCGCGTGAAGCCAGCAACAGCTGACGCCATTTTACGAACGCCGTCTGCAAGCCAAAGCCGAACGCGGTATGTCAGATCAACCGCCTCCGCCGGTGCTCGATCGCGATACCAGGTGCGTTTTAAACCAGTATCCGAGATGGCACCGAAAGATCAAGTAGGAAGAAAATGAAGACAATAATAGAGGAGCAACAACATTAAATCATGGAATAAGTTCCGAGAAGGTAGCCACAACGCCAGTAGACAAAGAGAAGAAAACGAAGGATCAGTATTGAATAGTTGGTAGTCCAGCGATTGCCTGTCTTCAGTCCTTTCTCCCTATTCTCGTAGTTCAGCTGGTTTAACCGTTGTAATATGTACCACCAACCAGCTCAGCTTCTACCCCCCGTGCGACGCCGTGGATGGGTCGGCGCCTCATCGGGGGGTTCGGCTATCTTTCTGACGTGTCGTACGACCTATCGGGCTTCGGTCGAGCATGTGTACGGCCCGATCTGGCCTCGATTTGTTATCACCTGTCAGGGGCCACAAAAAAAAAGTCCTTGCGATGATATTATTTCGCGGCCATTGACGATCTGGAAGCCGCTGTCCAGGCGTCGGTGTGATGCACTTCCGAAAAGTGGTATGACAGTGCACGGAAAGCCAGCCACACAGGTGGTGCATGTGCTTTCGTCTTCAGGGGGTGCCTGCGAAAATGGTGGACACGTATGTACCTACCTACCTCTAAATGGCTGCTATCTACAGCAAAAATAAACTAGTTTATAAGTTGAAATAACTACTTCTCTGCCCTAACGTGGGCGGAAGAAAGTGCCATTCTGGTTGATATGAGGTTCTTATTCGGATTCGGTATTTCGTGCCCGACCTTCCCATGACATACTTGATGCCACAGGCGCCAAATTACTTCGATTTTAAAGTGGACTGGCGTCAAATCTAATTTAGAAAAAAGGCAACTGATGCTATTTACGGTACAATTTGCGTGCTATAACATTTGAATGGTATTAAAGACGTTTTCGATTTTTAAACCAAGTTTTCTTTTCGAAATGCCGTACGGAATTAAAATGGTTTATTAGAGTGAATCCAATCGTCGCCATTGGGATAAATCACATTGAAAGATTCCTGGGAGCAGACACTTCTTTTATTCATTCTTTCAATTTATCGTTCTCATAAATTCGAGAACATTGTCGTTTGATCGAGTTGCGAATAGTGCTGAGGAATTACCATATAAGAAAAACACACACACACACTTGAGCACCTAATTCATTTCTCGTACGTAAACTCAAAAAATAACATTATTAAAAAAAATAACGGCGTAGACGGAATTTTTATAGATACTTTGTTTTCACGAGCACAAATGCAGAGAAAACTTTTACGATCCCTCGTTTATTTGTTCCGCTAGTTCGAAGCATAGCTTTTGATGGTGTCAAATGCATACTTGGTTCTACGGTACCTTCTCAACAACGTTGTACCGAGCTATCGAGATGGAGTCTCATTGCACCAGAAAAGCTGGTAAAAATCGGTGAACTATTTTACGCTGCGGGCGCGGCAGGCGCCCAAGTTTAACGCGCAAGCGCATGCTTTAGCAAACATTCACTGTATCATCAAAGTATAACCTTGTTTGAGAGGACTCGCATAGAGGCTAATCATTCTCTTTCTACAAAGATACGAACAAACATGCCTGGGAACGACACTAAATACACATATCAGATATTTACGCTTGTCAGCGGGGGAAAAGGGTAAGGCCACGTAAATACGTTGGTCGCCCAAACTGCGCTTTGCATCATGTTATCACCTAAGTTTGTCCTTTCCTAGTCAGGTACGCAATTTGGATTCTGCTTCTGTTTTCAATTATCACCCAAACAATAAACTATAGCTGCGGGTATCGCGTCGCGTCGGTAGTGTTCTCCACATGTGGACCGTTTTAGTGGCGTCGTGAAGGAGTCCGTGAGCTTGGCTCGAACGAAATTCGGTTAAACTTCGATCAAAGGTATCGCGGGTGAAGCCAAAATGAGCCACTGGATTCTTTATGGCGCTCTGGCTTCCGCACTTTTGAGCGGTTACCTTTTTCAAACGATGCTCAACAACGCTTCTGGAACTTCATCCCACGCCAACGATGCGGGAGGAACGACCGAGTCAGGTGACACGTTTATATTTTTAATCAGTTCGTTTCGAGAGAGCCACGTGTCCTTTGTGTTAGATTCGAAGATTCTAGCAATCAGTCACACCGTATTGCATAGCCTAAGCTATAGAGTCACTAAACATGCAAGGCGGCTTAGAGTATCGTCACTTATCTCCCCGGTTGTTTCTTGGGAGCGCCACCATTTCTGTGCATGGTGCGGAGCGGGCACCACGCCCGCTCCGCACTAGGCACAAATGATGATCGTTACGATTCGGAAATGCGACTTTCTGAGCTCTTGATACGAAGACCGGAAGTACAAGGCATATCGTTTTTTTTTCTCTCTTTCGTGGACTCCCTTGGCATTTATGAAGGACGGAGAAGCGTTTCATGTTATTTGAGATGGAGCTTGAAATACCTGGCAACAATGATTTTAAAGGGGTACTCCGGCGATTTCTTCATGGTCCCCGATTCGCTTGAAATTTTGCTAAACTCGCCAAACAACATCGCTATAATAGTATCCAAAATATTAGGTCAAAATAATTCTTTTTTTACGAAGTTATTGAATTTACAATTTTGGTCCTCACCGTGTTTTTCAAACTGAAAGTCTCTACTGGCAACAACGAAAAAGTGACGTCAGTGGAAGGCAGGGGCTCACTTTTTGGGCTGTAGAATTTATTCCCAACTGATTTCAAGCAGTTTTATGGTGTCAATTAAATGCTTTGGAAGCTCGCTCCAGTACCCGCGCGCCAGCACGGATCAAATGATTGGAATATTCTATTTTTTAGACTGCTTGCTCGACTGGCAAGCCTGCCTGCCACTGACGTCACAGCACTGAAAAGTGCGGGTATATTTGAATGTTGGTTTTTGCATCATTTTCATTTGCCGATTTCACTATAACTAATATGAAGTTCGCGATACTAAATAGCATACTGGAAAGGGTAAAGGCCGGGGAGTCAGAAAATATAGTTAGTTGAGGTAGCTCGAAAAATCACCGGAGTACCCCTTTATTAAGCACCAATGTGGCTTATATAAGGTTACGAGGATGCTTGGCTTATTTACACCCTGGTTACACGGGCACCCTTAACCGCAGTTAAGAGTAAAGACCTAACTGCGCTTAAAAGCATATTCAGAGGTAAATTTTATACAAACAACCTGGCTAGAAAAAGAATGTCAAGAATAAATTTACGATGAAAGAAATATTAGCGCTATATTTATGGCGCGAAACGAATTTGTAGCTGGCGCGCCCGGGAGCCCGAGGAAAAGCGGCAACTAGTAATCACGTGACTGGCCACTAGTCACTTGGTGCTTGTGCTCTTTCGGAAGCTTCCTATGGGCTCTAGAAATTACTTATTTATCTTCGTTTTTTTGTTGCACTTCTCTTTTAACAACATGGTTTGACGTTTGAGATACAACAGATATCAGCAAATCGGCACTTCCATTTTGATTCATACGATAACAAAAAAAATTACACCATCTTCCCGAGGGGAACCATGGGGTGATGCGGAGCATCGCGGATCGTTATTAACGGTGTTATTAACGGTGTTAGTAACGTTGTTAGCAACGTTGTTAACTTGGGTTCCGCCGCTCGCTTCGTACGTTTACGTTGAACTTCACGGTCCCGAACCTCAGGTTCTGCTGCTCGACGTTCACGAACCAACGCGGCTTCCCGTTCTCGAAGGTCGGGTTCCGCCGCTCGCTTCCTACGTTTACGTTGAACTTCACGGTCCCGAACCCCAGGTTCTGCTGCTTGACGTTCTCGACCCGCCGCTGCTTCACGTTGTCGTAGTTCAGCATCCGCCGCTCTACGTTGACGAATGGACGCCGCGTCTCGTTGCCGTAGTTGAGGGTCTGCCGCTCGCATCAAGCGTTTGTGCTCAGCGTCGCGTGCCCTTCGCTGCGCAGCTTTGTCTTCAGTGGACGTAGCGTTGCTGTGAGTTTGTGGGGTGGTGCTGACGCTTGCTTGCGCCAACCCACTAACTGACGGGACTGCTCCTTCCATCACACTTCATCGGAAGAACGGAGTGAAGTGGAGTCAACAGCGCTGAACTGAACGCGCGCAGAGAGAGAGAAGGAGCTACCGCTGCTTATACTCACAGTTGAAGGAGAGGAGACTAGAGGAGGAGAGTTGCGCATGCGCGCGCGGTGTGGTTAAAATCGAACGCACGCGAAGTGCACGCACAGCTGGTAGAGAGAGAGAGCGGAGAGAGTAACGCGCAGCTGTTGGAGAAAGGGAAGGAGGAGAGTTGCGCATGCGCGCGCGGTGTGATTAGAATCGAACACACGCGAAGTGCACGCGCAGCTGGTAGAGAGAGAGAGCGGAGAGAGTAACGCGCAGCTGTTGCAGAGAGGGAAGGAGGAGAGTTGCGCATGCGTAGTGTGAGTGCAGACTACAACGCCGACGCCGCGGGACATAGCCCCGAGCAAGAGATGCTCCGCATCTAAAAACCTTCGCCATTTTTTGTTCGAAGGGGCCGGGTATCACTTGTTTTAGTTTCTAACTTCTCGGTTCCCCAAGGCTACTCCGCTGCTCGACGAAGGACTGCAGTCCTCGTGATTGTCGAGCAGCGGCGTCGCTTTGGAGGAACCGACATGTTAGAAACTAAAACGTGTGACACCTCGCCCCTTGAAACAGAAAATGGCGAAGCTTTCGTTTGTTCTCGTTTGAGTCAAAACGGAAGTGACGATTCTCTTATACTCGTTGTTTCTCAAACATCAAAGTATTTTGTAAAAAAAGGAAGTGGAACAAAAAAAAAAACAAAGATTAACAAGTAACTTCTAAAGCCATAGGAAGCTCCCGAAAGAACGCAAGCACCACGTGACTACTGGCCAGTCACGTGATTGCTATTTGTCACTTTTCCGCGGGCTCCCACGCACGTCAACTACAAATTCATTTTGCGCCATAAATATAGCTCTGAATTATATTTTTTTCGTTGTAAGTTTATTTTATGGCATCCTTTTTCCATCCAGGCTGTTTACTTTTTTTGTTTCCTTTTCGAAGGTTTTTTAAGGGTTTTCGACACGGATCCTAAACCGCAGTATGTCTTAAAGGGTAACTGCAAAGAAAAAAAGTGTTTTTTTTTTTTTAAACAGCCTAATTGGGGCAAGCATGTCACAACACAAATCTTTCGCGAAAAAAAAAATTCTTTTTAGCAATATTTACGCCACAGGACGTAATTTAGTCGGAGTCACAACCTCTCCACATTTGAAACTCCCGCTCTTTCGAAGCGCGCGGAGTGGCTTTTATACGTCACTCCGTGACGTATAGCAGCAACTCCGTGACGCATAATACCAACTTTGTGGCGCGCGATTTAAAACGGACAAAATAGCCGTAAACTAAAATCAGTACCGCGCAATAAACATTGCTGTAAAAAATTTAGTTTTTGTTGGAAAAATTGTTTTGTGACATGCTTGTCCCAATTATGGTGATAACTCAATCTACAGGCTCTAAGCATCTTAAAGAACCATAATTACACTCATGGGCGGCTGATTTCCATATAAAAAATATAATCAAAAATCGTGACACGCCCCTCTTTCTGCGCCTCGGATATCAGATACGAGGGGCGACGTCGGACGGCGTTTTTAAGAAATAATTGCTGTCTTATTGTTCGATTTACGTCTTTATTTCGGCAAAAATAGTACAGTTGTGACAAAGAGGCTGAAAAAAAAGCGGCTAGTTAGCATGTTGAAGGGTTCCAGCCACCTAAAACTTGGTTCAACCAGTACGGCAGTACCATAATATAAATAGAGATAATATAGACACAAACAAATACATATACATAGGTAATGATTTTTAGCTTTACGAATGAATACTAGAATGTGAAAAAATAACTTGCATAGCATGAATTCAAATTTGTGAAAAGAAAAATACAAAATTAAAAATAAAAATAAAAAATAGTAAAAGAATGCACTTGAAATTTACATTACAGGTAGTATAAATTTGATAATGTAAACAAAGAGCAAAATAAAACTCCATAAAATACTTGCTGGTGTAATAGACGCAGCAGAAATCACAGTATTAAAAGTGACTGTCCTTGACAATGAAATAGTAAAATATAAGGAAAACATCGAGAGATATAAGCGCGAAAGCAATGTGAAATTTTAAAGCCAGAAAATTATAGTGATACTAGTGAAAGCTACAACTAATATTAGAAAGTTTATGGAAGTATGGTGCCATGCCCTAAACGATAGTCTCGAACATGACTCTTGAATCTGAAGGATGAACACGCAGAGTTGACCTTTCTGTGCAATTAAGAAACGTGACTGTCCGGTATTCGGTTAAGTGTTTTCCGTGGTTCTTTCTTATTTTGGGTGCCTTGCTGAGCGTACGACGAAATGAGTAATACGGCGCCACTTTATCTTGTACGATTCTGCTGCGGTCTGATTTGTATATTAATTGGAACAACCAAAAATAATAAAGTTTGTTTGTCTTTAATATGTTAGATTTAACAAAAAGTGGTCCAGTAGGAAGTTCCTTCACTTTACCCTTCGAAATTTCTAATAATCGAAGAGCTCTTTTTTTTTTTTTGCAAAATCAGTAATCTATTGTAGGTAAATGTAGTTGTTGTGCCACATACCAATATACCGTAGCAAGGTCTGGAGTACACAAGAGAATGATAAAGCAATTTCTTTAACTATGTTGGTTCCAAGTTTTTTATTCTATAAATACAACCTGCTTGAAATAGCTCAGAGGATAACCAGTTGACATGAGTGGTCCAGGTGAACTCTTGGAAAAACCATACACAAAGAAGGGGCCGAGGAAGAAGTCGGATTTACCTTGGCTCCTATCGAGGTTGTCCTGCTATATTGTGTCTTTATTCAAGATTTTCGCCACTAATTCAAGGTAAAAACGATACGCTCCTCGCTATTGACGCAACGGTCACCGACCATGGCCGAGGCAGGCCATCCCGCCGGCGAAGGCTCGCCGTCGATCGAAATGGAACTGGATGGACAGGCTGAGCGGCCATCATTGGGTATGTCAAGCACTTCAAGCACGGTCACTTACTATGAGAGCATCTCTGACGAGCTGGAAGCCAACTTGTCACCCTTTCAGCTCGTTCAGAACCGAAAGAGACGCAAAGCTTCAACAAGTTCGGAGTCAAGCGACAAGACGATCAAGACTATGAATCGTACTGATCTCCACCTCACGGCCATAGACAAACCCAAGGATCCAGACAAAGTGATCGCAACCATTAACACGAAGAAAATTCAAGAAAAACTGGACATGGCTGCTCCAGACGGGGTGATCCTGGTTAGGCCAAACCGAAGACTCAACGTACTGGCAATTTACACCAGAAATAGAGACGCTACGAAAGTGCTCCTTGCACTCACCACACTAGACGGGATCGCTGTCCTGGCCTACGAACCGCTCCCACGAGAATCGGCAGCCGGTGTGATCTACGAAGTACCAGCAGACCTCACCGAGGTCGAACTTCAACTGGCAGTTCGCACTACTGCACCTGTTATCTTCATCCGACGACTGGGTAAGTCCGAGACCGTCAAGCTCGTCTTTAGCATGGACACTCTACCAGAGTACGTTACAATCGGATTCACAAGATACAAGACACAACTGTACATCAAGACACCACGTCAATGCTCCAAATGTAACCATTCTGGGCACGTTCGAACCGCCTGTACAAGGGAATCGCGATGCGCTCGCTGCGGGGGACTCCATGATCGCACTAAGTGCGAAGCAGAAGACCCTCTCTGCATGAACTGCCACAAAGCACACGACCCTACATCTCGTTTGTGCCCGGCATACAAAAGAAAGCAGAAAATATACAGATACAAGAGCGAAGCTAAGGTTGGTTACACCTCAGCAAAAGAGGCTCTATGGTCTACAAAAGATCAGATGTCCACTGGCCATGCCAGGACAGCAGTCAACCAAGCAAGACACGACGTCGCAGCTCACGATCTTCGTGCTCAACGAGATTCACTATCAACGCAGCAATCCAGCGTGAGAAAAGGCAAGACCCATTCAAAATCCACAGAGGCTACAGCTCCTACTTTGCAGCTAAAGGATGACAAAGAATTTCCAGCACTTCCTGGATCTTCATCAACTTCGCGTGTAGAAGATAAAGAAAACAGGCAGCCCAGGAGGGACCAGTCAAGGGCATCAACCAGAGAGCAACCATCTATGTCCGGGGTCAAGCTCCAAACCATCACCAACGTTGTCCGTAATAATCTTCGTTCATGATATTTTCCTATAGTTCAAGCGCTATTAACCATACTAGATGCTATATTTCCGCTTGTTATGATCTGGTGTCATTAGACAAGCTTCGTAGAGATGCCACCGTTCTTCAATGAAATGCGAGAGGCCTATGAAATCGACTTTCGGACTTTAGACAAATCATGTTCAAATATCATGTTTGTATTGTCGCAATATCAGAGTCGCAAGTGACGCACAGCATTAGGCTATCAGGGTACGAGCTTTTTCATTCCCACAGAACAACTGGTCTTAGCCGAGTTTTGGTCGGCATTCGAAAGGACCTGACCTATATTCAACACGATATTCCGTCGCACCCTACAGATGAGTATATTGCTGCGACTGTTAAGATAGAAGACATTTCGTTCACACTTATTGCTATCTATATACCTCCTATAGCACCCTTGGGCATTCCGAGGCTGGATACAATTTTACAGCAAACCCCATCACCCCATTTTCTGACAGGAGATTTCAATAGCCATCACTCATTATGGGGAAGCAGAAAAAATAATGCTCGAGGGCAAGCCTTATTTGACCTTACACTAAAATATGACCTTGCAATTCTTAACGACGGCAGTCCGACGTATTTCAAAGGTGCATCTACGAGTAGCTCTCTAGATTTATCGTTCGTATCTTCATGTCTCGCTGAGGGAGCCAGGAGGTTGGCTGATATTGAAACTCATGGTAGTGATCACGTGCCGACTTACACTACGTTTCAAGGATTGCCTTGCTTGAAGAGGCGTACTACAATGCATTATACTGACTGGGATATCTTCAAAACAAAAATGGAGTCCGCCCGTACTACACTAACTGAGACGGAAGGATTTGTTGCGGCGATCAACTCTTCAACCTCCGAAGCGACCAAAACAGTCAATATTGTAACGAAGAAAATTCTAGGTGCCTCCTTCTCCGTTGATGAAACAATACTGATGTTAACAAATAACTGTTTATTTAACAGATAGGATATAACATCTTTTACAACAGATATGGCCAATTCGTCAATAAATGTTGGGGGAATAATCCTAACCTCTGGCGACTTCCCCTGCCGTCCTCCTCGACCACACACACCCTCAGCGGGGGCCCCGACCACAGCCAAACTCGACAAACAAGGTTCCACACAAAGGCGGGCGAGCCGAACTCCTCCACAGCCGTAAGGGATCCCAAGTTTGCGAGTTAGCGGGCGGACGACTCCACAGCCGAAGGGGGGTCGGACGTGCAGGTTGCTCACCAGAGGCAAGGAGATGTCCAAGGCTTGGTATCCGGGAGCCAAGTGCCTTACAACCCCTCGGTTGCCGCTTATATTGGGTTCAGCAGCATTCTGGGGTCCTCCAGTCTACCAATTAGAAAGTTTTGGAAGGACCAATCAAGAGGGGTTTTCTTAGCACCAATCAAAAGGCTCGGAGCCCAAAGCAAATACGAACATTCCAAAAACAAGAGCATACACAAGACAGAACACATTCCAAACGAAGCTCACAAGAGCAGTCATAACCAATTGAAAGCACATTCGTACGTAGACAAAGAAGTTACACATACACAGAGCAAAACCACCTCCGAAGTAGGGATCTCAAAAGCAGACATGCACAAGACAAAACGTTTCCAACGCGGGGTTCTGTAAACTAAGTGTAGCGTTACAGCGTTCACGTTCGCCCCCATTTGGGGACCCCCGACCCCGGTGGAATCCAACAGCCGTCCCGTGGAGACGGAAAGAACTCTCGAAGAAGGCAAAAACATAAAGTGAAGCTAGACTAAACACTCGCGCGAGCAAAACTTCGCGACAATATGACAAACCCCCCGACAGCTATTGATGGAGAATACGAACAACTACGTGTCCTCCGCCGGCGGGCTAAACGCCGGGCGAGAAAAACTAAGAGTGCTGAGGATGTCAGGGCTTCTAGGAGAACACAAAAACGCGTTAAACAACACTTGGACAAGCTTTCCAAAAAACGCTGGAGGTCTCTTAGTGCCGGCCTTGATCCCAGAAAGCCAGTTACTCGCATATGGCATATGACATGAGGATGTTCTATCTGTGCGCTAATGGCCCTATACAATGCTCTGTTTCTCGGTCTTATGGGCCACAGTCTTCCTGTTGTGCATAAAGTATCATGGTCTTTCCTTAAAGAATTAGAAGGTGCGAAAGCACAAGCTCTTCGAGTTTGCTTAGGACTGTCAAAATGCACATCGAATAGGGGAACTCTGGCTGAAGCACGAGCAGTTTCGCCCGCCATTTTAAGTACACAAGAAACGTTGCGAGCTCATCTTTGTCACAAAACTCGAATACATAAACGTCATCTAGAAAATATCTTAACAGAGAGACCATCCTCAGGATTTGCCCAAGTAATATCGCTTTTGGGCATTACGTTCCCATATCATCTGAATCGGCAACAATTCCAAGATATCCACCATGGAAGTACCCCCACTTAGAAATCAGAACGAGTATCTCAGGGATCACTTCAGAAACAAAGATGCCTTCGCCGGTGATCACGCAGATTGCTTTTGAATACATTAATCAATCATACAACTCATTCCTCAACATCTTCACTGACGGCTCTACAATGACGTCATCATCGGCTCTGGGAGTCTATATTGCTTCTATGTGAACATCCATAAAAGCAAAGCTGAGCCAAGTCACCTCATCCACGGCGACAGAGCTCGCGGCAATTCGAGCAGCAGTGACCCAAGTGAGAACTGAAAAACCTCTAACTTGGACAACATTTGTTGACTCGAAGCCCACTCTATAAACCCTGTCCTCGATGAAAAAAAGTAGCCCATATCTACAGCTTGCACACGATATTTTGGAAGCAGCTCGCCAAGCTTCATACCAGGGACACTATTGTATATTGCAGTGGGTTCCTGTCCACACCGGTATAACCGTAAATGTTCTTGCCGACAGAGCTGCTAGAGATGCACACGAAAGCATTATTATTGTCTGTATTCCACTGTCGAGACCAGATGCAAATAGCATGATCAGAAACATCGGCCAAGAAATAACATCGTCTCTTTGGGAAAACCCGGGCCTCAATACCACTACAGATGTCTTTACAATATGGATCCTAAGCTACAGTTTCGGGCTCCACGAGGTTTACCAAGGCCAACTGAGACTGTGCGCACCACTTGCGGCTTCAAGTTGGGTACACCAACAGCTACCTTCATAAAATCTAAAACGCTCAGTCTCCTGAATGTGCATCGTGCGGCGGCGTCCATAACATCCAACACGTGGTCTGCGAATGCGAGGAGTACAGCCATGAAAGGGAGTTAATGAAGAAACACCTCAACATCAAAGAGGAAGAACAAATGAGCATCGACATCGTGTTTGGTCCTTGGGTGACATCTTCTGATGGTTATAAGGCCACAGAAGCTCTCCTGAAGTTTTTGAAGAATAGTCGTTTACAACATAGGCTGCAGTGTTCTGAAGTGAACTGAAGTGGTAAATGACGCTTGCCATTAAAACACTCACATCTACATTTACTTCTAATATTTCCGTTGTATTATTTTTTATATTCTCTTATACTTCCTTTATATTAATTTTGTTTTCTTATCTTTCTCTACTTTCTTTTTTTTTGTTATTCCGTTCATTACACAGTGTAGCAAACCAGCACAAGGCGGTGGATGACATCACTGCTTTAATAAAGGCCCACTTCTCTCTCATAAACAAAGAAAGTTGAGTTCCATGACTTGTTTGATTGCTTCATTTTCAAACTTAACATGAACTTTTTTTATGGCCTTGTTTGTCAATCGGTTGCAAAAAAAGCGTTAACTTTTAGAAACCGCAGTGCTCTATGAATATGACATCATTTATCGTTGCACACAACGGCAGGTGTTCGGTCTCAACGACCAAAAACTGCAACACATTTATTTTATTCTTCGGCGGGGGGAGGGGGGGGGAGGGGGGGGGGCAGTGGGCAGTTATTTGTGAAGTCAATTTTTCCGTTTAATTTAGCGGAGACCCTGAATTGTTGCATAGGTCGTGACGTCAATATTTTTTCGCTAAATCTAGCGGGAAAACTGTTTTCGTGATGCGAGTTTTCACGCAAAGCTGAGAAGGTAAACTGTTTCCGTGGCCAGGAAACAGGATACTTACATAGCTAAAAATCTTGAGGGGGGATCGGTGGCCGAGTGGGCTATCGCACACCAGCTCGGAGCACGTGGAGCAAAAACTCGCGCTTGGATCCTGGGTTAAAACCCCATCCTGCCCGTTTCGATATGGATGAGCATCGTACCGGCGCGCGGACTGGCTAAATTCATCATCCACTGCTGGGAGACAAGTCGCCTGTTGAGGTAGGCTAAGTTCTAGGGTGTACAAACATACCCACACCCCAATTAATTAATTGAAAAAGTTGAGAAGTAGCATAATAATGCTATAGCATAAAAATTATGTACTTTTTTGCATTTAGTTGTAATTTATTTTCTTTCAACCAGGCCGAAAGCTTTCCAAAGTAATCTTTTGCTTTCACTTCTGGTGATTCCAAAGATGTTGAGTGAAAAAACACGTTCGTGTCGTCTGCCTACATGATTACTTCTGGTGAGTTTGACATATAAGTGAGATCTTCTTCTTAAATGCGTGTTAAAAATAATAAATGGAGATGCTAGTCATTCTAAGGCGTGACCAGCTACTCCATTACCATTGAAGAAAATATTTCCGACATCAAAATTAAACATTTCAAACATACAGATGCAGCTATACACCTCAGCGTACCACCCTACCTATAACGAAACATAATATAAAAAAAAAACTGTTTAAAGCGGAAGTCACACCGCCCACAGACCCCACAACACCCAGCCCGCAAACAACGCCCAAGTATCGCCCGCTCCGCGCACGACGGCCCCGCCACAACAGTTGTACAAAACATAACCACCGGAAACATAACTCCGCTCGAGCAACGCGGCTGGACCGCCGTGCACAGAGCAAGAACGTCCCAAACGTCACCCGTGGGCCACACTTCGTATGATAGATACAAGGTGCGACTCCAGCTTCACACTGACAATGATCCTCGAATAATAACACTCACCGGTTATACAACACACCAACACGTGCACACATACGTAGACACATACGATGGAAGCACATAATGAACAGCACTTGTGTTGTTAGTATCAAGTGTCACTTCGAGTTTTACCAATTGTCACCAGTTTGTTCACACGGACACAAACATTGTTATATTCACTCATTTCACAACAAAGTTCATAATATCAAATCAAAAACTTGTATTTGTCTATCATATCACTGCCTTCCATAAACTTTTTTATTGCAAGGATAGCCTGTTTCTGCATGATTTGATTGGACCATGGCCCTAGTAATTTACTAATGGTAAATTAGAAGCGACCCCGAAGCGACCCCGGAAGTGTATTTTCCATGGGGGGGCTAGCGGTCGAATAAGGGGGGGGGGGGGGGGGGGGAGGGAGGGAGGGAGGGAGGGGAGGGGGGGAATGAAAAAACGTTAGAATTAAAAAAAAAAAACACATTACCAAGATTTTACTGTTTCTAGAAGGTTCATTATCACTATCTATACCGCGAGTCCATACATTCCTCCGAAATTCCTGTCACGAAGCAATGAGATGTTGACACAATCTGATTCAATAGTATAGGCAGTAATACGGCGGCATCGATCTACGGTGTCGATGTAAAATGCACTGGAAAGTTGGGCGCCTGCACGTAGAAAGCTGACATTTTCAGCAAAGGAACTTTCCTTAATATGCATTTAATTTAATATAGATTTTTCGTAATACATTATGTTGTTCATGGTAATGAATCTGAGTTTTTGAGAAACTAAGATTTTCCCAATAACCAATATTGACATGTTTTATACTTCCTAATTCCATTTTTACCATGTATTGCTCCCTCAACGGGTAAATTTACCATATGATAAAGCATTTATGGTTATTTGACAAAAATAACAGGCGACTTTGGTTTTCTAAAGATCCATAAAGAACTTCAAAATTAGGCGCGACCACCATAGGGTATACACGAATACAACAGCACGCATCTAGATTTCGGGTATCTCCAATCATGGTGCGAGTTTATACAATCGGTCAATTCTGATTTCGGATTTCTTTTGTGAGGCGAAATGGGACGGAAGCAACAAACATCGTGCATATGTCAAGTCAATAATAATATAAGTCATACCTTGCAATCAGCTTCGTAGATGTGTCAATACAATCCACCCGTCAATCAAATCGTTCTCTACTGCGTGCGCACAATCTTTCATGAAACACGAAGCTTCTCTTGAAAACTTGGAGAGCAATGTAGCGGCAACATTCCTTTCTCAAACCCACTGAACACGGTAGCGGTGCAAAAGAAGCACTGATCGAGGTACAAGCGACCACTGCGTGTAAAATTTCAAACGGCTTTTGCGATCTTTTTTCCGTCACTTCCTAACCATATTGGACACGTTTGCGCTCCTCCATTTCACCACCCCAACTAGACGAGACCACCCGGAAAGCCCACGACGTGAATATCCACTAATCAAGTGATGACAAGGGCCTGTGGTCCTGGCTAAGGGCGGTCTTTCAATTTCAAGAAAACACACAAAATAGCAGAACGGCACAGACGGTTCGAGCGAATATTCTTTCTCAAGTGACGGGACCCTAGAAGCAGAGCAATGGGGTACAACGAGTGGGAGACGGGAAGCAAGGCCGGTAATTGGGTTGCAAAAAAAGGGAAGGGGAGAGCAAATGGGCCTAAAGTCGAGACCCCGCAGGAGTGCATCTGGGAGGGTGCCCGCCAGTGTGCTTGGCGACAAAAGACAAAGTTTAGAAGATCGGTTGTCCCGTAAGCCTTTGGGCGTTTCGGGCGAAAATCACCAAGAACTGTCCTCCGCGAAAAGCATTTGCTTCCTCTGTCGGGCGAAGAAAAGGGAAACGCTTTAGAGATGCCGCGCTTTGTTACATCTGCGTGGTTTCTGGGCGATGCACTATACACGGCGGGTACGGACACAGACGTCCCCATTATCCCAGTAGGCGAAACCAGCTTGGCGAAGCAGGGTCACCCCAAAATTTTGTTGATTTTTATTTAATTTTTTTCTCTCGAGCTCTATACGGTTTGCAGCAGTTTTTGCTGTGCCCTTCCCGTATCAGGACTTCGGACACTCTCATGATTTGCAAGACGATTTGGCGGTAGTGTTTGCAATATTTTTGCACAAAAATCTGAGAGGTAACTGTAACGTTACTCTTTACAGTTACTTTCGAAAAATAGTACCCCTGTTACACTTACAAGTTATTTTCACTAAGCAGTAACGAGTTACAGTTACAAGTTACTGAAAAAAGCAGGTCGTAACCCGGTAACGGGTTTACAACCTACTAGTAACTAGTTATTGCCAAAGACTGGAAAACCGACCAGGTGTATGTTAGGGTGCCCGCCTGAACATAGCAGGCTGTCTCGCCAAGAACCGAATAGTGTTTCGAGAACCCGACACAGAAATACAGGCGAGAATGCCGTGATTCTTTGATGTCTTTGACGACCACCATGATAGCGGTTCTTCAACACAGACTGCAGTGCGGTCTCTCCCTTGACAACCTGTGTCGCCTCGCCTGGTAAGGCCTCCTCTTGCCTTGGAAGTTGGAATACTTTATTCCCTCAGCTTGCTACATCTGTAGGCAGTACCTCTTTCAAGAAGGGCTTTCATCTCGCGCAGATCATCTCCCCGCCTCGCCCTTCGACGACCCTCGTGGTTGCTCAAACCGCCAAAACAACAACTAGGAAAAAAAAAGCTAGAAGACATTTTTGAGCTCTTTGGGAAACGTCACGGCTCAAAATATAAACAAAACGAAGAAGCCGGCTAGACTGGGTGGACAAAAACTGTGCGCTGCGTGTTCCCCGCATGGCCAACCCGCGAGTGCCGTATGAAATGGCCCCAGGACAATGACCAAGCAGGAGAAGAGGGGAGATCTCCCTGACTGTGCTAAACAAGCCGCAGGCGCCGGCTTTTGTTTTTTTCCACATTTTTTTGGAGGTGCCACGTCGTCTGCGGTTTACTGACACTTTGCTTTCCTTCATTATTTTTTTCCGGAATTTCGAGTGCGAAGCTTGTGCCGCAATTCGGTGGGTAACCAGCCGTAACAAAAACAGAGCCACGTGCTTCCATACTTGGCTAAGGGCAAGCCACGTACCAATGCGAACACAGAGGGGAGGGCGGAGGGGGGTGGATGGTGCAGGCATTGTTCAGTAGGCCTTGCGCCAAACGTACGGGGGCTCAGCATACTGCCCAGCACCCCCTGGAAAATGTCAGCGGGTGCTCAAGCCCCCGTTGCCCCCCCGGTTCCGGGGTCCCTGGACTGATTGCGATCGAAGTGAGGACAGTTAAAAAAACAATATGTTCGATAGTTTCCAGGACCCAACCGTGAGATCATTCTGGGTCATGAACTTCATTAATTTTATAGCGTAATTCTTTCGTAGAAGCAGCATTCAGTCGCAGGCGGTGGCATTGTTTCAAATTTGTTAGTCAGGTCATTTATGTATGCCGTATTTTATTTCATGATTTGCTAAAGGGAACGTGTTAATATTAACATACTGCATGCGATTTTTTAAATAACTTATTAGTAATTTCAAAGAAACATCACGGATTCCACATTGATGAATCTTTTTTTATTAGTACACGTATGTCATGCTGCACCGCATTAAACGTTTTTTTTTTTTAGGTAAAGGGAATGTCCTATTGTGTACAATCTGCCCTCGATGTTATGTAGTATCTAATCTTTTGCATCTAGGGGAGCTTGCTCGGTTGGCTTGTTGTTCTCAAATCCGTACTGGCTACGGCTGGGCAGTTGATCGATGAACCTACCGATTGATGCTTTAATCGCGAATACCACGCAGGCGGGAACGAGTACACTGTACACCTGTATGAAAGACAAAACTTAGGTCAAATTTTAGAACAAAGTAAACTTTAGAGGTGATATTTGTAACTCCAGGCAGGTACGGAAGGTTACTCGTGTCCAGGACATTTCGATGCCGTGCGAGTGTCTGTTTAGCTGAGCAGAGACTATTGTCAACAATTATTGCAGGTCGCTCGCCGACGAATATCAACGAACCTCTTTGCCTCATGCAGCCGAAGTAATAATCTGTGAGTGTGAGTGTCTTTGAACTGTTCTCAACTGCGTGCATCGAGGTTGGCTCATAATCGAAATTCTATATTGCGCCGTTTGCCGCATATTGAACAAACATTTTTTTTAATACTTCTGTGCATGGAAATGAACGAGACCAATTAATCGATTAATTAATCGAATAGTTAATCAATTATTTGCTGGGGAAATTAATCGGGTTGAAAATTTTAATCGCCGCCGAGCCCTATAGTACAGGCATTTATGTTATATGATACTTCTAAAAAAGTGAACAAGCTGATACTTAATAATTTCTTCAAATACGTTTGAAACAGTAGGTAACACTGAAATGGGTCTGTCTTGGAGGAGGTTCTCACCCCTTCTCATTCATCCGGAACAAAAGATACCACTTTCTATTATGCTGTTTATTATATGGCACACAGTGTTTGCTAATTATTGCTGGCATATATTTTATCGGAGCGGGTTTAAATTCATCTACATCGGCAACGACTTTGTTTTGTTCGTTTTGTTTTATAAATTTTCTTTATGAGCTGATACGTTTGACATGGAGTGGCGGGGCTTACCATAATTGAGTGAGGCCGTTCTATTGGAAACCAGCTAACTGGAGCGTACTGTTTACTCGCATTCGGCGATTCCACGTATCCCCCAATGTCTGTGATCTGTCTATTTTCCAGGTCACTAGAATTATATTGTCGTTAACAACAATTTTGCGTATATCTTGGGGCCCTTTTTTTTTCTGTATGTCACTAAATTCACAGCATCCCATATTCTCCTATGGTCGTTGATAACGTTAGCAAACAATCTCTGATAATACTTTGATTTCTTGTGTTTCTTTTTTGAATCAGCGGTCAACTGGTTTTTTTTTTTGTGGATTTGAATTCAGCAAGCATGTCAGGATCACGGTGTTTCATAAATACGTGATACAGCGTATTGATCTTGATAATTCGCTTATGCAGACTGCAGTCCATCCAGGTTTTTCGAATTTGTTTTCTTTTCCTTATTTTTCATTTGAGGAAAAGCCTAGTTATAGCAAAGTTTTAGTTTTTCCGAGCAATTGTTTGTAGGCAACGTTGCTGTCGTTTTTATGATTTACATTTTCCCAAACGGTCGATTCAACAAGAGCGTAAAATTTGGTTAGTGAGTCGTCATTAACTTGTCTGTGTAAGTAGACTACGTTTTCTTGTTTTCTTGTATCACAACCAATGAAGGATAGACAAAATGCAGGCAGGTAATCACTTTGGTCATTAGATACGGCACCTTACTTGATGTCTTGTACATTTGAGTTTGTGAAGCCTACGTCTAGGGAGGTGACTCTTGTTGCGGTGATCGTGGGCAACGTGATTGCATGAAAACATCCGTAAGCCACAATATCGTTTTTTTTAATCACTTGCATATGTATCAGATAAGAGCATATGCATATTAATGTCACCCATTAATATAAAAGGAAGGGCACTTGATCCAAGAAATTCCAGGAGTCGTTAAAAAAATGAAAGTCCTCCTTGTTCCCAGTCGGCGGTCTCATAGACAACAGCAATCACCATTTTCTGGGCGTGTACAACCAAGCATTCCGCAGATGGATTAATTGTTGGATATTCTCCCACGATATTTTATGAAATATCAGATTGGAGGTTTATGACAGTATCCTCCCTTTTTTTAATTTCTGACCAGCTTGTGATTATATGTGTGATTCACACACTTATAATCTGGAAAAAAAGGGGGTTCCTCAACCTGCGAGATCCATATGTTTCAGTTAACAGTAAAGCATTGAATTGAAAGCTTCAAAGAAGAAAAAGAATGTCGATGTCATCTCGTTCGTTACAAATTCTACGCGCGTTAAAATGAATTGCAGAAAATGTCCCGCCTGTGTTTTTGAAGGATTCTTTAAAAAAAAAAGAAACAATATCGTAATATTGGCATCTTGAATGCGATCTGGCCAGCATGAAAGATGCACAGGCAACCTTATTTTACATTCTTGATGAATTGATTATCCAGTCATCTTAGCCAAATCATCAATGCATGAAATTCTTAAAGAGGGAGATGCATTCTTTTTTCGAGAGTGGACTTTACCACCGGACGTCCGCACATACTTCCACCAAATTTGTTTTTTCGTTGGGCAACTGTCGCTTCCAGAAGTTGCTTATTTAGTCGTGTCAGGTGCTGTTAATTTACAAAGACGTGTTTATCAGTTCAAGGCACATCAGGGGCCTTGGTGATCATCCTTCTTTCCTTTGATTTCTCAAGGATAGTATTTTCTTTGCTGCGCTGAAGGAAACGAACGATAATATTCTTTTCCGGTGGTTTCTGTGTGGGCACATGGTGACAGATGTCAATGTCTGCCGTGGTATCAGGCTCACCCACCAACTCCCCAATCTTTGTTACGATTTCACAAGGGTCCCATTCTAGTGGCACACCTTTGAACTCAAAGTAGTTTGCTCTTTGATATTGTTCGAGCTCTTCCACCTGGACCGCCAGTCTTCGGTTCTTTCTCCTCAGTTCTTGGCTGCTTTTTTTAACTATTCGATTTCCTTCCTGAATCCTGAATTCCTTTATGTCCTCCAAGATCTCTCTCACACTCTCACTTGTGTCACTGCAAAAACTACACTCTTTTTTAGGTCTCTTGACTCAGCTTTCATGTCCCGTCACAAATCATTACGAGCTTTTCCGAAATCTTTTATCAAACCATCGTTTGCGCTATGCAACAAAGAATCAAGAAACCGAAACCACAGATGGCAACCACAACAACGGCCCCAGCAGCAGCAGCAGCAGGAGTAGCAGGAGCAGCAGCAGCAGCAGCAGCAGCCTTTCCCTCAATAACACAAAATGGGAAAATAGGATCAACCTGCGCTGTGGTCGAATGTTAGGTTCCAGTTCAACTTGCTCGCTGCCTCTGCTGCCACCAAGTGAAAACGCCGGGTCGTAGCGCTCAATTTTTTTTTGGTAGAGGTGGAGTGTTCGGTGGGCCAACCAGCGTATGACGTCAATGTCCTCTACCCGAGGAATTGACGTTTTTGTCAAAATATGACACAAAACGCGGCTAAAAGAGAAATATTAGTAACGTTCGGATTCTCCACGCAATTAACTCTTTTCATTGGCCAAATTTTATGGAGGTGGTGGAAACCCGAGGATGCGCCCCTACCTAAGTGAAAATGCTGCCCGTGTATTTCTATTGCTGTGACAAGGATCTCTTGCCACCTAGAACTGCTCATCTTTATTGACGAAAGCTCAACAAACAATATACCATAAAAAACATGCTTCTACAAAAATCACTCGAGTGCCCCTTTAACCGGTGTTAAGTCTAACCTCAGTCACTCTTAACTACGGTGAAGGGTACCCGTGTAACGAGGATAATTGTGGCTCTAACCTAAACCAACCGTGGAACCGTGGGACACGCAGATGTTGAGCTTGCAGAGCATTTCAGCAACTGTTTTTACCTTTGCCAGCGTGCAGGACGCAGCATTATGAGGCTTGCACTCAGAAAGCCATAAAGGCGCACGACAAGGTAGCGAGCACGCGCCTGTAGCCTTTCCGTTAGACTCATTTCACCTTTGACTTGACAGTGCAACAAGGACAGCACCACTCTCCGATTCCTTTATCCCTTGCACAAAGGCTCTCCCTTTGTATGAAATAATTCGACAAGCACGTCTTTTCAATGTGGGTACAGACTCGAGCAAAAGTGTTTCCCTGATGGTGTGCTTCTGGCGCCATCTCGCGATTGGTGCTGCAAGACGAAAAAGCACTCAGGAGAAAGCAGACGACGCCGTCGTGGACTTACTGAGTATATCGAGTGATGGCGCCACAAGCACTGCTCTCGGTTAACATGATCATCTGCCTCGGCATCCGCCGTTGAAAATGTCAAAAACGTTTGTTTAATTTTTCACATGAAAGGAGCTAAGCCTTGCAGTTTCAGAGGGCAAAATGCGCAACTATTAGCGGCGAGATGTTTTAGTGGCGCCCTCCTATGGTTACCTTTCGTGACGTCATTACCTTGCGAACAAGTTCGATGGTGTTTGTATGGAGCGTGGTGGAAGCTTGAAATCATAGTGTTCTTGAACCAACACTGTCAACACCGTCAAAATTGAAGTCCTCACGTTCCTCTTATTTATGTCCATGAGAACTCCTTTGCTGACGTCATAGTCAGCATTCGGCCAATCGCGGAAGGCCGACCATAGCGACGCTTTCGATCGCGCGCGTCGCCAATACTCCGTTCACCCTTAAGCTGAGTCTAGATGCTCCTTCCTTAGAGCGAGCTTTCTACCCCTCCTAACCAGAGCTCCTAACAGGAGTGTGAACGCGCAGGCACGCGCAGCCAAAGCACTGCGGAAGCCAGCGCGAGCTCGTGCCTGAAGGCGGAGCTTCTAGTCTCAGCTTAAGGGTGAACAGAGTATAGCAGGGGTCTCAAACACGTGACCCGCGGACCGCATGTGGCCCGCTACTCGCTGGGACACCCACGGCCCGCAGGCAACCGACTACGAGTCATAGGCCGACTTGCTAGAACCAGCGTCTCAGCTGAGACTGGGTGAAAGAAAGCACTGCCAAAGCCAGCGCACGAGCTGAGCGGGACTCAAGTTGCGTCTCAAGACGCTCGCGCGCCCCAGCCTTTGCAGTGCTTTCTTTCACACAGTCTCAGCTGAGACGCTGTTCTAGCAAGCCGGCCCTGGTTGCCATGTCTCGAGCGCTGGAATGGCATGCGCCATAACGATCTCATCTCGTAAATTTATATTCGCTCGAAAAGTAGCTCTGCTCATTTAAAGGGAAGCTGAAACACTTCTTGAAAAAACGAGTTAGAGGTGAATTCTGGCGTATTTTTATTTCGTGAACCAGAATATCACGTTCGTTTTCCTCGAAGATGTAACTAAACGCGAGCAAACGCGAAAGGCCTCTGATCCGTCGTGACGTTATACGGAGTTTTGGCTGCCTTTGGGCTGGCAAACGCGTGCCTCTCGTGTGGGCAACTCGTGCAGTTGCAAGCTTGCCAGGTGTATTCCCCCGCACTGACATCAGTCGTGACGTCTGTTTCTGACCTTTTCGAAAATAGCAAGTGTGCGCGTCCATAGCTGTGACAGGCGCTGATGATGCGCGAGAGCGAAGATACCGAAAACTCCTAATATGACGTCACGCCCCGGGAAGGAGGGGCTTCAGCGGTACTTTGAAAATTAATTTTTGCGGCCTCCGTGTACCAAATTGAAAAATAATCTCGTTATTAGTGATCCTGGAGGCCAAATGAAGACGATTTAGGTGTTCTTCCACGAATACAGAACCACTTCAGTTTCCCTTCAACGCATTCACATAATTTATATTTATAAGTATACATTCGGCTTTAGTTTTTTGCTTTCCAGCTTTTTGTAGTCAACAACAGTCTGACAGCAGTGGCCACCGCACCCTGATTCGCATGCTATCTCGTTGCTAGTTCAACTTCTCGCGTCGAGGCAGCGCCACCAACACCTTTCGGTCGATGTTTGGTGGTTTCAGCTTGCATTGTCCGCAACTGTACATTAGAGATACTGGACTTCAAAATCAACAATAACTGCGCGCGCGCGTGGGAGTGTGAATGTGAGTCTGTGTGTGCGTGGGGCATGCATGTGTGCACGCGTGCGTGCGTTCGCGTGTGTGTGTGTTATTCGTATTACAAATGTCTCCATTCCCCTGTACCATGTACCCTACGAAGTAGCCGACTAGATAGTGTACTAAGCATTATGTCTCCATATTTCAGTTAAAAAACATATCCGTGCAAAAGCTTTTGTGGTGCTCGTTTTAGATCGAACTTTCTTCTGGCGAACACCTCGCAAGGTTGATGCCCTGTGAGTATAATTAAATCTCCTTCAGCCTCACCTTACTTGTCATCAATCACATTGGCGGAAGATAAGAAAAAGTAACAGTTGATTTACCCTGGTGCATTCTAAGAACCAATTGCACCATGATGAGAACTCGTGTGGATTATTAGGGAATGATTGTGATCGGGCACACGTTACTTGGCGTTTATTGGCCTTGCGTTGATCCGATCCGTGTTTCTGAAAGTGATTATCTTTTAAAGATTCATGAGAACGATATCCTACAAGACTCTAATACTAGGCTCAGTGTAACACACTTCATACACAGAGGTAACGTCGTAATGGTGGCATTAAAACCGCACCACGTTATACTATGGTGCAGCGCGCCTCCGTCTGGGCCGTTTAGCGTCCTTTCCCGCCCATACATCAAAAGTGGTGCCGAAGTAGCAAGCAATGACTTCACAAAAGTCGGAGGGTTCTGCTGTCGCATGTCGCGATCCTGGCGGTTGGTCGTAGAAATGCTGGCGAAACGCACGAGCGAACGCAAGTGTCGCTGTCGTCGCGACGTCCCAACGGCTGCCGATGCTTCCGTGGATTGCCACACTAGGAGGGCAACCTGCAGCAGAACAGGCGTCTGCTGGGACACCGCCAGGATCGCGACCGGCAACAACGTGCCACTTCTATGACGTCACCAGGTGCAAATCGAGGGACCACTTTTTCGGACGCGGTAAACACATCCGTCGGAGACGCGTTCCGGGCACCATGCTATAGTGCGGAGTGCAAGTCGTCTGCTTTCTGAGCAGGAGTTGCAGTGACGTCAGAACGACGCCGAGCTTTGATCGGCTTTGATTGATAGGATAGTGGGTAGGACCTCAATGCCAGATGCCTTGAGGTCTACCCACTATTTGTTTCAAGTCGGTCAATAAGAGCTGGGCATTCTGACATCATCGCAACCCCGGTGCAAGAAGCAGACGAAACTTGCGCTCCCCATAGTGCCTCCGACAACCGAACCAAGGACCTCGACTACGTAAACAATTCGCTTCAATGAGACTTTCGCTAAGGATTGACCGACGTTTACGCAGATGGAAACAACAGCGACCCGAAAGCGTCTGGAACCGAATGGGACGCTTTTGTTCTCTACGCTTTCTTCGGGATGTTCCTGGTGCTGCCCATGCTGCTGTGCGGGGCCATCGCTTACTACACCGGTCGATGGACGGTAAGTTACAGAAACAGTACTGTTGCGCTAAGGATCACACCCTTATGGTGACAGAAAAGTCGAAACTACGCGTTCGTTCAACAGGTCAAGAAACGCACGGCGTGGTTTCTTATCTTCACGCCTCTTGCCTTGTGATTCGTCAGTTGACCTACCTTATCGGCTACTAAGGCACTCTCATAGATCGAGGAGAGATAATAGGGTGTTTATGACTCACCTCGCCTATAGGCAATTACGAGCATTGTATCCTGTCGAAAATAGAGTACACGGCAAACTAGAGTACACGACGCGGGGTTAATTAGGGGCATCAGCGCTTCCCCTAATTAATCCCTCAATCACATGTGCGCCTGAGCCGAATGCCGTCGTTTCTCTGATGTCATAAGAAGGTTCACTGTCCAAGCCACCTGAAAAAGATTTGCTATAGCTGTGAAAAAAAAAGATACGCCGTCGCGTTTTACAGATTGCCGGCTTATGAGATGAAACATGTGTTCGATTCTACATCGAGGGCATGTTATACCCTAGTTATACCGTAGCGCTCTCAACTGTCATTAGGCCAACGATCGTTGACATCTCCCAACTATCACTGAGCTCAACTAAGTTGTCCGATGTTAAACGGTAAATAAGTATAATAACCCAGTTGAGATGCGCGTCAGGGGACACAGTTGAAACCAAAACAAAACGAAAACGGAAGGTCACACTTTCTTTTTTTAAATAGCGATCCAAATGAATTATATGCACACTTTTCATTCAGTATAAACGCTTGAAATAAAACAAAATGTTCTTTTTTTATATTACGGTAAAGAAACGACAATCAGAACGTTTCATGCGAATTCAAGCAAGAGAGAAAAACAACAGTCTTACTGGCACAAACATTACAACGGCCGCTCTGGCCGAGCTCTGGCTTTCGCGACGTGCCGTGAGCGTTCTAGCGGCAGCTCTGGCCCCGAATCATAGCTCTGCCGGCAATATTTGCTGCTACGATACTGTCTAGATACCTCCCGCAATCTTTCGCAATAGTAAGTGCTTCGCTGGCGCTGGCCATGGGCGGAGATGCGGCGGACGCAGCCATCTTTAGCTCTATTGTATGAAGTAGCAATCTTGTAAATTCCCGCGGGATAACCTCTTCATCTTTCCAATAAACATGCTTTCTGTCTGAGGGCGAACCCCCATTAGTTATACTCCGTTTCAACTGATGCTTTACCGCGGGGAAGGCTAGAAGCCCGAGCTGATAGCGTTGGCAGGTTCCCTTATTGCACGAGAGCTTGTGCCGTCAAGACTGTGCGCTAAAGCAAGGAGCTCGCGCTTCTAGCCTTTCCTGTGGTACATCATAAGGTGACATAGAATATATTTGAGGTAAACCAGCTCAGTTGAACTCAATTCTCGTTAGCGACTCAGTGACAGTTGGCGCCGCCGTGTAACTCCGACCGATCGCGATTGAGTCAACTGTCCGACTTGGTTTTCTGGAAAGAGACCTTGGTTTGTTATTTCAACGCATATAATTCACAACTTGTAAGAGGTGCCCAATCCGAGCTCTTGTACAGAGAGTGTCTGGTAAGGTAAAAAAAAAAGAGAAAAGATTGGGATCGTTTTAGTTTGGCCACCAAGACACTGGTAACCCGAACGAGAATGCGCGAACTTTATAGCTCTAGCGCTCCAAGTTTGCCTAATGGTGTATAACTGGTGCCAAAAAGATGTATATGTGACAACCGGATTTTATGTGACCATGCAACTTGCGTTATTTGTTCTATTATATATAAAAAAAATTACCCAGCCACAGAATGTTTTATGTTAATCCACGTAACTTTATAAAGATTAGGGTTATTACCAGCAAATATTGTATCTAACACAAAGAATGTGCAAGCTCCACAACTCGGGCACTTGACTTCAGAATATATGATGTATGAATTTGGAAAAGCTACAAATGTACTGTCCATCATCCGGCATGCACGTCTGTGCTCTGCGAACCCTTTCGAACTCAGGTGTTCGAGTTATTGAGGATAGCCACTGAGGGGATCTCATGTCCCCTGCAGACATGCGATGAAAGTCAAACCTATACCTTTATTCGCCACCCTGGCATCGTTTAGGAGTACAACACGGCACTGGATGACACCATGAGAGCTGATTCGTGGAGCTTGAGAACAACAGTTGCCCCGTCCAGAAGACATATCGTTTTCGGTGGCGGACACCGAGGAACCACTAACCCTCGGAGACAACGAGCGTCGGCCGATGCTGCGCACTACGGCTCTTCCTTGCCAGCCGCGTCGCCCTAAGGACGACAGGGACGAAGACGCATCGCAGAGTTCTGGAGGTTCAGAACCAGACAACGCAAGGGAGACCGTGCTGTAGAGTGGATCGAACTGCAGAGACACTATAGTATGGGCTACGGTTCAGGGAAACGACACTCCAGCCATCTTGGTGCTTAAAATTACAGCTGCCAGGCAGCCGAAGCTTTTTCGGAAATCGCAGAAAACGGTTGTCCGGCCTTCAGAAATGTTAAAACAGTCCGGGATAGAGCAAAGCGATATCGCCTGAGCTTTCCATGCACCGTGTCTCAAGCTGAAGAAGTAACACTTCCTAATCGTAGTCATCGCCGATTTCGCCCGCTCTCCACTAGGTACCAAAACGGCGGCGCCAACAAGAAAATCTCGGAACGGAGTGCTGGTACTCTGAGTGTATACCTAATTTAGTGGCTCTAGACCAAACCAACCCTTGTCCACGCGACCTCGGGGCGCATGTACTTAGGGTCATGTTTCCCGAGGTCGCGCTTCCCTGAGCTTATGATCTTTGAAGGCATGCTTTTGTTGAGCATATCTCTGAAGAGCCCCGCAGGCAGCGTGTACGTTGCGTCCTGGGTCGAATCTAGCGTGTCAGTTTGCCTTTTGGGAGTCAGGGAGCCATGGTTTTGTATACATGTTTCCCTGCCCATTGGAGTCACTGGTTTTGTTTACAAGTCTCTCAAGCCTATTGGATAGCAATGTAAACGATGGCAGTTGCGTAGGTCTCGGAGTTCATTTCACGTCAGTTTTGTTTTCAAGCGTTTCTCCTTCCTTTACAAATTCGACTTGTTTTGCTGAGGAGCTGCAGCTGGTTAACTGCGGCTCTAGATGAGCACGATGTTATAAGAAGAAGAAACAAAAAATCTGCGAACCACCGCAACGCGATGTGGCATAGCGAGACTCTAGCAGTATTCAGAGCTAAAGAAACGACAGAAAATACGCACCAACTGGGTATTTTACACCAAAACAGCTTGCAGCACAGAAAAAAGTATTCCAACCATGGTTATAGCGGTCCCTAAAGTCACACTGCTTATACATCATCAGAATATCCATTGTTCGCTGTAGACATGATGACAGAATTATCTGCGGGCACGCCTCAAGTAAGTTCCCATCATGTCTGCTTCACACATATACATGTTTTGAACATTTCTGCACACAGTTTTTGTGGGACAAATTTGACAGGACTGCTATACAAAAAAGAAACACTCCATAGACGGTATCTGCAGACTTTCTTTTGTATCATTTATCAGCAGCGTGGCAGCGGCTTAAGGAATGTCTTCGGATGGAGCAATTACAAAGACGAGCAAAGATTCCTGACTATCTTGAAGTTAGCACATCTGGTGCTCAAAGTTTGCAACGCTGTCCCGCATGAAGCAGTGCTGCTGAAAACATGTAATAACATTTCTGGGGCTCCGTACCGTACTCCCAGACGGGAAACGATTTTGCTGGGGTGTTTAAGTTTGCCGTTGAGAATGAAAAGGAAATGAAGGAATGAAGGAGGAATAAATTTTATTAACAAAGAGAAGGCCAAAAAATGACGAAAAAAGTCCAGGGAAGTACGAATTTACACGCAAACTCGATAAGTCTATTCATCCATATATGATAGCCTTCTGCTTTGAGTTAAGTTTTTGTATTGAGCGTTTGCCTGTGTGTGACCGTGAAGCTGCGGTCAATTTATTTCTTGTAACAGTCAATGGCTACTAAACAAGCATATCTTCGGCAGATCAGTCAACACCTTGCACAATTTGGCAGTATTATTTTTATATGGGTAATGAAGTCTCAAGAAAAGAATGTAGAGTGGCTGGCACAAAGCCACTAGGTGGACGAATATCTGTTCGTTAGCCTGAAAACGACGCTCGAGTGTGAAATGCAGTCATCCGAAGTACAAGAATATCCATTAAAAATATTCGGCGGCTTTGAACATTTCAAGATGCAGTGTTTCCAGGGTATCCAGAGTTGTAATGCCATACCTACCAAATTGGGGTAGTCACTAATAACAAAGATACAAACAACCAAAAATTTAATTGCTGTACGTGACCTCAAAAACGTGTTGAAAAGAAACCCTAGATGCTCGGGACGAGTCTCTGAGATTAACTTCTTTGTTCTGCTTTACTCTTTTTATTCCTTCCTTTCCATAGTCTGAAGGTAACTATTTTGTTTGTTATCATTCTGTGTAATTGAATTATTTATTTCAAAATTATGAGATGATTACAGAGGCAGTAAATTCGAATAATAACGCTGATCTAATAGACAACTTGTTTTTCCAAAATATCATTGCTATTCCTAATAGAGAGAAACCGTTTCAGCAAGACGCGGTTGCAGCACAACAGCGCGTCATTTGACAACTTACTAAACTGTGAAATGACCTTGAAGGTGTCAACTGGCCATCTGTTACCCTGTCGTTTCTACAAATGCTTTTGCGTTTCTGTTCTTTTTATGATGTTAGCTAAAAAATCTGTGCACACTCAAAAAAAAAAAAAAAGCGACATTCAATGATCTCGAACGATCATAACACACCCGATAGAAGACATCCAACAAGATATGCTACAGCGGGAAATGGTGTCCTTCCCAAATTGACTCCATTATACTCCTTTAACCTACGTCCTCGTTGGACCAGTCCTACGCCTATTTTTCACCACGTCATCACGCTCCCACCCATACCCACGCGTGGGGAGCCGGGTCAGGTGATAAGAGGGAGGCGGCTGATTGGTCTGACTGGCACCTAGCACCCACCGCAATCTCAGCTTAGGAGCAAACAATGGGTATACTGGAGTCACTAAAAAAACTACGCTTTAGAGTAGCGACACTTAAACCATCTTGATGTTAAGATCATGGCCATTCAGAGTGAAATAAATCATGGTTTGTCTGAGAACATCAAGTCAGATTTGTTTGATTTAGATCAGATTCATTTTATTTAAATCACCGCCGATAGAAAATCGTGATTATTTATCACTACGTACTTTTTTCTATAAAGGCAGATTGATTGATCGTTAAGTTTGATTACTAATATTAATTCAGAAGAAATAATCACTGCAAATTTAAAGTACAGTTTAATTCACAATTTTTTTTTCTTGATCCATCTATAGACCGACACGCTGTTTACAAACAAACCCGCTTTTGCCCACACCAGGTGTGGGCACTGCGCGTGCGCAGAAACCGAATTCGCGTGAAGTGAAGCGTCTGCGCATGCTCAGTGCCGTCGACAGCGCCACCGCAGCTGCGTGACGTCAGGGCCGCGTGCTGGTCTATACTAGAAACACCCCATACCCCATCCATACTACAAAAACTACTTTATTGTTTAGGTAGCTAAAACGTTTTATTGTTTTTTTTTCAGTTTTCTGATTTGCTTGAAATATGACATCATTTTTTTTTTCTTCTTTCGCCTTCTGATTTGCTTGCAATAGGACGTAACGACTGATGTACGATTTGATTCCGAAGAGCTTTGCTTTTTGTTCGTGTTCACCTGATATGAACCCTTGCTCCTTGATTTTTTTTCAAAATTTTAGTCAAAACAAATCACATAGGAAGCATCAAATAACAAACGAACGGTATATGAACACTATATTTGGAGTTACTTTTGCGGACAAAGATTTGATTTCAATAACAACGGTAAAACTGGATGTACTTAAATCACGATTTATATATCATAATATAAATCATCTTGATTTTTATTCTCCACCCTGCAGTCACCAAGCTCAAGCTTTACTTTAAAGCCAAAGAAAGGATTTTTCGTCGTCCAGAAGTCTCAAAGCAGTTCGTGATGCAGGGAAACCATACAGCCTGAGCTTTCTGGTACTGTACCTAAAACAATAAACTAGCCTCAGTTTCAAATCGTAACATTCGCCAATAGGCCTCTCGCGCTCAAGCTTTGAAGAAACAGTGGCACCCTCATATCGGGTACTACAAACTCACCTGAATGGGTCTTGCACGACTTATGGCACCTTCGCTAAGCTTTTTTTCTTTCTTTTTCTTTTTTTCTTTTCTGTGTAGTGTTGAAGAACGGAAAAACACCTTTCGTACTCCGAAATTTGCTCGATTCAACGCCGCAAGGCAATCTAAAGTGCTAGATTCATGCCACTATCGCTAGGCTATAGGCCTGTAGTTCTCAAATTTCGAGCAGCGCCCCTGGCGAGCAAAACCGGATACCTTTAGGTCACGTTTCTATTGTCCGTCGCCTTGCATCCTTTCAAATGCTCTGTTGGTGTATATGGAAAGACGCCGGGGGACGGTGAAAGACGCTAGTTTACGCCCGTGGACCGTGCGTCATGATGGGACGCTATAGGACGTCGCTTCGCGTGAGCCATAGCCTCCTCTATACTGACAAAGCCTGGCAGATCGCCACGAGACTCGGCCGACGAAAGTGAAAAGGTAAAGCGGCAGACAACGGATGAGAGGAGAGTATGTAACGGGCGCCCCGTTACGGCGAGACGACGAAACACACTTCTCCCGAGCGATGGAATGTCCGCTCGTGGTCCTCGCGTTCCTCGTGCTACCGCTACTTTTCTCGTCGGGTTTGAAAATTATTTTTCGGGTCCTGGCTGCTTCAAAAGCTGTGCACTGCATACCAGTTTGCCTGAGAACTGCCCTCTGCTAGTAAAGTTGACATTTGGGCTAGTTGGTAGTCTAACATATTGAGGTATTTAGCGCACAAGGTAGAGAGAAGAAGGACGGGTTATTTGGGTTTTTCTTTCTCTTCCTTTCTTGGCAGTAAACGTAGTTGTGAGTAGCGCTCTTTTCTGTCCCGTCCTTCTTCTCTCTACCTCTTGCGCTAAATACCTCAATATGCCCTCTACTACCAGATCCTCGCGCTCCAAATCTGCGACCGGGCACTCTATGGCGCCGTCGTCGAACTGCCAGGCTTTGGGAGATTAGAGGAGGCTATGCGCGAGCATTAAATGGTCTCGTCTCGCAGACGCTACCGGAGGCACCTCTTTTGTGGTCGCGTCTCGTGGACTCTACAGCCCCCCTCCTTCCTGGACGAGAGAGAGAGGCCTATACGCTAGTGGTGCAAAACTATCGATAGTCGACTATCGAAAAACTATCGATAGTCGACTGTCGAAAAACTATCGAGTGTGCTATCGATAGTTGACTATCGAAAATCTATGAATAGCACTATTGATAGTCGACTATCGGAAAATTGTCGTTAATTGGCTATGGAAAAACCATCGATTGTTGACTATCGTAAACCTATCGACAGTACTGTCGACGGTTTACTATCGATAGTTCTGCGAAACGAGTAGTTTGCGTCGATTCCTCTTCTCTTTTTTCGTTTTATTTTTTTCAAATGGGACACCAACTAGCCCAAACACGCGTCTCTTATATTTGGGTGGTGACGGCAGAACATCTGGCATCCGGACGCTTTTTTTTTTTTTTTACTTTGGAACGCTTGAAACGTCATCTCTTGTCTCACGCGGTTAGCGTCTTCGCTTTGACCTGCGCTTCGACGGCGTTCAAACTTTTGTTGTTGTTTTTTTGTATTTGTCTCGTGATCGCGTTCCAAACCACAGCAGGCAGGCTTCTACACATGTGACAGTTTGAGAAGCTCAAGTTTGTACTACCCAAAACAAGTCCTAACAAGCCCCTTTTCGCAGCGCTCCCGGGGCAACGCACGGCGCCTATTGCATCCGCACTGCACCAAGCCCCATAATGACGGCGTCCACAAGAAAATCGGGGAATTTAGTATGGGTACTATACAGTGGCCCGAGAGTGCACCATTTTATAGGCATATATTTTTTAGGTTTTAATAAAGTTTTAAAAGATACTACTCCTCTATTCAATGTATACCTCTTTTTTTATAGAATATTAGCGCGTTAATAAACCTTTATTACTTGTAGAGTAGAAAGTGTTACCTCTTTATTTAATTTCAAGTTCATGTATGTCTGTTTCGCCCTGTGTAATATACAAGTACTACGTGTCATATAATCGCTAGACTTGTTTAGAGAAATGCGATAGCGCCCACCAGCCTTGAGGGAATGATTAGTAAGAATCAGGACTAGAGGAATAGGAAGGGGATTGTGACGAAGAACGCCAATATTTTTAGACACATTTAGAAATTCCTTAATCCTGAACATTTCAACTCAGAAGCGGAATCCATACATCCGAACAAGTTAGACGTTATGTATAATTTCATAACTCTCGATGTAAACGGGAATCCCACAGGGCGCACAGAGGAGCGGTGGTAGATTTGTGATGTTGAATTCAATGGCTTGACAGCACTGATTTATTAGTTTTGTATATGCTTTATGCGAGAATTTTTTTCTAGAATTGAACTGGAAGAGTACATGGTTGATTTTTGTTTGCAGTAAATCCGGTTCATTACACGGAAGAACGTTCCTGGCGTGTGTCACACTGACTTTTTGTTACAACTTCACAGCGATCTCAGCATCTCAGGTCACTTCTTTGTCGGAATTTTAGTATACAGGGTGTTTGTTGTTTTTTATGCTTGACAGATTTCTTAGAAGGAAGCCGTGAAGGCTATACTTATACGGTCGGCGCAGGTGAGTTGTATGTCCTGGGGGACATAATATGGGAAAATAATCGTCACAATGGGTCGGCAAAGGTGTGCTAATTAACTTTCTAATTATTGGGAGATAAAGATTATAGAAACTTGCTGAGCGTTACCGAAAACCATTAAAGAAGTAAATAAATAAAAAAGAGAGATTGGGGCGCGAAGGAAGCGCGTTGGTGCGCTAGATTTGCCACATGTGGTGCATGTGTGGAAAATATGCAGGCGCTATGAAAAAGCGGATAAGAGACGGAAAAACTCAACGAAGTAGAGGGGCGTAGAGAGATAAACTGGCATCTGAAAGTGACCCCAACCCGGCCGCCACCATGTTGCACATTTTTGACCACTAGACACGTGAGCATATAGTTTTATGTCTAGATTTTAACAAAGTACCGCGCGCAGATAATTGCTTATTGATCTTCAATAACAGTACCGACGAGATAAGTTATGTTTCGTTTGTTATAAGTCCAAAATGTGCTTTTACGACAAAAACTAAAGCAGCTTCGCAATGACTCCGCTGAATGCTGTCGACCGCGGTGCTGTTTTTTTTTTTGTTTTTTTTTCGGAGCTAGACACTGATTTCTGGGACTAACAGTATTAAAAAATAGTTTATCATGTTTTTTTACAGCGATTGCAATACAAATCTCGGCACAGCTTTGCGGCAAAGCCTCAAGATTCGGTACGGTCACGTGTCCAGGGGTCAAAATATACAACGTGGCTGTAACCAGAGAAGCAGGGGTCACTTTTGCCTGATGAACGAGATACCAGTTTATGTCCCTAAGCCCCTCTACCTCGCTGGAAAAAGCCGCGCGGCGCATTTTCGCGCCCAAGAAAAACCGCGCTTGCCACGCACCACATATCTTTCTAACATCGAATTATTTGGCAGTTTTTGATGACGCTCAGTAAGCTTTTTTTTTTAATTCGAACAGTATGTCTTTTTACCTAAATAAAACATAATTAACAGAATTTTATTTAATTAACCGACTAATCGTGACGATTATTCCACCGTATGTCCCCTTAGCCCGTATAACTCACCTACGCATACCTAATTAGCTTAACTTTCACGGCTTTTCTAAAGAAAAGTTGTAACCCCTCCTCCCCCCAAAAAAGAAAGTACCTTAAGAAGCTAGTGCTTGTATATTTATGTGTATATTTACAACATGACAACTCAAATTAACTTTCCGCCATGAGAGATGTATCGGGGTGCGCCCCAGTGGCATTCTTTCTTGTAATTGTTGCTTTACATTTACCTCTACTTAGTCCCTAGGTTACTCTTACACAGTTTTCTTAAACTGTTAGACTCCCGTGTCGACATTTATTTACACTGTAAGTTTTGATGGACGAGAACACGCGTAGTACTCGGGGCGCTCTTGAACCCCTGCGTTTCGCAACGAATTTCCACCTTTCTGTGGTAAGGTCAAAGACAGCTCACGCAAGACCTCTTTACAGTGCAGTGTCAATTTGTACTGCTGTTTTTTTTTTTTTTAAATTCGCTATTGTTACTCCACGTTTCTTTCGCTCTAAGTGCCTCATCTGGAGACCAGTCATCACACAAGAGCAAAGCAATTAAACTATGAATTACAAATTCTACACCGTGTGTTATGCACAGCCACGACTCGTGAAACGCGGAAGAGCGATTCACACTGCAAGAAGCATAAATGTGTTTCTTTAAAGGGTCAATGACTATGCGTGCCCTCACGGATCCTCACGTCGCTAATCACCTTTAACGCTGATGACTAATGGAAGCTGACTGCTGAGTCTTCTTATGGGACGATTTAAATAAAAATAGAAACAAAACAAAATGCTTCCCAACCGAACGCAAACTGCTGCCGGACTTGCACCCGAAGGGGAGATAACCAATCGGCTCATTGCCACGTGAGAAAGCGCTCCGCAGTGTTACGATGCAGAGATAGTTAAAACCCTGGACGATTGCCAGTACAAGAACGCACCCGGACACGGGAAGTACATACAATATATCTATCAAACAAGCGTCCGTTTTCGAGTGCGTTCTTTTTATGTTGACTTCCTACTGAAAAAAAAAGAAAAACAAAAAATTAATGAAAAAACCGGTGCAGGGGAAGTTTCCATTAGATATCAGAGCTATACTCCGTTTCACCGTAACTTAGCAAACAGCGAAAGCTACCGCCCCAGAGAGCCAATCAGAGCTTCGGAGGTGACTACGTGACAACGTAACATCGAAGAGCTCTACTTCTGCCAGAAAACTGTCACGTGCTTTGTTCCGCCAGTCTGGTTGGCTGGAGGGGATCGTAGCGTCCGTTCGCTCTTAGCCATGTTATGCTGAAACAGTGTGATAGTTATCATTCCGTTCCGCTATGTCAATCTGTGATAAAACGGGAGCAGAAAAAAATGAGTCATATCGGGTGACGGCTGGAGCTTTTCTAGATTCGTTTTCAAAACGAAAGGATGGTTTTCGGTGTGCGAAGTGCTTCGACGCATGCTCTCGTAACTGCGAGGTCCTACTGGCTCGCGCCGGCTATGGCCGAGCTCACTACACAGCCAACAGAACGTCTGTCAAGTGCGACATCGCCACAAGGAGCCGAGCAACCAAGTGAGAGACGTTGTTCTGACCGTGTTACCGCGGTAGATAGTGTTACACCAAATGCGTCATAGTCTTTTTTATCTATTTTATTTTTAAATAACCTAGATGGCTAGAGTAGCCGCACGTACAACGCCTAAACAACTGCTCTAAAGAAACAAATCAGTTGCGAAAAGTGCCGACGTCGCTGTTCAAGCTTCCTGCGTCCTACAAATTCGAGTCTTTCTTGCACGACCTTTCTGCGTCTCAGCAAGATTTCAAATCACTTTAGCTATACCGGCGGTGACCCCTATAGATAAAATCCAAGGGGGAGACAAGTAAACTGCGCTTTTTAACCAGAAAGGTTTTTTGGTTAGGTGTTCGGCATTTCGTGATTATCTGAGATGAAAGTGAAGCCTGGATAAAAGCGTGGCCGCGAGGCTCGACACTGATTGGTTAAAGGGTGGGAGAAGAGGAGTGAGGTGCTGGACGCTGGTTGGTGAACGGGAGGTCATGTGACCAGAGGGGTAGGCGAGGAGAAGCTCGATAACCTGTGCGCACTGAGGGAAAGGAGCTCGAGAGTATGGAAGGTGCTGGAAGATCGCCAGGTTTATCAGCCCCATTAGCGGTAGTATCGTTTTATTCTAGCAAAAACTATCAAGCGTACACGTGGTACGCGTTAAACTATTTGTTGAAGAGCGCCGTTAACGTAGGCGTCTGCCGTAAAGAAACTCGCAGTATCACTAAACGCTTGTGAAGCTAGAACGTTTCACATATGTGCAACATAATTGCCTAGCAATTTACCGTAAATATTTTTAAAGGTCACAGCTTAAGTCTCGTTTAACAACAGTCTTAAGGTGAATCAATGCGGATATAAAAAGAAAAAAATACGAAAGAAAATGCCGGTCAAGGTTCCGTTACCGACGACAAACAAGAGTTATCGTAAAGGCGAGGCAGTGAAGTTTCTTGCTTTTCTATTTCCATTTTTGTCCTCGTTTCTGGGGTTTGTCATTCAAAACGAAGTGCGTGTCTACTCTCTTAAAAATCAAAAACCTCTACTTCCTGCAAAGCGCTATAAAAAAGAAAATTAGTGCAATCTATGGAAAAAGGTCGGCAAAGGACGAGACTGAAAATATATGCGAATCTAAAAAGAAAGAAAAAAACAGCTGTGTTGGGACATTGACAACGACGTTTCCCTGCTTATATATGACATGCTCAGTGTCACATCGCATATTGTTTTTATACTCTAAGCATATTTTGAGCCGGGTCTTTCGCCGAACTCTCTCCACACATACCAGCCATTGACTCTCCTAAGTGCTTTGCTAGAAAAAAGACGTAAGCGGATTTTTTAGAAAGCACGCACCTCGCCCACAGTGCCCGCAGCGGAGGAACGAGGATGCTCTGCGCGACCAGAACGGGATTCTTTAAGGTGCAACCTAAACTGCACGAAAAAACATTTTCAGAAGTGAGCGTGAAATTATACGGGCTCCTCGGTCTAGATTCTGACCAGTCAACTTTGGATCAAAATATTGCACAAAATTAGCGCAGAGGACAAACACGGGTAGAAGGAGTAGACAGGACAGAGCGCTCTGTCCTTTCTACTCCTTCTTCCTGTGTTCGTCCTTTGCGCTAATTTGGTGTACTATGTTTAACCAACTAGGCCATCAAATTATTTTGTTTCGATCAGAATGTCTGTGCCTTGCCTCAGAGCCACCTATTATGGACCATAAAGCTTAAAACCGCAGTCACGCTCTGCTCGGACATCGTGTAAATGACGAGGAGTTCTCTGCGGACATGATGACGGATTTATCTGCGGGGAAGCCTCGAGCATGTTCAAAAGCATGTTTGTTTCATACGTATGCTTGCTTCAAACATGTCTGCAGATTGTCCTTTGTATGACGTATTGGTGGTGTGAGGACGGTTTTAGGGAGGCGCGTGCGTTGCTTAGATACTCAATCGAGCACCATGGGTCTTGCAAACACAAGTACAGAATAAAATAGCACGATAATAATAATGATAATAATAAGAAGAAATCGGCATCTGTTCTTGCAGGAGGTGATGACCACAGCCCGCCTGGAGGTTACGGCAGCCCTCCGGACGTGATAATTATCTACGGCCTCGGAGGCTTGTGCCTCATTTTCGTACTTCTGTTGGCGATCTACGGCGCAAACTACATCAATCTATCTAAGGTATGCGAGAATACCGGTGTATATACACATACGTATATATAGTCGGTTGCGTCATGTAAACTACAGGAGGATCCCCGCCTACAAATAATCAACGCATATCGGAAAAAAAAGGGGAGTGAAATATTAGACAAATAGAGCTTTCTTGTAACTGAGTGTCATATAGTGACACCAATTCTTTCTGGAACCTTGGGGACGGAGAATCACCACCCGAACGACATAATGAAAATGGCGCAAATAGACGAGACAAAGTCAAAGGGAACCACACAGTACATGGCGCTGTTTTCGTAATAGAGAGTTTTAGGGAATTCGTCTTTGCACATCCGATATACGGTATACGATGGGCCCTCCGCTGCGAACCGCGTATGCGCTACCGCAGAAGGCTCGCGCGAAAGCGTTCCCTCGCAACTCGCATCATGTATGACGAGGAGATTGAACAATACGGGGCACTTGCTCCAGCCTGTTCTTTTTTGTTTTTTTAGAAGGGTTTGTTGGTGTTAACTTAACACAAAGTTTACGAATCGGGGTGCCCTAGGCTGGGTTGCATCCCCGCCCTTGCCGGTTTCGACCTGGATGAGCGCCGTACCAGCGTGCGGTCGCGTATTGCCACTGCGTGGTACACGTTCAAGACCCCGAGCCAGCAATAATTTCTCATCTAGAGCGTAAGACAGTGTCGCCGCACCTCAAAGGCAGACCGACCCTACCCAAAACATACAAAAACGTTTTTTGTTTTTTTTTGAGGGGGGGGGGGGGCGGTTATAGTTTTATAAACACAATGCTGGAGCCGAAGTTCACGGAACGCGCCGATTGGGGACGACGCAACGCTTTTGTCGCCGAAGTCCAATCACCGCTCCTATGTAAACTTCCAAAATCAAGCAAGGGGCACAGATAAGAAACGAGTGCTGTGTCAAAAACAAAAACAAACTATTAATGTTTCTTCTTTCTTAAATAAAGTACCTAGTAAACTACGTTGATGGGCCAGTTGGTGTATACTACTTAGGTATAAAAAAAAATAGTACATTAAGACAAGGACGCGCGCTAACTAGCTTCATTCGGAAAAAAGCAGGCATGTATAGGCACTCTATTCACAACGCGCATTGGCAGCATACCTTAAAGTAAAAATAAAATAAAATAAAAAGCACATACACAACCAAAGGTGGATTTAACCTATAGGATTGCTGATGTATTAACTGCCCTCTAAGAAATCTGGACCGTCTACTTTCACGCAAACCACTTGTAGTGGCAAATCGCTGCAATCTACGTAGGGAGCTCGAGGCCAATGACGATGCTAAAAGTATGTCGGGAGTAATGAAAAGAACAACTCATGTCTGCGCTTTTGCACTGGGCATGACGTTTTACCGTGCTCAGCGCCACAGCGCAGACTGTTTTCTAAGGTCTAAGCATATTTTCAGCATCGTCATTGGTCGAGCATCCTCTGTGGATAGCGGCGATTGACCACTGCAGGTGCTTTGCGAGAAAGCAGGCGCTCCAGATTTCTTAGTATACATTGCTACGATCTTGTTTAGAATGTTTTTCATTCTCTTTATTTTGGCTTTTGAACTGCTGCAGAAGACGTTTGATTGTTTATGGACAGCAATATGAATGACGATGACGACACCGACAACGACAACGACAGCAGCAACATGATATAAATAATAAATTATTATTATTATCAGTAACATTTTTTCTTCTTTATTATATGGTAACAAAGGAAGTCATCTACATCCTCCGTGCCGCAAGAACTGGGTAAAATTTTGCTACATTCAATGGTGAAAAGTGACACTGGTGCGGTGCTTTTTTTCAATTATCTTTTTACTTAAGGGATCTTTTTTACAGCGGAGCTGTTAAGGGCTAGAGTTGACCCAGTGTTGTGTCCGTCCTCAAATGACCTGATGACACAGAACTCTGGCCAGCTAACGCCATCCATGAGCGACGGCGGAAACCAGGCAACCGGCTTGCCGGTTGTCTGGTGGTTGCCGTCGCTCATAGGTGGCGGCAACCTTTAGAGCCTTTCCACCCTGGCTTGCCGACTTGCGGCAGGCCATTTCTTCATTCCCACCATAGTGCAGATTCGCTGGTATTCCTTCTTCACCAGAGTGGAAAGGCTAAATTTTTTTTTTATTATTTTATTTTTATTCGGAGTGTCAGGTTTCAGTTGGACCTGCTGTGAAGACTTTGTGGTAGTTCAGATTTTGTTTTTAATCTTAAATTGACCTTTTGATTCTCATGCATGTATAGCTGGTTTTGCCGCACAATATGGCTTTGGAAAATCTGCACCCTCCCTTGAATATGCTGATCGTTCATAATTATTTTTGCTATTATTATTATTATTATTATTATTATTATTATTATTATTATTATTATTATTATTTTTATTATTATTATTATTATTATTATTATTATTATTATTATTATTATTATTATTATTATTATTATTATTGTTGTTGTTGTTGTTGTTCTTATTATTATTATCGTATTCCTGGTGATGGTGAGAATGACGAAGAATTAAGCGCTTGTCCAGTCAGGCCTATCTGAGATTAACACTAAAGAAAAGCAGACAACGCGACCTCAAAGCGCGACGAGGTTTAATACTTCTTATCTATCTTTATCTATTTGGATTTGTAAAAAAAAAAAAAAATCTTAATAGTTGGGGAGAAAAAAAAAAAAACGATGCGTTTTGCGTCATTTCTTTGGTCCTGTAAACAAAGAAAAAAAAATAGAACTCAACGCACAAACAAACACACGCGCGCGCACACACACACACACACACACACACAGACGAAGCAGCTATCCTGAAATATTGTCCTTTATTTCTGGGCCCCCTGTGCCCTCTCAGCACCGGGTGTTAGCTGGAAAGATGTTCATACGGGTTGCAAAACCTAATCACGATTTAAACCTTTATTTTTTTTTTTTATCAGGGAGTTCGGATTTGCACATAGTTTGTCATACCCAGCATATATACCTACGTGCGGAATTCAAGCATAAATTATGCAGGTCATTTAGAAGAAAGAAGAAGAGAGGTGCATGACATCCCTAAAATGCAGATCTGAAGAAAAACTAAAGCCACGGTCACCCTGAGGATATGCCAGTCTTCTGCGGTAGCGCATTAGCGCATGCGCAGTTCGAACCGGAAGGCCCATCGTACTGTATCGGACGTGCCAAAACGGTTCCCTAAAACTCTCAAGTGTTTGCAGACTGTCATTTTATAGCGCAGCTCTTCGGTGCCCGTTTCCGCCTATAGCGGCGTCGCCGTCGGCGTATCCGCCCCGCTAAATTTAGCGGGAAATTGAATTGGTCTTAAAGTCACGTGACGTCAATTTTCCCGCTAAATCTAGCGGAGAAACTTAAGTTGTTCATGGGTGACGTGACACGAAGTCATGTGACGTCATTTTCCCCGCTAAATTTAGCGGGGAAACTGAATTGGTGTTGAGGTCGCATGGCGTCAATTTTCCAGCTAAATTTAGCGGGGAAACTGGAAGGAGGGGAGGGCAAAGAGTAGAAAAGGAGGAGGAGGAGGAAAGGAGAAGGAGGAGGATGAGGGAAGGGGAGAAGGAAAAAAGGGGAGAAAGAGAGGAGGAGTGGAGAGGAGGAGGAGAGGAGGAAGGGCAGGAGGAGGGAGGGTACGGAGGAGGGGGAGGGGCATACACGTTCCTCCTCCTCCTCAAAAGCTGCGCTCTAATTTCGCGTTGCAGAGATTTGTAAACGTCTTTCATTGTTTATATGATGCATGGGCACTGAGACTGCCGCTTTACGGCACTACTGACGATGAGACTGAATAACCAGGAGGCAAATGCTGATTCTTGACGCTAACGCAGCAGGAAGTCAGACTGCTCGAGTCCGAAGGAAACGATTCCTGGATCCTAAGAGTTCCAGAGCGGGCGTCATCCGAGGGGTCCCGATACCGGTGGTGATAGCCACGTCCCGTCCGGCCAGGATCAGTCCTCGCTCGTCGCTGACGGCGTTCCCATCGTTGGAGACGTTCCTCCAGCAAGACTACTCGACGAGACAGAGTGACGGCGGCGTGCCAGGAGGGACGGGACATGAACGTGTCCACTCAACGCGAGCCCTCGAGACTGCTTTGTAGACCGACGCGTTGTCTCCGAACGAAGTCTGTGTTTGCTCACACCAGGTGGGAGCACAGCGCATGCGCAGAAACCCGAGTGGCGCGAAGCGCCTGCGCATGCGCCGTGCCCACCGCAGTGGCGTGACGTCAGAGACGCATGTTGGTGTTGAGCTAGGCCTTGGACTTTCCGGTGTTTATTTTAGAAAAGAATCAGCGGATGTGTTTTTTTAAAGATATCGGTGTATTTTTCTGATATATAATTCAGACAGACCCTAAAAACGGTCATTATCGTTAACTAACGCGAAACTAGGAATTTTGCTATAAGAGGGGAGAGTTTGGACAAAAACGCTCCTATCTAAAATGTAAATTTCAAAAATCGTTTTTTTATTGATTTTGTATTTGACACCAACGGACGTTTATCCGTGGTTTTTTTTTTTTCGGTTTTACCCTATTTTGTCTTTTTTGACACCGACAGATGTTTAGCGGTGTTCTTCGGTTCAAACCGTAAAGTCTACACGTATAGCTCACCTGGCAGCAATTGTATAAAAGTAGGTGTTTTAGGAACCCTAACCACTTCTGAAAGTGAAAGTCTCCGTATCTTTCTATCCCCTCCATCGAGCTCTGCACACATTGTGACCCGCACGGCAGAAATATCTGCCGATTTGCATCATCACCGTCTCTTACTTCAGATTCATGCTGTGTGCTGGTTGTCCCGTGCGTCAGCTGTCTTGTCGGACTTGGGATCGGCAGTAATGACGAGTCGCGCTGACTTCCATTGGCTACGTGGCACAAATCACAATATAATCATTGTCGTTCGATTTTGTTTGTTTTTTTACCGAAGGTGTTCGGTGTTTGGGACACCATGGACAGATATCAAAGAAGAACCAAAGGGTTAGTACTGTTATTGATAGGTACACGAGGAGAGACCTCAAGAGAAAGCCAAAGCGTTGACACCGCTTTTTAACACCTAGGAACACGGAAGTTATCATTAAGTGTTTAAAAATAATATCATCATTGTGGTCATAGCTTTTGCCGTGATGCTCATCATTATCTTAATTATCATAAGTATTATAATCCCCATAATCATCCTCATTATGCTTTCTAATCGTCATGTCTATTTTTTCTACAATCCGAGCAGAGTAACCAACTTGGTTAGTGTGAACAAGCGTTCAAACACTAACCCATCAAATCAGAAATGTGCCAGCAACATACAGACTCAAAACTAGTCGTTCTATCACTGTAGCTCTAGTATCACACGCAACATAGACGGCATGCTTGAACAGCGACTTGAGGTTGCAACCGCGGCGTGTGAAGAGGCTCGTCAGACATTGCGTTGCAGTTCTTGTGTGCTGCTGATTTCCTGTGCCTTAATCATGATCATTATGTTTCAGCCTTTCGTTTTTATTAGCAGATGAAAAAAAAAAATATTATTCGGTAAAAGTTTGGAAAGAGAATTCTAGCAATGAAGAATATGTTCAGAAGTTAAAAAAAAAAATATAGTCCCTTGGCATTATATTCTGCAATAATGCTACTGTTTCTGATCGAAGTATGTCACCTGCTCTCGGTCTACTGAATGTGGTTGTATTGCACATATTAAGAAATAAACGCATAAAACGATTTTACATGAAGGTCATATACATCAAAATGCTTATGCAGGGTGTTTCTTTTCAAGCTCGACAGATTTGTTTAAAACATAACGTGAAGGCTACATTTATGCGGTTTGAGCAGGTAAGTTATTAGCGGCGAGATTAGAGTTCCTGTATATATAGCTACCTACGGTAGCAGAGTTGCGCATTCAGCCTCGGCGGGTGGCCGTAGCGCCGGCTTTCCTGCACGTCCTGGATGCTTTGCTCGTCAGGTGACTAAATTTGGCGAATAGCGGCGCCACACGCGCCGCCGTGCATGGAAAACAGAAGAGGAGGAGAAGGAGGTGGAAGCAGGGGAACATACGCCGGGGCGCGTGCAGTGTCGGCGGAGCGGCCGTAGCGGTGGCTTTCTTGCACGGCGCTGGATGCTTTGCTCCTCACGTGATCGATCTCGGCGAATAGCGGCGTGGCGGCGCGGAAAAAACAAATGCGCAACTCTGCTCCCCCTTCGGGGGAGCATATCGAGGAACTCTATACTTCGTTTCACTTTATCTGCGAGCGAAGCCAAAGCTAGAAGCGCGAGACCAGCGCTTTTTGCATTTCTCCCCAGCTCGCGCGCTCGAGCAAAGCCTGAACGCACGGAGCTTCCGTGCTCGCGCTTCCAGTTTTGCCTTCGCTCGCACATAAGTTGAAACGAAGTATAGGCGAGATGTTTGAGTGGCGCCCTCCTATGGTTACCTCTCGTGACGTCATTACCCTATGAACAACAAGTTCGATGGTGTTTGTAATTAGCATGGTGGAAGCTGGAAATCATTGTGATTTTAAACCAATACTGCCAACACCGTCAAAATCGAAGTTCTTACATTACTCTTATAACCGTCGATGAGGAATCCTTTGCTGACGTCAAAGTCAGCATTCGGCCAATCGTGGAGGGCCGACCACTGCGACGCTTTCGATCGGTCACGTCGCCAATAGGGCCAAGGGGACATAATATAAAGGGCTAATCGTAATGATCAGTCTGCTAATTAAGTAACTTTTGTTAATTACTCTTTTAATTTGTGAAAATAGCCGTATGGTTCCAATTAAGTTCACACGATGCATTTTTCTCGCGCATCTAGTGTCGCGAAATGTGGTTTCGCGAAATGGTTGCGCCGTCTGAACGAGTCCGAAAAGGACGCGCGCATCTAAAAAAAGTTGCGCGCACACCTCGCTTCTGGAGCGAGCTTTTGCTGAAACTTTGCCGAGTCCTGTCAATCACTCTGAGGGCGCCGCCAATGGCCGCTCAGAAACGCTCTCACGTGGCCTTTGAGGGGGGAGCGAGCTGTTTGAGAAGACCACTTCACTGCCGGTGTTGTAGCCGAGCCAAATCCGAAAAAAACCGAAACCACGAACGGTGGATACTGCCGGCGCTTCCGCAAGCACGTCAAGCACCACTGAAGGAAAAGTGAGTAGCATATCGGAAAAAAAATCCAGCGATGGACGAAGACAATTAGCGGGAGTTGGCGAGATTAGAATAGTGCTCATAGCGTTGTTGTCGTGACGATACCGCTGGATAATACCCCTGTTACACGGGCACCCGCAACCGTGGTTAACTCAGCTTTAACTGCTGTTACGTGGCACTACAGTTACCGCACTATACTCTCAGAGAGCTATTTCAGAAGAAGTGAAGAGCGCGTGTGCACTGCTTTGATGTGTGCTCAAAATGCTCAAGCGCACGTTCGCCAATAGCTTTGACTGCATAGCCGCAGAATGTTGTCCGCAAGTATTGTGCGCTAACTGTGGCTTAGCGTAACTGCAGTTAAGTGCGCCCGTGTAACAAGGGTATAAGAGACCATCGAGTAAACTGAAACCAAGTTTGCTTTGTTTACAAGCGAACGTGAAACCATTTGCGCTCTCTGAAACAGTGCACAGTAAACTCGGGGCAGACATGGGCGCCGAGAAGTAACCAGATTGGGCACGTAGCGTTTCTATGAATACCATGTGCATAGATAGGAGTTTTGGCAATGAATTGGCTGCGTACGGGCTCGGCGCCGGCACATGTCCTGCACGTACAGGTTGCCACCTCGATCGGCTTTGCGCACATGCGAGATCGCTCCAAGTATTGAATTGAATTGACTGCATAAAATGCGCAAAGCAGGTCCCCAGATAAATAGCGATCTGATTCGGAGCGCCACATTATGGTCAACACCGAAACTATTTTCGCGAGTCTAAACGTCATCGTTGTTGCACGTGAAGCGGTACGTGTGAACGAGCACATTTCGCGAAACTTGAGTGTCGCGAAACTGTTGCGCGCCTAAAAGATGCATCGTGTGAACAGACCTTTAGAAGCTTGCTGAGCGTCGTCGAAAACCACTGAATCAATAGTTTTTAGAAAGACTAAGCGCGGGAGAATTAGTGCGCTAGAGTTACTACTCGCGCAGCAGGAGCAAGGCCACCAGTGCGATAGCGTGCCCGCGCGATTTTTCCGTCTCTCATCATAGCCCTTGCCTTGTACCTGCTGCACGAGGGGGAACTTTAGCGCACTACTGATTCTCACGCGCTCAAAAGTATTTCTAAAAATGATTGATTTAGTAGTTTTCGGTGATGCTCAGCAGGTTTCTAATTGGAACCATGTCTATTTTGAGTAAATAAAATGTTAATTAAGAATTTTTACTTAATGAGACGACTGATCGTTACGATTAGCCCCCTATGCTATGTCCTCCTGTGCGTATAACTCACCTGCACAAGCCGCATAAGTGCAGCTTTCGCGATTTTTTTTTTTTTTTAACAAATCTGTTAAGCTTAATCTGTTAAGCTGTTTCTCTTGTGCATTAATAACTAGGGGAAAAAATTAAATCACCAATTTACAAAACAAAACAAAAACTTAAACTATGTTCTCGTCAGTATTGTGAAGGATCAACACACCGAAATAAATAAATATGAAAACTTATATGACGCTAGCTTCCTCTGTATGCAGTTAAGAAAAAGCCACAGCGTGACAGTAAAAAACCCTCCCTGCAAGCTAACGTTTCTTCCGTATTATACAAATACAAAAAAAAAAAGCGATGCTGGCTCATGTCTTAGTTCTGTTCACGAAATCTCCGCATATAAACGTACACATGGCGACACTGTTAGCGCGAACACGACATCGGCGCATTTTCGCATTTTACTTCTTAGTAGTATTAGCGAGCACGAATTTTTATCGCCTACATAATAGACCTAAAGGAGCTGTTTCCGTAGCAATAATAACTTTGATGACATCCTTCGGTTTCAAAGAGAAAAACGGGAAAAACCGGCGATCGCTTGTTCGCGCTAACAGTGTCACGCTCTGTACATAAAATTACTTTCCTAATTATATCAGGTTTCAGTAAACCCCTAAACAAATAGTCACGTGAAGGAAGTATAAACCCAAAACATGATCAATATAATGCTCTTCAAGTTACTGATTGCAAATATAAGCACCAATGCGATTGCGTTGAAAACACCACATGGTGAGCTAATAAATGCGTGCCCTCACCCTGATTATACCTCGGTAAGGTGGGCTAGAAAATGAGCTGTGGTGACTGCTCGCATCTCACAGTGGCGAGAGCGGTCCCGCGATTCATGCTCATGTGTCATTATCACCATGGCGCCATCTGTAAGCTGGAAGCAGAACCTCAAATGCAGATACTAGTTAAATATAAAAAATAGGTCATTAATAAAACTGAGAAGGCAATAAATATTTTAAAAGAGATATTTACCAGGTTATGTTACCATTTATGGCTAAAGTAGTACTTCTACAGAATGAAATAAAATACTCAAATCGCCGATTTTTGTTAAAATGTTCTTCTCTAGCCCTGGAGTGCAAGGCGGTGCTACTTCCAGAAAATCGATTATGTTGCGCTTTATGACCATGAATCGCGGGACCGCATCCTCTTTTGCGATTGTCATACATCCCGTTCTATCCCAGCATAACAATAAATGCGCCTTGCCAACTGAGAAAAAATATTTCGAGCATCTCATATCACAGTAACCCTTTGCAACATCCACACCGTTTAACTAAAACTGCATTTCTTTTCTTGTTTTTTTTTTATCCCACAACGTTTTATTTGTTAAAGGTAAGACAATATGTTTGTCCATTCAGTTGTGTATTTCCACGTGTATTCCCTATACTTAATGTCATCGGAACTTGGAAAAGGGCGAACGCTTCGACCCCCTCGAGCCATTAGGAGCGACGGAGGCGAAGCACGTGACATCCCTTGCCGAAGGTACAGGATTGAGAATACAGTAGCGCACATCAAAGACAAAGAGAATTCGACCCCCTCGCGCGAGGCTACATCGTCTGTTACGCGGGTTGTAAACCCGCGAATTAAGGGGGTACGGACCAGCATTTGATGTCTGTGCAGGTGGCGGGAGACGTCGAAGAAGTTGGAAAGGGCGAAACGGTGTAAAAGACAAAAACAAATGAACACGAAGACCTTCTCTCCTGCCCGGGAGAAGAAAAACTTGATGTAAGGCGACGGAGAGCCTAATCGGCGTTGTCTTACTTGATATTTGTCTTTCGTATATTTGTGCATGCCTTGCCCGTTTTTCTAGTGGTTCTAGTGACCCGGTCATACAGAAAATCGTGTTTTCTTTTCGGCTATTCTCCCCTTCCTTTTGTTTTCTATTTTGTTGAACTTGCTTCTCTTTATGTTGCTGAATGTTCTGCTCGTATTGCTCCTGTTACTGTATGATGCTCATATTTTTAAAGTGTAACGAGAAATTAAAGTCATCCGCTACCAATATTTTGTAACGAAATTACATCACAAATTACTTCCGAAAAAAAGTAACGTGGCAATTACAAAATTACTTGAAAAAGTAACTGATTACAAGTCAACCATACCTGATAACTTATTACTTCCCATGTCTGGTTGAGAGCGGCGCAACCCAAGCAGTCGGAGACGAGGGGTGCAATGAGCTCCCGTTTTATCCGGATTCTCTTTTGCGCGTCTCAAGGCGAATTCGCGTGACTCTTTATGCGCGCTCTCGAGCGCTCCTTCCAGAGCGCGCGAGATCCGGTAATGGAAAAGGAGTGCGGTGGCCTGATCGGCTGGTTCTTTCCGAGAGCGCCCTTTCCTCTCTGAGCGCTCCCTGCACTCCTCCTCTAGCCGTTGGAATGCGGAGCGGTGCAGGCGTCAAGTGGTACTTGGACGTGGATCACCCGGTTTTGTTGACGATGACCGGCAGTGGTCTGCGGTGGTGTGCTAGATCCGGCATGACGGCGATTGATATCTGGTTCTACAAAGTGCTTGTGCATTCGACGGTGCGAGGATTACAACGGAAGGGACGACATTCGCTCGTGACCGTGACAGGAAAACTCCGACGTTAGAAGTATTCCCAGTGCTTGTACAGCATTCTTGATCTCGCGGCGGTGAACCCGCTAAGCCTAACCGATGAAGAAACAGCTCCCAGAGCTCACCGCTGTTTTACCGGGTTTTGTGGACGCTTTAAGAAATTTTCAGGTTGGGTAAAAGTCCGTTCGAAGTTTTGTGTCGTTAAATAAAAAGAGAGAGCCGACCATAATGCAGTGTGATTTGTGTCACGTGCTAGGTCCTGTGGGTGATGCACAACATTACGCTGTGAAAAGAAAAAACGGTTTATCAACCATTTGATGATTGACTTTCTGTCGTACGCATGACCGCTATCGCGTCGCGTTCACTGTCGAAAACGCGATGAATTGACAACTATTTCCAAACATTGGTGTTCGTTCCGTTCAGGAAAGATTAATGCGCATGCTGCTAATTTTTTTTCCGTCACAGCCGTTGTTTTATCACGCTGCGAGCGTAAATTTAGCTCAATCGCCCATTGTACGCTGCAAAATCTGTTTTCTTTTTTTTTTATCAATTACCAATGTTAAGAAATTTCACTTCCGTGACTGGCCCGAGAAAGTCCGAGCGCTCTGAGCCGAGCAGTTGTGATCGGTGGAAAAAGATCCCGAGTAGCTCTGGCAGCGAGGAGGGGGCGCTTTTGAAATCAAAGGTCAGAGGAGGGAGGCGACCACCCGAATTCACCGTCAGACGTCAACTTTATCCTACAAGAAGGGTAGCCTGCCACTCAAGATTCATACAAAAGCGGCTTTCCTCTTTCTTCTTTCCGTGGCTTCGACAGCATTGCGCGCAACTACTGAGATGGATCATCATCATCATAGTCACGTGTCCACGCGCTGATTGGCTCACTGGGCCTGTAGCATTCGCCGTTTGCCAAGTTATGATGAGACGGAGTATAATCGTCTCACGTTCTGAGAGTAAATAATCATATATTATTACTAGATGATTTCCTTTTCACGAAACCACCAACCTTTCTGAATACCCTAAACCGCAATCTGCTATATGTTTTGAGCGTTTAAATAACTCGGCTATCAGTGATCAACCCAGAACCCATAAAGGGGGGATGCAACGATTTTTGTACTTTGCACGAATAGCGTTTAGAACGGATCCCTGACGTTAATGACCTGTAAAACACCCTTTCGTTTTTCACCTCATGCAATTTAAATTGCAAAAAAAAGAAAAAATAAGAAAAACGAGCAGCGTTCACTTCCTCAACTCGCAGCCAAAACAAGCGCTCACATGATCTGGAGCCGATTATATGCCGCCAATGTTGATCATAGCCACGCGCTGGGGTTGGCAAAGCACAGGACACGCGCTGAATTCCAGACATTGTTATGGTTCGGCTATTGTCGTCAATCCAACGATTGGACACGGGTCACTACCCGAATGCTTCTCGAGCTAGTAATTATCACGAGCCCAAATCGAGTGCCCACGCAAAGCTCGGGTCCAATCTATGAGCTGTAATTCAAATATCGCCACTGGAGGATAACGCGATCCACCAGTTACGTCATTAAGTTTCGCGAAAAAGAGATCGAATGAAAACGCTCGCTTTTGTCCTTGAAATTACACCCCAACAAAGAAGTTTCGTGGCTATAGTGGCGTTGCGTGCGAGTATCCTTGAGTCCCACTAGTGCCAGCAAGCACGTTTAAAGTAAACAGACATTCCAATTGAATATCGTTGACCCACCTCTTCAAGGCCCGTTCACACATGCGGCGGAGCGCTACAAGCCAACGTTACTGGAGCAAGCTCAGTTTCACAGCTCCGCCTGCGACGTGGGCTCAGTGGCGGTCGCGAGAACTAGCAGCGCTGCAGTCGAGTCTTACTTCCGGATTGTCTAGCCCGCCAAGTCTGAATGGCAATACATCAACTTGGGCGAGTTGGTGATTCACACTAACACTTCACAGCGCAAGCAAACAGACGCACACAAAAATAGATTTCAAACACTCAAAGAAAGAATTCTCGCTGACTGACAACTCTGTGGTGTATTACACTTTCTCTTCATCATATTTTTTTTTGCCGTTATATACATAAAAGTAAAAAAAAAACAAGGAAAAAAAAGCAGACGACGCGCTAGAGAGGGAAGTAAGATTTTAAGTAAGATGCGACTGCAGCGCCGCTAGTTCTCGTGACCGACACCTGGGCTACTCGCCTCCGCAGGCGAGAATAGGGAACTGTGAAACTGAGCTTGCTCTATTAGCGGCGAGATGTTTTAGTGGCGCCCTCTAATGGTTACCTTTCGTGACGTCATTACCTTGCGAACAACAAGTTCGATGGCGTTTGTAAGGAGCATGGTGGAAGCCCGAAATCATTGCGCTCTTAAAGCAACACTACAACACCGTCGAAATTGAAGGTTCTTCCATTCTTCTTATTTCCGTCGATGAGACATCCTTTGCTGACGTCATAGGCAGCATTCGGCCAATCGCGGAAGGCCGACCACAGCGACGCTTTCGATCGCGCACGTCGCCAATACTCTGTTTCACCTTATGATGTACCGCCAAAAAAGGCTACTAGCGCGAGCTTCTTGCTCTAGGGCACATCTCGGCGGCACAAGCTCTCGTGCGTTAAGAGTTGCTCCCAACGCTATGAGCTCGCGCTTCTAGCCTTGTCTGCGGTACAACATCAGGTCGAGATGTTTTGGTGGCGCCCTGCTATGGTTTCGTCTCGTGACGTCATTACCTTACGAACAACAAGGTGTATGGTGTTTGTAATTAGCATGGTGGAACCCTGAAATCATTGCGCCCTCAAAGGAATACTGTCAACACCGTCAAAATGGAAGTTCTCCCATTACTCTTATTTCCGTCGATGAGAAATCCTTTGCTGACGTCATAGTCAGCATTCGGCCAATCGTGGAAGGCCGACCACAGCGACGCTTTGGATAGGACACGTCGCCAAGTAACGTTGCTACAAGCCACGGACGTACTGGAAGCGCGCGCTCTCTTTCTCTTCTTACGGCCTGTGCAATTGGGGCAATCGCCACCTCCCGCCGCAATTCGCGGGGGGCGCTGTCACCTCACCCCTGGGCTGCCCTTTGCCGCTTGCACAGAGCGCGTCTGACAGTGTATCTCAGCGCTGTCGCAACTTGCGGCCGAGATTTTTATAGCCTTTGACACCCGATCCTTACGTTTAGACCCTTAGCCACTATCTAATGCGCTTCTGATGAGCCCAAAACGGTGAATGTTTGACGCATATCTCCGAGCGATTCGGGAGTAAAAAGTAGTAAGTAGAGACTGCGAATGCAATTGCGGAAAAACTATACTCGTCTTTACCTCCAGGACTTCTGTTGCAACTCAAGAACAGGAGGAGACGGACCCCTTCTACGTGGAGGAACTTTAAATGATAAGTAATTCGTACACTCTCGTGAAATGTAAGCAGGCACAATCTATCTATTGCCGTGGTCTGCATCATCATTTCATAGGCCGCACATGAAGTCGGTCAGCTGCTCTAGACGAGGGTGTAGTAGTCTGCACAATTTCCGCACAGTGGATATTACAGCCTAAAGTGCTTCCTCGAGGACTTGTACACATTTCCAGCTGATTTTTTGTTCCCTGTCGGTGATCGTCTTTGCATGGTTGATCAGAAGTATTCTGAGAAACTTGTTGCAAATTAAACCAGCCAAGCGCTTTGAGTGACTGTGGTCAATGCCCTCTGGGCAACTTAGGATTGGCGCGTCCTCAAGATAGGGGACAATGAGTAGTTGCAGACCTTCGTGCACATTTGTACGCGGAAGGTGGTTAACAGTCTTTAAAAAAAAAAAAAAATGTTGTCCAGAAGTGCGAGGAACCTAGAATTTAGATAATAAAGTCCGCTTTTGTCCTGGCCTTGCAATAAGACGAACAGTGGATCACCTCTGTTACTCGTAGTCAAGAGCATAACACAGGCGTCTCACCCAAACTCACTAATGAGTTCAATAAACCCTTGTCAAAACAACAACCTACGAAGCTCGAACACCAGCGCAAAGCAGCTCGAAAGGACCCTCCGAGTGGGGTGAAGTGGGGTGAGGTGGTTGCGCCACTGGCGGCAAGCAAGTGTACTACATACGGAGAAAAAATGCTATTGACTCCCGGGCGATTGCAAAGGCCGTAAGAAGAGAAAGAGAGCGCGCACTTCCAGTCCGGTCGTGCTACAAGCATATCGCTGACCTCGCGCAAAGCGCGTGATGACGGGAGCGTTCGCCAGCTTTGTATCGCACCGTCAAAACTATTGCTCATGGCAGACGATAAGTAGCTGATGACACGTAAGCAGCGCTACATCAGCGCTTTGCTGCATGTGAGAACCGGCCTTCCGGAACTTGCACCTCCGGCGACACTTCCTTCCGACATTCCTCATCTTATTTAACGGATCGGTGTCCGGGTGTCTTGGCGGGCCGCACATCGGTGCACGTGGAGTGAAAGTTCGCGCAGCAGGACCCAGGGTATTGGGTTCAATCATCAGCCCTGCCAGTTCCGACGTGGATGAGCATAGTACATAGTACACATCGTGTTCTATCAATACCACCTAGAACACAAGGCCTGCGCGTTTCCTCCTCTAAACGTCATCACTAGTAGATCCCCTCAGCGCCCCCTAGGTAGCCCGGATGAGCACCATCGTCTGCTACATCATCTGCGACATCGTCTGCTCCATCGCCTGCTTCAGTGGTTTGTGTAGCAGATAATAAAACAGATGCTCACGCCGAGTGTCTGTTGCTATAGCATACGATGAAGTTAGACGTCCACGTGGAGCGTCAAATGCACGAGTGAAAATGCCTTACTGCTGTGCGAAGGGCTGCAAAGCCCTTCGCTGGACGCTGGACGCTGGCACTGGACGCCATTTTCAAGGGCGCTGTTTATACTCCGGGTCGCTGCTTTGAAGCGTTCTTCCGCAGAACGAGCGCGCGCGCTAGAAATGCTCGTCTCAAAGCAAGGAGCGCGTGCTAGCTCGCGCTCGAGGCCGAGTAGTACATCGGTAAATGTTATACTCTGTTTCATACTTAGCGTGCAAAGCTGTCAAAGCTGGTGGCGCGAGCGCGTGGCTTCATCTATGGTTTTGTTTGCGCGAGAACGCGTGCAAATGATCAACGAGGTCAAGCCCCATGCTCACGCCAGTAGCTTTGACAGCGTTGCACACTAAGTATGAAACAGAGTATATGTACTATGCACAGCATAGTACAAATCATGATGATCAATGCATACTAATATTAAAAAAAAGCTCCGTTGTTTTGTTGTCTTCTGTGATTGTATAAAAGTTTTAACGAGGCACCGCCAGTCCGAACTAAAACATGAAACTGTGAACGTAGGTCTGAAAAACAACAAGCTTTGCTCGAGTCAACAACAGCTAGCAGCTGCGGAGTTTGTCTTTAGCAGATGTTAATGTAGGTTTGCGAACGAGACAAAGTTTTGGGTTCACCAAAATTGTCAACGCCAGCATTTTGAACTTAATTTCTGGCTCGCAGCGTTATCTCATCATAACACAGCTTGTCTTTATTTATTTATTTTTTTTACTTTTGATTTTTAGAGTCCCAATGCAATGAGGTATTGCTAGATAAAGCCACGGTTCACAATACTTCTTTAATTTAAAAATAAACTATACCCAACGAAGATATTTTAAGATATATTTTACTGATGCAAAAATATTGTAAAACTCGGTAATGCCACGAGTTTTCCTTTAGTGTCCTAAAAAGTCTGTGTTCAATTATAATAAAAAAAATGTGTCGTGCGTAATTTTAGACAGCCTAGATCTTGGTCTGCTTCAACGGGCGACGGGTCTTCCAGCTGTAGATGAGAAATTTAGCCAGTGCTGTACAACCGCTAGCCTAGGGTCTTTAACGTGCATCACGCAGTAGTGACACACGACCGCACGCCTGCATGATGCTCATCCAGATCGAAACGTGCAGGGGTGCGGATTGAACGAAAGCACGTGTTCGTGTTAGCGCACTCTGTCCCCACGCTCCAGAATTAAAACTTCTATATTAAACACCGTCGCCTGCATTCTTGGTCCACACTCGACAGCAATAACGATAGGTAACGACAACCTGATCATCAAGGATAAGTATACCAGTTGCCGAAAATAAATTGGAAATGTTTATACGAAAGAAATACTTTTTATATGTCGTTTTTAAGGTGTTTGAAAGAGGAAGCGTCTGCGCTTGCGCAGTACGGATAGCAGCGCCACCGGGGTGGCATGACGTCAGAAAGTGGAGTTGGGGTATAGTCAGCGACCAGTGTTGTGCACGTTCCAACAAAAACAGGAACGAAAGTTCGTTCCAATTGTTCCTTAGCCTTGGAACGTGTTTTTCGTGTCGAGTTCCAATGGTTCGAAAGTAGGAGGCGTTCCCGTTATATTTCTAAGCTTGGATCCGGGCGTTCTTTTCGCGTTCCATTCGCGTATTTTAATTAAATATAGTGCTGGATAATCCGTCGATAAGATAAAGCGAGCAAGTGCAATCATCCGCATCGAACTATCGAGTCGCCACGATGACATTCGTTTCAGTTATTTCCTCTCGACTATCTTTCGGACACTTTGCCATCCTTTGACTTCGGAAATTAAAATATTACGATAACGAAATGCCTATATGCCTACTAAATGTGGGTAAAATGGCAGTTCAATAGACAAAAAAGAAACTGGAACGCCATTCCTTCCACCGTTTCCTCAAAAACGGAACACGTTATCGTTCCAGTTCCACCAGCGCAAGATAGAAGGGCGACGTTCCTCCGTTGACTCTAAAAAGGAACACGTCCCAGGAACGTTGTTTCTGGTAACGCCGTTCCGTACAACACTGTCAGCGTTAGCTTAAAAAATGCAGAGCGTAACGAGTATCGAACGTCTTATTATCCCGCTGCGTTCAGGGAGAAGACAAAAAGTAACTAATCGCGTACAGACTCGCATTCATAGCCTTCACAGTGCTGAGGAAACCGACGACATACGGGCTCTCCTCGCAGTGTTGAAGCTAAGAATAACGTAGCGCTCTTTCGATTCTAACCTCAATTCGCCCAGCCCTACCGGCAGGCTTCTTGGAAAGTGGTGGGTCACGGCAGCCTTTGTGCTACGTCTACACGCATTACCAGCAAATAATTCAATCAAGCGCGAAAAAATTCGTCTTCACATTGCGTCTTTGTGTGTCTGTGTGTGTGATGGTGTTCGTGTTGCCACTGGACTTTTGATCTTGATCGGACTTTAAAGGTTAAACGGAGTATAGGAATGTAACGGTCATTGCACCGATGATGAAGCACCCAGCATAATTCTGGTACACTTCTTGACCAGAAACGCTTGCATGTCGGATTTCATCTCAGGTCGACAAATAATAAACTGATCCCGCGCGCCCCAATACGTTTACCAAATAAAAATAAAAGCAAAGAATGAGCGGGAGTGAGCAGTCATATGTTGGCTCCTGGCCGGGCAATACCGGACCGCTCCGGTGCTTAGATCCCCGGGCGTCAGTGTTTCGCTCGGCAGGTTAACGGCAACGAGCAAAGCGCTATGGGCGTAAGAACTCTCAGTCACCCAAGCCGCCCTCGTCAAATGGCTTCCCACGCCGCGATCCCCCGTAAAGATAACACGGGACAGAGGCGCCGTGCCGCCTCGGACACAAAGGCACACACGCGCAACGAGGGTGAGATCGCGCAATCTCGCTTCCAGGCGCATCGGGGGTCGTTATGAGGATGAAGCGAAGACAGTCGTCACCGAGTATACGCTCGCAAAGTCGGCGCGTGTCAAGGCATGGAGCCAAGGTGGTGGCGTTAACACCGGCGTCGCATAATCCATTGGTGGTGACGACTGGACCGTCTGGGATTTGTTTCGTAGAACAGGGGCCCCCAGCTCGACATTCGGGCGAGTATGTCGGCAGATTTTAAACCGCCGCGATTGGCCGGCGCGGCAATTGACTCCGGCGCAGGACAATCGCGGCGGTCTAAAATGTCGCCGACTTTCTAGCCGAATGTCCAGCTTGGAGCCCCTGGAGAGATCCGAGGCGCTAGAGCGCCTTAAAGGAACAGTAATGAGCGCCCCCCTCCCTTTTTTTTTTTCCTCTCATCTTTCTTTTTAGTTTTTTTTAAGGCGTTTGGTTACAACAGGTGTTTCCAAATAATAAAATTGCACAGAAATCGTTGCGCGGGCATGATGACGCTCTGCCCACTATTGCGTCCATAAATAACCTTTGCCATTAACGACTGCCGTCTGGGGAGTTGTCTGTAAACGACAAACGAAGGCCAGCCCAAAATGCATCCTCCCGTCAGAACACATTACCATCGTGCCTTTTTATTATTCCTTTTTATAACCCATACTACCGATGCCAAAAAACAAAATCGACAAGAGAGACGAAATACGGGTAGAGATAGGCACCGAAGAATATGTTGGTCGTGAGGGACGGTACCCTCCAAAAATGGCGACAGCCGGAAGCAAGGCCAGGGAAGAGGGTGTAGTACACAACCTAAGAAGCTTACTGGAATAGTGTCCATTGAATTCAGATCTTATGTTTATGTTTCATTGTATCTTTGAAGTTATTGTTTAGTTATGATCACATACACACCACTAGACAAACATATCATTCGCTCGGGTAGCTTCGAATTTTTACCGCACGTACGGAAAAAAACACGTGTGCGGCAGTGTGTGCGTGAAAACTCGGAGACTGAACGATTACGTGAGATGCAACCGTGTTCGACGTAAACGAGAGCTACGTAACACAAAACGGGCCTTGTCTCGTAGCCGTAACAACAGATCGACATTAAGGAAACAAAAATGCGACGTTCGATGTTCTTCGAATAGCGACACTATCAGGTCCCTTAGCGAAAACTAAGACGTTTGAAATATACCACATTCTAATTTGAGTGTATTTGAAGTACAGCTCATAACTTTAAGTACACCAAAAATAGGCCGAAAATACACACCACTTTTTTTTTTACTTAGTTCTGAAATACATTTCTGAAAATAGTTTTAAATGCCTTTATTTGAACTACATTTGAAGTTCTCTTCATGCGTTCTGGAATATGTAAATACTAAATTAGTAGGCACAAAATACCTTTCAATTAGATTTCTTAAAATATTAGTTTATTTCATGCAAAATATACTCCAACGCTAAAAAAAGGCAGCGATCAAAAATATGCGCAGAATGCTCTTAAAATACCTGGAAATCGTAAATACTGTTGTGTTATACCCTAAGTACCTTTTGAATGTAATAATTTGGTAGTTTGACTTAAACTACCAAAGTATTGGAAAGCTCGCCTATCAGAAATTCACTTCAAGCAGATGTGGAGTACATTGAACTGCCTAAATACAACATTTGATTAGTTTGTCAATTGAGTTGTGCAGCATCGCACTCATGAATCAGAGAAGTGTTTGCTATTGTTTCCTTTTTTTTTTTATCAAGAACACACCTGATGAGTTTCTTGCACACCAATCACAAACGGGGCTTGGGAACTACAACCACAATACTTGCTGATGCTGGAAAGCTTCAGCAAGAGCTGTGAGCAGATATGTTTGGTGTAGAATTGTGTTAGAGCAATGTAAGTTCACTGAATGTGTATACTCGCCATTTTATGTGATGTGAGTAGTAACTTTAATATAGTGACGTTAATGACCATATTAAATAGTCAACTAGTAAAGAAAAGCAAAATTACTATTTTAAAGTAAAGAAACTAGCTTGACTCGCTTCATCCTGAGTGGTGCTATGCAGAGACACAATAACATTTCTTCTAGAAGCCGTTTTTGTGGATATTGTTTTAGCGACTGCGACAAATTATTATTAGTTGTACCAATGCTTTTTACTAAGAGATATCGTCCACGAACTTCAAAACACTGTTCCCCATTTGACCGACTCCCTAGGAGAAGATAGAATACTTAGAACGTTAATAAGTGCAGAGCTGGTCGCCGGCCAAATGATTACCTTGAATATGTAGGCTATATAAGGCTCTAGAGCAGTCAATGGGACTGTGATTCAGGTGTCCAGTGCGCCATGGTGTTTGTGTTTGTGTTCGTTTCTGATGTGTAGTTGTGGGACGTGTTTAGTAGAGCCTCTAAATACCACACAAATACATTTACTAACAAAATAAAAAAAATAAAAAATTGAGTAGCCGCTTTTTAGGACAAAAATGACATCTTGAGGGGGAAGGAATTATATTTTTGGTATATCTAAAATCTTTTTTGATTAATATTTATGATATATTTTGAATACATTACGTGCGTATTTCGAATGCGGACAAAATAATACAGAATGAATACAAAATTAATATCCATATTCAATATATTTCAAATTCGTTTCAAGTACGGCCTCTTTTTGCTAAGGGGTGCGCACAAGGTTAGTCCTTTGATCACTGGCTAGCGTCCAGGGGCATTGTTTCTTGTTTTGCGTCGAGTTATATGTGTTAACGTTTCGTCGCTACGATATATAAGCCTCTGTCACGAGGATCTGAGCACTCGTGAAAAAATAAGACAGGCAGTATTGCAGTAGATCAACCAAGCGCTGGCATGACAATACGACAAGCTGAGGTGCGCGTTCGCCGAACCCCAATGTCTCGAGTGGGGACCGTATATTTTGTAAGAAGGTACTTGGATTTAAAAGCAATTTAGGGTTTCAAAAGCAGAGAGAGTAAATCTAGGCGAAGCCATTTTTATATCGCAGCATGTATTGCGGCTGTTCACACACAATATTTTCCCCGAGTTTGTTGGTTTGATGTTTTAACGCTTTGTGCCTCGTGCCTGAACTCATAAGAAAGGCTTGTCGTACGATAAAGATTGCTGTCTACGAGAGATAAGAAGCGCAGGTGAACAATATGATGAAAAAAAGTACGTTTCCCCTTTCTGCACACACGAGGTAAGAGCGTGCTTGGTGGCGGAAACTTAAGGCTGGTTCACACATTTGCAACGGCTGCGTTCGCATGCAACCGAAACGACCGTAACGACCAAAATACCGCAACAACCCTGATTCATGAATCGCTTCGCGAAGCAACCCCTTGCATCGCTTGCCATGCTGTGTACGGCGAACGCTTGTCCCGGTGCCTTTATCGTTACGGTCGCTTCGGTTGCATGCGAACGCTAACCAACGCAGATGTGTGAACCAGCCTTTAGTATCACTTATACGTGCGAGCGACGTCAAAGCTACAAGCATGAACATGTTGCCCCGAATGATTCTTTATTGGACTGCACGCAGTGGCGTCACGAGGGTCAGCGGCACCCGGGGCGGTGGCCCGCCGCGACCCCCCCCCCCCCCCCCCCGGCTCTCGCGTGGCCCGCCGCGACTCCCCCCCCCCCCCCCGCCCCCCGCTCTCGTGGCCCGCCGCGACACCCCCCTGAGCGCTGCACCCGGGGCGGTCCGCCCCCCCCCCCCGGCCCCCCCCCCCCCCCCTTGTGACGCCACTGACTGCACGAACGCGCGGGCTCACAAGCCTGAACGCCCAGAGCTTGCTCTTGTACTTTTTGTTACGCTTGCACTTCCAGCTAATCTGAGTATAGTGAGTACGCACATTGAGTACCTTTGCCGATACTTTTTTTTTTTTTCCACTGCACTCGTCCAGGGCCTTTTTGTGCCGATTTAATGAAAATTGACAACTTAGCGTTCTGGATAGCGCCCCTGATGACCAAGCACGTGCATGCATTGCACGTGACTCCAACGTCGAATGTTAGTATAAATATATATACTCATCAACCGCTAAATTCGTCTTGTGTGCGTACGGTTTCGTGTGGCAACCTCAGAACATACAAAAGGGAAGAAGAAAAAGATTGTCTTCATGATTTTCGCTCCACTGGTCAGTTGTCATCATTTTTAGCTGCTCTTTCACAGTGTGGCTTTTGAAAGAACGCAACAGACGCAGCAGCAAAGCGGTAAGCAGTCGCAAGGTCATGTCTAAAACGGCAGTTAACAACCTCAGTGCCCATATTGCCTTCGTGGTGACAGATGATGCAAAACTAGGCTGGGGTCAAATCTGCCAAGGAAACGACCAGTGCTTTGCGGAGTCACGGACTCCAGTGCCTGACATCTCGTCCTGGTGGTCCATCAAGATGCCTCTGCCCTAAAGAAAGTCCCATTCGCATCAACTTTTCCGGAACCACCGGGTGCGTCAGGCCCAAGGCCATGTACGAGTCTTGCGTAAGTTCACAAGAGTGCAGCCACAACAACTCCAACGTCAAATGCGTCGATTTCCTGTGCTACTGTCCGGTGCCTTTCGTCCTCACCGCAGATTTAAAATGCAAGTCTGTCCATCCGTCAATGACCAACATCGTCATAGCCTCGGCTCCATCGGCCATCCTCTTCGTCACTCTCCTGGTACTGGGAGTCATGTACGTCTATCAAAGACTGTGCCGGACAAGGCGGAAGTTAAACCAGGACGAAACCATCTTATCAGAAGCTAGCGTAGAACAAGAGGACACGGATTGGAACTTCGAGCGCCTTTCTACAGAAAGCCCCACCATCGCCTTCATGCAGAGTGTAAATCGCATCCCGCTGCCATCTACTGTGAGCTCTGCCGCAACGGTTACGGTCGCCTCTGAAAAGGAAGCCCCGGATTTTTCCCAGACTCGAATCAACCGCAGGTTCCTGCGGGCATTCGAACAATGCCTGCAGTATCGGGAAGCTCGCCTTTGGGGACTTCCAAATATGTTTCCCGATGCTGGCGACGTGGACACCACACTACCGAGTCAGCACCACAGCGCGCCCACTTGCCTCTTTAAGGAGTACACGACCGTCTCTGAGGTGTCCACAGAACTCGGAACAGCTCTCCAAGTCAATCGACACCGGTCAGAATTTCCAAGACCCCGCGGCGAGCGAGATCATAGCCCCCAATTCCAAGATGTCACCAGACTTGCTGACAACGTTAGCGACGGCTGGATATCAAGAGATGAACTTACGACCCAGAGAAGTCAAGTGACGCGGCAAGCAGCTCAATCCGCTTCGAATTCTAACACTCAGCTTGAGTCTGATGATGCCGGTCAAGACTTAAAGTTGAGATTCCCATCTAGTGATCAAGCACAAGATCGTCCCAAGCTGCCATCAATCGCCAAGAGACAGGGGCTTCTACGGTTAACGTCTGTCAACAAGAACACGTCCGCTAGAATGCAAAGAACGAACGAACAACACCGACTGGTGCGAAGAAGTCAAGTGGTCGGAAAACCGAATAACACATTTATAAATGAGTATTCTGAGACAGAACCTAATGAACCGAGTGACGACTCGTTCATGAGAGAAGCAAAAGTCATGATGACAGAAAACGCGACGTTTCCTACCCAAGCAGCTGCCACGGACTTCAATAAGATCTGATCTCACAACTTAGCAACAGTAGTGTGGATTGGCGCTTGGACTCTGATCACTGGAATATTGAACCGCGATTAGCAAGCTCGTGCGATAGCCACCGCACCGAAGCTCGCGTTCTCCTTTTAGAGATAAAGCAACAAAAAGGACATGCTCTTGAATTCTGTACTTGCTTTCACAGTTCTCCGTCATTTTTTATTTAGTGTAGATAAATCTCGCAGCTATTGGGACTTATGTACAATACCGTCTTCAATAACGGAAGCGAGACAGTAATTGAGAAGAAGCGACCGCTGCTGGTGCGCCAGAGCAAGACGCCAGAGGCGCCTGTAGCACTTAGACCCTGATAATATTATTAATAACTTAATTGCCATTCATTATGATGGATACAGATAATTGAACCCGTATAATATTGACCGTACATACGTAATTATAATTCGATAGCATTGAAATAATTTCTGTTAACATAAACAACGTCACAAAGGAAAAATTAGCATAGTACTTAATCATTATTAACGAGAAGAAGCTTTTCTTGGCTACGTGCTGTTTAATAAATGATAAGTCTGGTTTCAAAATCTCTCAACAGTTACAGAAGTTTATTATATGCTTTAACAGTTTATTACATAATTTCACAGTTCATGACATGATCTTACGAAACCGCATTGTTCGCAGTGCCGTTCTGGTAGAATCTAAAAAAGGTAACATACGAAAAGGCACACTCTAAGTGTTACTAAACGTTTCTTCCCACACTCTTCGTCTTGTAGAAATGTCCAACTTATATGTTTGAATGAATCGACACTGAGAGTTCAGTAACGATAAAGAGCTTTTCAAAAGGTTTTGCCAGGTTTTGTTCCGAGCGAACCAGGACAGAGAAGACAAAGGATGAGATATGAATACGAACCGGGATAATGAAATCCAAATGATGCAAAGGTGCAAGTGAGCTGGACTAGAATGTCGATAATGATCCCTTGAGAAGTGAAGAATGTTGAGAAAGGACAAAAACAAATCTCCAAACACAGCTAGGTGACTGGCGCACCACCGAAAAAATCTCCCTGGTCCTGGTATTGAACCAGGGACCTCTCCATTTTCAGTGGAGCGCTCTACCAACTAAGCTCACCAGCAGTTAGACGTCAGTAGAGCAAACGGGTTTCATCAGCTGCCACCAGTCTGACACCAACAAGGGTGAACTGCCTGCATTTAAGGCTATGATGAAATGCAAATAATGCAAAGGTGCAAGCGAGCTGAACAAGAATGACGATAATGATCCCTGGAGAAGGAGAACAATGTAGAGAAAGGACAAACACAAATCTCCACAAACACAGCTAGGTGACTTGCGCACCACCGAAAATATCCGCCTGGTCCTGGTATTGAACCAGAAACCTCCCCATTTCCAGTGGAGCGTTCTACCAACTAAACTAACCAAAAGTTAGACGTCAGTAGAGCAAACGGCTTTTATCAGTTGCCACCAGTCTAACACCAACAAGGGTGAATAGCCTGCATTTAAGGTTATGATTAAATGCAAATAATGCTAAGGTGCAAGCGAGCTGGACAAAAATGACGATAATGTTCTCGGACGAAGGGGAACAATGGGGACAAAGGACCAACACATCACCACACACAGCTAGGTGACTGGTGCTCGACCGAAAATATGCGCCTGGTCCTTGAATCGAACCAGGAACCTCTCCATTTCCAGTGAGCGCTCTATCAACTGAGCTAACCAGGTGTTAGGCGTCAGTAGAGCAAACGGGCTTTATCAGCTGCCACCAGTCTAGCACCAACAAGGATGAACGGCCTGCATTTAAGGATATGATGAAATGCAAATAATGCAAAGTTGCAAGCGAGTTGGAGATCTGTGTTTGTATATATATATATATATGTATATATATATATATAGATATAGATATATATATATAAAACACCACTTTGCCAAACCACACTTCGTTGCCCGGTGGTTAAAGTAACGCATTTTCTAACATGTATACACAAATGACATATTTCCTTCGTAAGTCAAATTCGAAAACCAATTATATAATAGAACGCGAATATGGTGAATCAGTTTTTAGTTTGCTTGTCCACTTGAGAGTCCTTACTCAAACGAGGCCGACCTCCAGGAGGAAGCGAACCGCTGCTAATCTACGCGTTTGCAACGGGAGTGAAAGTGCCTTACGACAACATTATTCACTCCTATCAGCGAAAGCCGCTACCCTTTTATAGCCGGACGAGAAAACAGTTATCTGCGAGCTAGGAAAAACATAACACATGGTCAACACTCGGACTCACTCGATAGGAAAAATCACGATGCGTCCTTGACGCAGGCTCCATTGTTGGTTGGATCCAAACCGACTCGTACGAAGACCGGTCTTTCAGAGAAAGATGAGACCAAAAGGTTAATTTGTTTTTCAGGGCTTCGTGTTTTCGGTATATACCCATTAATCCGGAAAAATAACTCCCGAGCCGATTTGATCAAACTTGGGGAATACCGAGAAAGTCCGAATTAAAGCTGCCTTTGAAGAAGTAGCAGCGACCTTTATCAAAGTCTTGTAATGTATAAAAAACAGTATGCAAGGAGCAATCGTTTAAATTGGTTTGAAACACATTAAACAGCCGTTTCGGGAAGGGAAGTACATATATGCGTTAAATATGTTAGAATCATAGTTACAACACCGAACCCAATTTATATTAATCTCAAACTTTAAAGCCAATTTATTAAACATAACAAATGCTGTTCCCCAAGGTAGTATATACAAGGCCCGTTACATTATTTTTAAATTATTTATATAAACGACAACTGAAAATGTTAAGCATTATCTTTAAATATAATTTGTGATATATGCCGATGACCTAGTATATATTTTTTATCTGGCCAAGATATTAATTCACTTTTAGCAAAATATCATTGTGTGCTTGCGATAATTGAGCTGTTAACAAATAATCACATAAAGTTAAATTCGGAAAAAAACTAAAACCATCCTATTCGAAAGTAAAAATCGTCGAGTTATAATTTCAAGTCCCGTGATTTTAAATAACAAAGAAATAAAATTCGTGGATTCTATTATATATTTAGGCGTCTGGTGTGCCAAAGATATGACCTGTAGTAAGCACCTCGATTATTCTTTGTCCAAGTTGTCCAAAACAGGGGGTTACTAACAAAATTTAAATCCTTATTACCTCACTGTGTAAAAATATTGCTTTATAACTTATTAATATACTTACAGCTGAATTGTTTTTCAGTTAGTACGGAGTAACACAACAAATACTAACATGGGCAAACTACATATTCTGCAGAAACCTTTCCTGCGTATTATTGGTAATGTTTCATATCATTACCACACCAGACACTTGATTTTGTTGTATAAAATAAAATGAATGCAAAATATTTATGAGCACAAACTTTTTGTAACGAACAAGAATTTGTACAGGTTAAGAATTGATTTTTCTTATAGTTAAGCAATCTCATCCCTTTCTCCAGTTTACATCAACTCCGTCGTAAAGAAAAACGATTTGTTTCACCATCACGCACACTGTATTTTAATCAAACATCAAACGCTCGTGGCCTATCGGTTATCGTGCCTGCCTCCCACGCGAAAGGCCAGGGTTCGATTCCTGGGAGAGACGTCTATTTTGTTTATCCCTGCAGTTTAGTGTTCTGGAAAATTCGAGAATCTTTTTTCTTGTTCGAGGTCCGAATGTTCTACGCGTCGAACCTTCTACGCCGATTATTCCAGAAGCCCACGCGTGTAGTACATAAGGGGCTCCGCGTGGCGAGCCGCGGTCAGTTTCGCCTCAGCGTTCGACCTTGCTGCTTCGCCGCCTTCGACGCCCGCGAGGCTCTCTTGTTATCTTTCTTTTCCCTTTTATTTTTGGGCACAAGTTCGCCCCAGTAAACGTTCAATTTACTCAGTTATTATCGCCTCATCACTTGTCATTCGTGACAATATGCTTTAACTAGGTCAATTTTGGAGAAGATTTTGGGGCCGTGAAGAAACGAGGTGAAATCTTCAATGTGAGGGAGCGGGTACCGATCTGGTACTGTCGAGTTATTAAGGGTACGATAGTCACCACAAGGTCGCCAGTCTCCGGTTTTCTTCGTTGGGACCATGTGTAGGGGCAATGCCAAAGGACTTGACGATGGACGTACGATTCCCATCTCAAGCATATGTACAATTTCTTGTTGTGCAACCTTCATACGGTCGGGGTGCTTGCGACGTGGGCGGGCGTAAACAGGTGGTCCGGTTGTTACGATGTGATGGCTTACATCATGTTTGATTGGATGTTGGAAATTGTGAGGCCGTGTCAATACTGGGAAATCTTGAAGTAAGGTTTCGTATGCACGTATGCAGAAGCTGCGCGTAGGCACTCTCAAGGGCGTGCATCGAATGCTGTGAGAGCGATGTCTTGGACCATGAGGTCCGTTGTAGAGTCTACTAGACGTTTGTTTAGCATGTCAATGAGCAGGTTAAAATACCGAAGAAAGTCAGCGCCCAATATTGGGTATGTAACGTCAGCAACTAGGAACACCCAAGGGAACACTCTTCGTAGTCCGATGTTGATGGTCAACACTCGCTCGCCGTAAGTTGCAATGGGTGTTTTATTTGCAGCTTGTAGCTACGAATGCGGTTGCTTGGGCCGACGTGGAAATGCCGATGCGGGCAAAACGCTGATTTCAGCGCCGGTGTCTAATGGAAAACGTTGTCCGGTATTCCGATCTGTGACAAAAAACAAGCAGCCTGCATTTGTTCCAATACCCCTTGCCGCTTCTAGTGGTGGGGGTTAGAATTTTCAGCCGTGGCGCAGGGTAGAGTGCAGTTTCTGGCTCGATTCCTGAATGTTCGGTGGTACCAGCGCACTCTAGGATTCGATGAGTTGGATCATTGACGAAGATTGGTGCAGGTCACTGCGCCTTCGCGACGACGAGCGAGAGCGCAGCGAGATTGCTGATATGTCGTTTCTCAGGTCCGCTAGCTGTCGACAGAACATGTCTCGAAGTTCGTTCAACTCCGAGGAGTGGCTGGAAGCTGCTGAAGCCACAACCGGTCTTGAGGGTTCTTGCGTCTGTTGGAGCTGTGCTACCGTTGGTGTAGCCACATCCATTACGGAACCCGCCAGTTGTGCCAGGGCGGCCAATTGGAAATTCGGCGCCGTCGCGAACACCATGCGAACGTTAGTTGGCAACCGTTAAAGGAACAGGTCTTTCAACAGCGAAGTGTCAAACGACGAGGCCCTTTCGCCAAGGAATTGTTGCAGGCGCCGGAGCAATTGTGATTGTTTGCGATCGCCGAGCTCTTTGCTTGTAAAAAGTTGCTGTAGCCGGCGCTGTTCGGATTCTGAGGTTCGTTTCACCAGTTCCTTCTTCAAGATGGTGTAAGGATCCGTTAGTGGAGGGGTGAGGATCAAATCCCACACTTCAGTCGCAATTTCTGGTGGAAGTCCGGCTACCACGTGATGAAACATGCGGAGTTCAGAAGTGATCCTTTAAGTGCAGAATCGGCTCTCAATTTGAGCGAACCGTACCTCCGGATCGGCGGTCTAATATGATTTGGAAGACGCAGGTGCACCGATGAGATATCGGCTGAGGCGGAATCTCCGTTGTTGGCCATGGTGGTCGGTTGGAGGTGAAACGGTTCTGCTCGGGTCACCACTTATAAGTTATTTAATATACACAGAATGAGAAGTCGACCCGATTAGCTCCGTCGACCCGATTAGCTCCAAATCTCTCGCGCTTTCGCGCTCGCGCTTTTTGACCGCTGGGCTTCTTCATAGCGAGAAAACTGAATTTGTATAGTTCACACGATATCAAGCCATGTGACGTCAATTGTCCCGCTAAATTTAGCGGGAAAATTCAATGAGTCAATGAGGTCGAGAGGATCGAGCGGAGATTTCCGGAGTCACTGCTCGAGAAGAAAACTCTTGGAGGTTGCCAGCGCTTAACCAGAACGTTTCACATAGCAACACAATTGCAGGGCAACTTTCTTTTTTTCTTTCTCCAAACTTGATCTTGCTAGTTCACAAGAATGCTCCTCGTCGGTAGGTGACAAAAGTACAGGGTGAATAGCTTCACGTACTTTTAGAACGGGGAACTATAAAGGTGTAATTTTTTGTTGATAGTGCACTGTGCAAACTCTTCGCAGCTTAGGCTATATGCTCAATGTTCGTCTATAGATACGATTTACACCAACAACCCAAGAAACGCAGGTCGGTGCTTATTATGTTCGTCCTTCTTGCTCCGTGACGTTTTCTTTGGCATTTGACTTTATCCGCAAACGCTTTGGACTATAGTGAGATTTTGTAGCGAATATGCGCACAGCGCCATATGCAGTTTCCTCGCACACGACATGGACGCTTCTCCGCATTTTCCTCAGACCGGTGACTGACAGGCATGAAACGTAAACCGCCTACGTTTTCTTACGCTACGTCATAAGTCACCGAAACATCCGTGCCTCGAATGGAATGTTGTCTGCAAGGCTAGCGCCTCCTTGATTTGGTTGCTGATAGGCTTCATACGAAGGACAGATGTCCCAGCAACCCTGGGCGTAAACGGACGTAAGATTTCGCGACGTAACGCAACGTGAGCAAACGGGGCTGTCTGTGAACCAGCGATGGTGTGAACCGACATTTATGACTCTCTATTACACTAACAGTACTGGTGGCATCGTTTATATTTCATGAGAGAAAAATAAGGCGATTTTATGTTAGTGCCAACTGCGCCGCACTCTCTGCTCTATCGTAAGGGCATCAAGGACCCTCCCTGATGGCACGCCCTGGGAGGGGCAGCAGGACCACCATCACGTAATGCCTCGATTACTATCGACTGTGTTTTCTAACGTGCGGATACTAGAAACAAAACAACTGCGAACATCGACCCGTAGAACAGAATTTTAGTTGTTTACTTTTTGTCCCCTCACCGATCCACTAAAATAAAATTCGACGCACGTTTATTACGGCTCTTGTTTTCTTGTGAACGCCTTAATGTGAAAAACGGGAGTCTATAACTATATCCAGCTGCACAAAAAACCTGGGGGCACTCTGTTTGCATCGCGTAAACTAAAGAATGCTATATAGATAAAAAAATAAAAAAAACCTTTTCCGAAGTTGTTGAGAGAAGAAAGTGGACATTTATTGAAAACAGCGAGGTCAAAGAGCGCGCTGTGCAGACTCGCTAAGCTATAAAGAGAAAAAAAAAGAGTCTCGAAAAATGTAGCGAAAAAACCGGCTGGAGTTAGATGCAGGAGTATATCACAAAATTAAACAAATAAAAAGGCCGTCAAGACGATATACTGGACACGTGTAACTAGCTTCCGTTTATTAGATTAACTACACAAATCTCACTCCCCCCTTTTTATTGTTGCCTTTGTTTTTATGTGTACCCTATCGCAAGCCGAGGCAATTTTTGTCATCCGAAATATTTCGAAAAGATGGTATATCCTTTCTCAAAAAAAAAAAAAATCGTCGTTTGTACACGTAGCAAAAAACGTTAAAATTATCCTTATCGGAACTTGAAGCCGAACTGGTCAAATTATTATAATCTTAAAAAATTCCAGTGCGCCTACTTTTTTGTAAAGAATTCGGGTTCAGTCTCACGGCGCTAGCTGTGATACTGAACATTGTGAAACGCCATGTTTAATGTCACAGCGCAGTTTTATTTTTTTGTCTAAAATATTCTTAGTTTTTTTATTCGCCGAACGTCTCCCATACAATGGTTTGCTCCCACAAGTGCTTAGCGGGAATACAGACCTACCCGATAGAGTGTGAAGTGAGTGAGCCTGTTCATTGTACTTGGCCTTCTCTCAAGCGATAATTAACCGATATGTGACGAGAATATCAGTAAACACGTTCCCGGAGTGACCCGTCAATCTAGCGGTCATTTTCAAATGAATGATTTCGACGAAGTCCGGTTATAAATCTTGTATGCCATCGGCCGATTGTTTCTTTGCGATATTCCTTTGACAGCTGCGTAACCTTCCGTGCAGTTTAAACACACTCGGATACTGTCACGTAAGAATCGCACCGTAATTAGAGAGAGATCCAATATAAGTAGGGGAAAAAAGCGCTCCGACGAAGCAAAAATAAAAAGACTGCAACTCCCCGGAATGTTTATTGCAGGTGTCATACGCTATGACGTCGACATGAAAACGCGGATGGACTTCAGCGAATCTGCCAGCTGTTCAGCTCGCGAACAAAAAGGGCTGCGCTGCACAAAAGAATAAACTAGCAAACGACAAACAAGCGTAGAACGACATGCACACAGGCACGCAAACGCGCACACATAGAAAAATGCTCAGTATATAGACTCCCGACTCTGCACACAAACACACAGACACGAACGAACGCATGCACGAAGGTACACAGACAAACATACAGACGCACACCCACACAAACAAACATTCTCAGTACTATAGACTCCCGACTCTGCACAGACACACACGCATACACACATGGGCATACACACAAAAGCACGCACATGCAAGCATGCTCACTAAACACTTTCGGCTTTGCACGGACACACACGCGCACACGGTCACAAACACGCACACATACGCACGTACGAAATGGCACGCCGACGAATGAAGAGGGAGGGTGTTAAAAAATAAAAAGGAGGATCTGGCTCGCACACGCGCACACGCGTGAGTGGGTCGCACCTCCCGAGTTTCTCCTATCTTATCCGCCAAACCGGGCACTATAGCCTCAGTTATTTCCTGCGCGTCTCGGCGCACGGTTAACACGAAGCGTCGAGTTTCTTCGAAAGGGTCTACGTTCCATCCTGGTATACTCGACGTCCGCGAGCTGGGAACTCGCACTCTCACACCGCGTCGCGAATCGTCGCCGACTAGAGAAAGCAGGACACGAATTCTCGCTGCTGTTTACAGAGCCCTACCTGGAGACAAAAGAAGACAGGGACTGGTACGCCAGAGGAAAAAAACAAGCATTTTTTTTCCTCCTTCGTCTTGGAGGCAGTTGAGGAGTGCACTCGAGGTCCGCGAGGCTGTCCTTGATTTCTGGCTCGCTCTTCGTCGCTTCGGGCTTGGACGACCAAAACAGGACGTTTGGACTGCTATTGGTGACCGGTAAGCCCATCATTAACTTGATTCGTGCCTTTGTTTGTTTCTTTCCGCTTCATAAGTGAACTATACACTCTAGTTGTATTATTTTTATGTTTTTTTTTTTCTGATTTTAAACAAACTGTTATTCTGATGCTTATTGTGTTCGCGCGCCTTGCTTCGCGAGTCGTTATTTTGTATTTGTTATGGGTGAATACCGGAATCCAACACATGTTTTTGTCGTTGTTGTTACGGGTGAATACCGGAGTGAAAACGGTTTTGTCTGGACTCGCCATATTATTCATTTCTTAAGTTTGAAAAGACTATACCGCCTTTCTGGAGGTGTGACTGGACAGGTTCATTACAAACATTTTAACGTCTTTTTTTTTATTAGCCAGGCAGCACTGATTTGTAAAAGGGAAGGTGAAGCGGTTCTGTATTTGAGTAAAAATACTTAAATTGTCTTCATTTGGCCTCTAACATCACGACTTTCAAGATTTTTTATTCTTTTTTTTTTTTTTTCAGTTTGGTGCACGGAGGTAGCAGAAAGTCATTTGCAAAGTACCGCTGAAGCGCCTCCTTCCCGAAGCGTTACGTCGTCCTAAAAGTAATAATAATTGGGGTTGTGTGGATATTTAGACAGCGTGTAGTTGTTCAGCCATTTCAAAGTTGCGGCGAGTCACTCGCTGTAGATGAGCAATTAGCCAGTGCAGTACAACCGCTATCCTGGGTCTTTAACGTGCACCACGCAGTAGTAATACAGGACCGCACGCCGGTACGAAGTTTTCGGAATATCCGCTTTTGTGCACCTTCAGCGTCTATCCAAGCTATACACGCGCACTCTCGCTATTTTCCAAAAGGTTTTAAAAAAAAAGACACCACGATTGGTGTCAGTGCGGGAGAATACACCTGGCAAGCTTGCAATTGTACGCGCTGCCCACTCGAGAGACAGGCGCTTGGCGGCCGAAAGATAACGACTGGTCGGAGATTTTTCGTGCTTTCTCGCGTTTAGTTAGATCTTCGGGGGAAACGAACGTGGTATTCAGATTCACGGGATAAAAAATACTATGGCATTCACCTCTAACTCCTTTTTTGCAAGAGCCTCCTTCAGCTTCCTTTAGTGCACACCAATACCTAAATAGCCTTTCCCCTCGCTTTAATCGAAATTATGCTTACGAAGTAGTTTACTTCGTTTCGTTTCTTGCGACGCGTAAACAAAAAATAAAGTCCCAACTTTCTCGCTTTGCGCCGATTAAAAAAAAATAGTGAGAAGTAGGTAGTCTGCGACACTTATAAGGCACACCAAAAGTAGTGGCGAAGTCACGCCGGTTAAAACTTTAGCACATTTCTTTTTTCTTTTATTTCAGGAATTTGATACAAAATCCTTCAGTCTCCCTAGAGTAAGGACACTCGGGCCGAACCGATAGCAGATGGCTTTCACGAACCTGCAGGATGATATATCAGGGCCAATTTGGGTGCGGAGAGGTAGCCTCGCTTGCGAAAGACGTTGTTGCAATCTTTATGGTCCTAATGGGTTTACGACGCGTTGTCTCTGTCAGTACGGCGTCGATAAGTCCATTCTGACGTTCTGCAGACATTCCCCGTACGTTCTTCTCCGGCATTCACCCAACTTGTAAAGAGAAGCACAGGAAGGTGCACGTAAAAAGTGGGCACGGTGCTATTCGAAAGGGTTATATCTAGGAAACGTTGGTGGACGATCTGAAAACTGGAGGAATAGAGTTACGAATGCACCATGGCGGACAACATGACCTGCATATTCTCGGCTTACATAGCAGCCCTCTGATAAGCTGTGGAAGCTCAGGTTCAATTTATTTGAGCTCTTTGTCAAATCGAGAGGTCACGCAGCTTGCTGAGACAGAAAACGCAAATATCGGTCCATTCGAATGTTACAACTTACGTTATCCCCGGGGCTACAGTCGTCGACCAAATCAATTAGAGGGTTTCCACGTGTACAGCTCGCCCGCGTTTTAATTTGTGAAAACTAAATATTGTAAAAAAAGAAGTAAACAAACAAAGCATTAACAAGAAGGCAAAAAAATAAGCCGCATCGCAAATTAGAAACAAAAAAAAAAAATCAAGCAACTGCGGTTTCTTTTTGTGTTGTTGCTTTTTTATAGTAATTCCCTACGGCTCGCTGAAGCTCTGTTGGAAGCAACATTTCAGAGAAAATGAAAAGAACACGCCCACATTTTTCATCTTTTATTACTCAAGTATAAGACTGAAGTCCACTTCGTGTAACGCATATACGAGCTAAGTGTTCAGACAATAAGGTACTCGGTAAGGTCATTATTTGCCCTCACGGGCTAGTAAAGGTTTTGGATCTTTTAGACTGTACGCGCCCGCAATGAAACTTGTTATTTGAAACAAGTGCTTCCGCAGGCCGTGTTCAGGAATTACATTACTTAAACTACCCCATCGTTGCAGTGATTTGAGTAATTCCCACGCATCGTAACAAAATAGTCATTTTACAGTACCCTAATGAATTCACCGATATATTTTAATCCTTACTGCGCCTTACGGAAACCATCATCTGCAATGAGTATAGCATCTAGCCGAACTATTGTCACTGGCCACGTAGAAAACGCAGGGCTTTAGTGTCTTCAAGCTTCTTGCTTCGCGATTGGTTCTTTGGTACTCTTTATCGGCTAATGGCGCAATATTATTGGATGAGAGCGATAATGAGATGCATAAACTTTCCACGACCTGCGTTTTTTTTTTTTTTATATAGCTATCTTATACAGCGGAAATAGTTAAAACCCTAAGCTACCAAATTCAGTTGTCGTTAGGCTTGTAAGCTTGCCCGTGACAAAAACAAAAACAGCAACAACAAAAGCAACGACTTTATTGTATCGTTTTTTTTTTTTTTTACAATTTTATTTGATACGAGAAACTGTCATATCGTGTACATTTTACGATTTTAAAAATACGGTTCCTGAATAAATGGTCGATTTTAACTGTTCATATTGCAACCCGTCTGTCGTATTGCGGCAGAAACAAAACTGCTGCACCGTATACCTTGCAGCACCCATCTGTAACAAACCCACGAGGGATTGTCAAAGCTGCCGTACCCTTGACACGTGCTATGGTGGAAGTATGTCAGGGGACCCGACATTATCCGTACGGCGAAATGCCCATTACAGCTTGATCTTTTTTTTAAGGTTTTGTGTGTTTACTCATTTTCGAACTAGGGAATGTTACGTCAGTATACGAAGCCAGTTGTGCTGAACTGCGGCATGTATCATCCTTGGGTCTATTATTAAACGAAGTTGAAACTTCGTTTCCTGTATAGTATATATAGTATGGAGGGTAGCACTTTGTTAACAAAGAAATGGGTTTCACGGTTTAAGTGCTACAAGCGACGAATAGGTGTATCTCGAAACAACCCATTGCGATTTTAACCCTTCTCGTTTGAACACATTCGCGAAACGCCCTTCACGTTTGAACCTTTCGCGTTTTAACCCTTTCTCATTTATACCCGTCTCATTTGAACCCATTCTGATCTGAACCCTTCTCGTTTGAACCTATTCGCGAAACACACTTCGCGTTTTAACCTTTGGCGTTTCGACCCTTTTTCATTTGAACCCGTTCTTATTTGAACACCGTATTTAAACAAAGGGGAGTGAGGTACAGAAAAAAGGAGGAACAGTTGAGGATGAAGGTTGAAGATGAAGCGAAGGTGGTACATAGGATTCTGCAAATTGGCACCATATTGTGCATAGCCCATGAAACAATTTTCCTTATGCCTGCGTGCCGCCCCGAGTCTGTGCACGTATGGGCACATGGTGACATGGTAAAGTGGTGTCAAAAGTGCTAGCGCTGGTACTTAATTTGTTCTTTGGCGCTGTTGATGACGTTTATTTGTCGTCTTGTGGAGCGGATGAATCATTGTGCTCGTCATGTGTTATTGATTGTAAGTACCCCAGAAAGATTCCGAGATCATGATGTTGGATTAATTTGGGTTCGGTGGTCACGTCGAGAATGCGAGTATTATATGCATACTCTTTGAGATGATCACGTCTACGCTGGGGGCTGTTCATTGTTCCAATGCTGGGGGGTGTGCACGCCACAACGCAGACAAAAATTAAAAGCTGCAACGTTGTTTTTTTTTTTTTTTTCGAAATGTGCAGGTACGGATGTTGTGTGGCTTGAGGGCTTTCTTACCAGGCACGGCTTTTTTTCTTCATTTCGGTCGTGAATCATCGGATGCAAATTATGCTCATCTGGCATGCCCTGTGAGGATATCGAATTATTTACAACCGGTGTCGGAGTGGTCCTACAGATCTACGATCATTGTATATTTGCCTATGTGTCGTCCGTCATGCCGTGGATTGGCATGACCTCTAGATGTCATTCCCCAAGATGCATTTTAAGTAGGGCTTTGAAATTGATCGCATAACCTACCGATTAATCGACTAATGATTTAATTGTGATTAATTTTTTAGCCGGTTAACCGGTAAAATTTTGAAAAACCTAAAAAGGTAAAAACTCAGTGCTTTCACCACGCAGACGTGGACGAGTACACCTGTATAAATGGAAAACTTTAGGCTAAAGTTTAGCCTAAAGTAAGCTGTAGGGGCGAGATTTGTAACTTAAGACAATTACAGTAGGTTGCACGTGTCCCGTCCATTTCAACGCCGTTCGAGTGTCCGTTTAGCGCAGCAGAGACTATTGTGAACAATCGAGGGAGGTTGCTCTTACCGAAAAATATCAACGAACCTCTATTCCTCATGCAGCTGAAGTAATAACCTGTGAGCGTGAGTGTCTTTGAACTGTTCTGAACTACACATGGAGGCTGATTCAAAATCCAAATGGTCTTTGTCCCCTTCTTCGTCCTTCTTTATTCGGCGCTTTCCATTCAGTTCTATAATCCGGCGTTTTTCACAAATTCAACAACAAAAAAGATTTTTTTAAATATTTTGTATGAAAATGAGCGAGGCCGATTAATCGATTAATCAATCGATTAAACGGTGGAGATTAATTGGGTTAAACGTTTTAATTCACTCCCAGCCCTAATTTCAAGGCGCAATGAAGCTTCAGGTGCCTGGACTTCCTAATGTCATTGGTTCCTTTATATCGGTTTCCCGTGAGTGTATGCTAAAATTATTGCTTTTCCTTAGCCTGATAACGTACATGGTTAAAAATGAGAAAAGTCGTTTTGAGAATGGTCAAAACCAAAAATAATGTTTTAATAAGTTTGAAATGAGAAAGTTTAAAATGAGAAAACGTATCTATGAGAATGGTCAAAACCAGAAAGTATGTTTCGAGAAAGTTTGAAAGAAGAAAGGTTAAAAAGGGAAAAGTAGTTTTGAGAGTGGTCAAAACGCGAAAGTATGTTTTGAGAACGGTTTGAGTGAGAAAGGGAGAAAAACGAAAATTGTTTTGCGCTGGGTTGAAATGAGAAGGTAAAAACGAGAAGGTAGAAATGCGAACGGGTTCAAATGAGAACCACCCCGGGGCCATGCTTTCTGGTAGGACTGTTCAACGAAGTGAGGTCCGACGAAACGGTTTCGTCGGTCGAACAGCTTCCGATATCTCAAGAAATGCGAGGCTTTTCCCGAGCATCTTCTTACCGCTCCACTGCCAATGATGTTGCAGCCTCAGCCGACAGGCGTACAGATCAAAGGGCCACTCGCGAAGCGAAAAGCACGATTATAATAGGCCACCCTCCATGTTTCTTAAAAAAAAAAAAACTGTCGGCGACTATAGACCAACTCATCGCACCGACGTCACTCCACTGTGGTGGCGCTGCTGTCGGTACTGCGCATGCGCAGTACCGATAAAGAACGTAATGAATTCGGGGCATTCAAGCACATAAAAGGATTTTTTTTTACCTCGCACAGTGCACTACAGTGTAGGTTGATTATAGGTTCAATCATAGTACCTGTCTCGTCATCCGCCGAGATCTCTCCCGCTCTCCCCCGATTGCAGCGTCATACATTTTGTATGACGTATTAGCGGTGTTTCAGTGAGCAGTTTATGCTCACCGCAACATCAATTAGTCACTTGGATCAGTGGCATGATTACGTACTAAATGAATCCCAATGTCTCGCATTTTCAGGTAAACGTTTTTGTCCTCGGTGGATACGATGGACGCGTTGAACCTCCTCACGAAGTGTGTCCCGTGGACGACGGCGGTGCTCCTCTGGACTTTGAACGAGGCGACCTGCTGGACCTTGGACGACCGATTAGTGACGTCATACCGGGCTTCCTCAAACACAGACGTCTCCGAGGAATACGAACCGACTTCCGGATTCGCCCAACATCCGCCCAACGATAACTCCACGACGACCGCCACGAGTAAGTCGAGTTTCCGTGTGTGCGCGCGAAGCGAAACAAATTGCTGTGACGTGCGTTGAGCAAGAAGAACTGTCTTCGAAGAAATCTTTAGGCGGAAACCGGTTTCGTCCAGGAAACGTTACGTCGATCGCTTCGGGGTGCCATCGACGATTGCTTAATTCTCATTAGTGGCGAACGAGTAGCGCGACCGAAACGATGTACGACGCTGACGCGAGACCAAGTTCAACAGGGTGTAAATATTAGCAGGATAGCCTATTCTGACAATCTGTTAAAAAAAAAAAAAAACTCTGGATAAGTGTTTTATTTTCCTCTTGCTACCTGAGAAAACTATATTTTCGGAATACATCGGATTTACTCATTTCGGTAAGCTTTTTAAAATCTCTAAAGCAAAAAAAAAAAAAATCAGGTAAAGCGGCAATAGAAAGCGGTACAAAAGCCCCCATTATACTTTTTCGCGCTTCCCAGTGATGTGACGGCATCAAATGATGAAAAACATGCGATTAAGCGGGCAGTCTGAAAAACACAATATGTCGCGCTTGTTTTTTTTTTTGTTGTTTTTGTTCTGCTTTAATGAGCTTTACCAGCAAGCATTACTTTCACACAATCAGACTTATTGTAACCCGTTGTGAACGCGACGTTCTGGGAAAATGGCGACATCTGTCGTCCCAATTTAAGTGTTGCCAGTGGTAGAAGCTCTCAGTTGAAAAAAAATGTGAGGACGAAATCTAGAAATTTTATAACTTCGCAAAAAAAGAAAAAAAACATACCGTAAATAATCGAAGAAGGACTATTTTGAGATTTCTGCAAATGATACGTTAACCGCCCGATTTGTCCGGACAAGCGCTCATGTGTAGATTTGTCATCCAGATTTCGGTGAAAATGGTTTGGGCTCTCCCCCGGTATTCTACGGTATACTGTAAGCGACTTATTTTTCGCGGGCTCAATATTTCGCGATTTAGGTGAAAGCTAAAGTTTTCGAATAATTCGAGGGCCCCAATTTTCGCGACCCAGTGGGATCTCGATATAGATTCCAATGTGTTTACATCTTACCGGAATTGTTCGCGGGACCTATTTTTCGCGAATTCTAGGCGATTCGCGAAATTCGTGAAAATTAGGTCCTCGCGAAAATAAAGTAGTTTACAGTATATATTTTGCCATTTACGTTGGGCGATTAGTTCAATCGAGTCTACTCAAGAGTCGAACCCATTTCGGTGGCAAATCAGCGAAAATCAATATTTCGCCTAATCTGACAACATGTCCAAGAGGGTCGGCATTGTGTCTAAGTCATAAATGGACTATAAAATAACATTTTACCATAACAAGCTAGTGATCGGTATAAACCGTTCATGGTCGTACGGAGTAGAGGAACTATATGAGCGTTAATGATTTCCACGCGCATGAATGTTTTAAAAGAAGATATCAAGATGATCAAAGATCGCATTTGTCTTTCCTCCTCCAGTGCTCTTTCTCCCAAATATACGGTCAGGCTATGTGCAAAATACAAGTGAGCTTTTTTTTTTTTTTTTTATAAACAATTAGGGAAGAAAAATAGTTTGACGATGTATAATTAGTTTTCTTGGGCACGCTGAGCGCCAAAGTAAAGGCAAATCAGAGGTTAGATACTTAGACAGCGTGAGGCACTGGTTTGCTGAAGATGCGGCACTTAGCCAGTTCAGTACGACTGCTACACTGGGGTCTTTAACGTGCATCACGCGGTAGTGATACAGGACCGCACGCCGGTACGCTGCGTCTCCAATTCGAAACGGACATGGATGAGGCAGTGAACTCGGGATATCTGGCTTCAAGAGCGCGAACCTTCGCTTTACGTGCTCTCAACCGCGGTCAGCGTGGAGAATAAAAAAAAAAAAAAGTCAAGATGATTTAAATCGTGACTTAAGTAACACCGATTTTACTATGATTATTTAAATCAAACCTTTTTCGCAGAACTGTTCCACCAATACTTATTTATTTGCTGTTTTCTATGTGCACATGTCTTGTTTTTAAATCAAAGTATCCTCCCCCCAAAAAAGTAAGATTTAAAGCAGGTTGGTTGAACACGGACAACTCTTCTGAACAAATCATAACGTTTAGTTGTTTTTTTTTACGTTTAGCTTTGTTTGTTAGATACGTAATGTAGCTGACAAAAAAAATCAAAACGCGAAAGAAAAAACAAATGCAGCTTTTTCAATAAATAAAATAATAAGTTGCGTTTGTTCCAGTATGTCGGGTTTACATCAACAAAAGGTTGTTAATTTAACGGTACTAAAACTTTTAAATGTAGAGTAATCATGTCTACCCTATTATTGACTGATTAATCAATCTAATGTTTAAAAATACAGAGAATGACAATGATAAACAGTCAATTTTTCTAGTTACAGCGATATAAATCAATTTAACCCGTTTTAAATAAAAGAAATCTAACTTAATAAAAAGAACTGTTTTTTTTTTTTTTTTTGCTTTGGTTGCGGTGCGCTAAAGCCCTCGGCCAACAACTTCTTGTGTTGAACACGAAATGAAAATAATAATAATAATAATAATAATAATAATAATACGTTGAAATGCAGTCATAGAGCACTCACTTTAAGTAGAGCAAAGTGAGGAAACATGGAAGAAGAAAAAAACGGGTAGAAAATAGCCGCCTCTGCCAACGGGCGCGTCACCAGAGGCGTCACCGGAAGTTTGAAATGACGTCACAAAGTCGTCAAGAGGGCGAGAAGGATCACCAGGATTCCCGGAAGAAGTTTCCGTTCCACCGTTAAAGTTACTGCGCATACATGCTCGGTACCGTTTTCGCAAAAAGAGACGACCGACGCTCCAAAGTCTTGAGTAGGGCCGTTCCCTCCTTGCATCTGCGTCAATTGCAATTGCCAGTTGAACAAATTCGACCCAGCAATCGTTGTTCGGAGAGGCCCGATTGAAATTTATGAAATTTGGTCAGGAAGCTTTTGACAACTGCACGTCGGCCCTTTGACGTTAAGTGACACTGGCGATATAACATCAGCGATAACGGATATACAAAAAAAGCACACAAAGATGTAAATGCCGCCATATTATAGTCTACGGAGTAAAGTGGAAGTTCTTACATCCTGCGTGTTGCTGTCAATATGAAATCTCGAGGTTCTACTTTCCTTCAAAGCACACGGAGAAAATAAAAAAAAAAAAACTCTTTAAAAAAACAAGAAAGTCCCCGCCATCTTGTAGCCACTGTGCCAATTAACCGAGTGCCCGCCATATTGTATTTGGCACGGACTCGGAGCATGTATTGGAAAACGAGGGTTGGACGTCAGCGTTCGGCGTACACTCGGCATAGGTCGTATTGAAAACGAGTATTGCGTCATCGTTCGGCGAGGACTCGGATCCAATCCCACACTTCCTGCCCCAAGGATGGATAAATGGATGGATGGGTAGTAATGGCTATACCCTTTGTAACGGGTGGCAGCTTGCGCCACCTAGCCTAACAAGTAAATGGCCACCGCCAATGTTGCTTGGTGGACTTTCCAAAAAAACGTCTATTGCTACAATTTACGTCACACGCCCATTGTCACAGCTCAAACTGTTTTATTTTTTTATATTTTTAGGTCTATACATATTTTCACTTTTTTTCATTCGCCGATGGCAGCGACTGGTTCTTTCTTCCAAGTGCTTTGCAGGAAAGTAAACACTCCAGATTTTTTAAAGTGTACAGTACACATTTACGATGACTGTCAGCTTAAAGAAAAATTCAGAGTGTAACGAGTTTCTGGTATCCCATTATCGTTCAAGCAACTAATCCGACAATGCTGTTTTTTGTTTTTTTTACTTTAAGGTTTTTTTTATTTCTACTTTTTGTTTTTCTCTTCCGTATCTTATTTTGTTTTTACTCCCTTGTTCGAACACCAGTCAATGGCGATGAAGGATATGCCGAAGCGCCCAGATAGATCCGGCGAGATCAATATAAATGTACATATTAAAAATTATTGGGTCGTCGAAAGGTGATCTGATTGGCGTCTTTCGAGCACTCTAATCCGCTGTTTTTTAAAGACGCACCAGCTCACTTTTACGGTTGAAGATACGTTGCACGCGCTCCCGTCTTCAATTCGGGTGTCCTTGTTCGACGTCTTCCCAAGATCAAAACACACTTTCAGTTCTTGAGACAATGTTAGCACCATTCGAAGCCGTGTCAACCTACGTGGGGCTATCCCTTCCTCTCGGTAGACTATCCATAAGTGCATGTCTGCACTGCTTGAGTCTCAGCTTCTAAAAATAGGGATGGATATCGGGAATTTCTCGTGGATGTGTTTCTGTATCAACAATCCTTAGATTCTCTTTTATGTTTCGGTGTTTCTATATTGGTTTCAGTGAAGAATATCCCGAGTAAAGCGGATGTTCTTATCCACCCAGGCAGTAGTAATATATATAGATAAATAATATTGAGCTTCTATATGCGAGTTGCCCGAAAGTATCTAATACACAATTAGGACTCAATAAGCTGCTCAATCCTCGATTATCAAACAGTTGTCTTACTGTGTATTTTTCTTGACCACGTTGAGTTTCTGTATCTTCGTATCTGTATTTTCTGCCATAGGAGCAGACGTTATTGAAAGCACTGCATTTGGTGCAGGACAACAGGGTTCAGCGTATTTGCAACGGAAAAAGTTGCTGTCGACGATGAAAAAATACCTCGATTCCATTTATTGCCTCTGGATACGTTACACTAGTACATGACCCAATCAAAAGTAAGAAAACTGACTGGCGTCTAAAGCCCTAGTTTACTCATTAAGTTGCGTGACTTCTGCGTAGCTTTGGCTTTCTGTGAATCTGTATTCAGTCCCTATGACTAAAGAACCATGTCTTATAAAAACTCTAACTAGCTTGTAAAAAATATATTAGTTTTAAAAATATGTCAGGCTTCCTAATAATGGCCCTGAGGTTCTCGATCGTCCTATTTTGTATAATACAGACTCCTTGAGTGTCAGCGCTTTATTGGTGATTCATCAGATGGTAAAGCGCCAAATGATCTAGTTTGTTTATCATAATTGGGCCGGAAGCCATCAGCAAATATAAAACCTTCCTAGACCCACTCTTGATATCTGTCACGTCATATTAAAAACGCACTACTGATATATGCAGCAACAACATACATTCTTAAAACGCGTTCGGCTCTGAGGATTGTTTCAGCATTTTCGTTTTTCTGATCACGAAAAGCACTTACAACTACGGTTGCCAATAGGTCTCTTCGGTAAATACGACAAAGCAATCATTAAAAAAAAGTCTTATTTCTGCAAGGAGTGTTTCTTTTAATAAATATCAGTGTCCCTCGTGCTCAAAAGGTTCTGCATTGTTTTGTCTTCACAACAGAGGCAACAAAGACAGCCAACCCATTCCTGCTGGTAGCGCTGGTGGTCAGCGCCCTTCTGGTCCTGGTGCTGACCTTCGCATACCTCATCCGCAAGCACGAGCCCCAAGACGATGACCCCAATATCAACTTCCAACACCAGCAGTCCAACGTGGGCTTCGAGCCCGACTCCGAAGCCAATTCATCCATGACACGCTTACCCCCGTCGTACGATGACGTCGTCAAGGTGCCCTGGACCATCTGGGCTGCCACACAGCAACAAGGAACCGGTGCCACTCCCCCACCGTCCTACGAAGACGTCCACAAGATGTTCCCATTTCCAAAGTGATGGTCCTTCACCTAGTCCAAGGAGAGACTGGTTGATTGCGGGGATATGAAATCCCGGTCGTGACGTCAGGCTGCCCGTCCAGGTGGCCAATCCGATGGCACGCCCAATGGTACATCCAGTGTCAGACGCAATGGTACATCCAGTGGTTCACCTGATAGGGCATGCTGTGGTGCATCCTGTGTGATATCAGATGGATGCCGTATCCAGTAAAGGCACATACAATGGAACGTCCGGCGTGGCATCTAGAGATTCATTTGGCGTTAGATCTGATACCAGACCAGGTGGCACATCTGATTGAACACTCAGTGGCATAACTGGTAGGGAACAGTGATCAATCTACGCTAAAACGACAATAGGTGCTATAATTCCCGTGGAAAACTTAGCAGTACGTTTAGCAGATAAGGTGGAGTTACTCCTCGCTCCGGATGAATCCCAAAACTGGCAGGTCACGCTGGTGAGAATTGTGAACTCAAGCCAGATACAATGCCGAGTGTATGTGCGGCGTGCTGTCACTCAAGGATTCCCAGGCAACCTGACAGCGGACGTAGGGTGTGAAGATGTGTTCGATCATCATAAAGTGAAGTGTGAAGTGAAATGAATTGAAATGAAGAAGTGTTTGGTCATCATCATAACAGCAGAGGGAGTTCCAAAACTCAACCCTTGACTTACATCGTCGGCTTTGTGGTCGAGATATTTATTGGAGCGCGCATGGGAGAAAACAAGCTAGAACTAAGAGTTACGGAACCTTGACAATCAAACCTTAAAGAACACACAAATAAAATCAGTCCAGTTATTACGTTTTTGGTGTGAACTTTAACAAAACCATTTAGTTGGTTGCAAACATTTGTTAAGACTTTCCTTCCAGGTTCTAGAAATGGTTTTTGTGAGCTATGTGCCGTCATAAGAAATCTCCAAGGTGTCAGTAAAAATAACAAACACCCGTCTTTTGCACCGCAAAAAAAAAAAGTATCAAGAAAACTATGCACAGCTGTGAAAGCTTTCAGACCCCACCTGAATGTACTATCGGGTCCGAATGTAATCCGAACAGTTACGGAATTTCCAGCGTACCACTGGCGCAACATCGAAGCTTGGGTTGTGCTAAACGAGGGTCAAACACATCGGAGTAGGACTCACACCCTCGCAGCTCCCTACTTTTCATTGTGCAGGTTTATCAGTATTCAGAGGACTCCAGGAAGCGCAGCAAGTGTTGACGGCCACGAGCTCGAGTGTTCGCCCTTCATTCTGACCAGAAATTATATGTACAACCAGTGGTTGAGACGAAAACCAAAGCTACAGAACCAGGGGTTTCTCCAGGAATTGAAATTAGGGGGGGGGGGGGTATAATTTTTAGGGGTAGGTAGGGGGGTAGGGGGGGGGGGGCATTGAGATAGAGGAGTCGTTGCGAATGAAGGGAGTGCCTTCAGAAAAACAAGGGGGTGGACACCCTCCCCCCCCCCCCCCCCCCCCTGGGGTGTGTGTAGGGAAGTCCTTGTACAGAACGTAAAGTTTCCCGATTTTCTAAGTTGTAACGTTCAGAAGACTACTGATTATGGTCTTGTCATCATCATAATTCCGCCTCATGATCGTTTTCTTTTTATTTGCCCCTTTTGGATTCCTCCCTACGTCGTCTCCTTTCGCATCGGTCTCCTTCAAAAGATAGAAGCCATTTTTAAAAAATGTTTAGACGTTTACAAACCTTTGTAATGCGAAATTAGAGCGCAGCTCTTTGGGTATTCTGATTTTGCGATACACCGGGACGGGAGGGTACTCAGGAGGAGGAGGAGAGGGTACAGAGGAGGAGGAGGGGAGGGTGCAAAGGAGGAGGGGAGGGTACGGAGGACCCTCGCCTCCTCCTTCTCCTTCTCTTCTCCTTCTCCTCCCCTCCTCCTCCTAGATAACCTTCCCTCCTCCCACAATTTCCCCGCTAAACTTAGCTGGAAAATATACGCCACGTGACCTCAACACCAATTCAGTTTCCCCGCTAAATTTACCGGGAAAAATGACGCCACATACTCCGTGTCACGTCACCTATGAACCAATTTAGTTTCCCCGCTAGATTCAGCGGGAAAACTGATGTCGCGTGACTTCAACACCAATTTAATTCCCCGCTAAATTTAGCAGGGACACTGAATTGGTGTTGAGGCCATGTGACGTCAGTTTTACCGCTAAATTCAGCGGGGAAACTGAATGCTCAGTGTTGCATTATGGGACGTCAAAGACCTACACTCCAATCCAGTTTCTTGGCTAAATTTAGCGGGGAATTGAATTGGTGTATAGGTCTGGGACGTCCCATAATGCAACGCTCGCGGTTGCGCCGACGGCGATGGCGACGCCGCGAAACACGGGAACGAGCGCCTAAGAGCTGCGCTCTAAAAGGTTTTTATGAGGAAATTACGGTTCTTAATGGCAGAAGAATATATTCTTCTGTACGCCACGGGGGTCCGGAACCTGGAACACGCCTTCGATTGCGGTGTTTAGCGTCTTATCCCGCCCTTACATAAAAAGTGTTCCCGAAGTGGTAACAAATGGCGTCAGAAAAGCCGGAGCGTCATGCTATTGGATATCGCGATCCTGGCGGTTGGTGTTAGGTGTCTCGGCAAAAACTACGGTTGAACGCGAGTGACACTTTCATTGCGGAGTCTTAACTTCTGGTTGCTGAAGTTTCCATGGACTGTCAAGCTGGAGTCCAACCTGCAACAGAACAGGGGCCCTAATCTGGACACTTGGCGTAAAAGTCGGCGAGAAATCCGGCGACTCTGATTGGGCGGCACCAAGGTCAAGTGCGGCATTAGCCAATGACGGCCGCCAGATTTCTTGCCGACTTTTTCGCCAAGTTTCCAGATTCGGGCCCCAGGTGTCTGCCACATTCACCAAGGGCTACCGTGACGCCGCTAGGATCGCGGCCGCCGACATGACACATTTATGACGTTATCAAGCGGAAATGGAGGGACCACTTTATAGCAAGGCTGAGCAGTACCGCGATACAACTGTACCGCAGAGCTTATCTTAGATATACTTTCGAGCACCTGAATCTTTCTGGAAGTCATTGTTGTCCGTCCCCTTCACTATGCCACATTCCTAATGGTGTATGTTGTTACCAACACGCCTGTTTTGTACTTAATACTGTACCTCTGTATCGAGATACATTTGAGAAATATATTTGTACCTCAGTAGCGAAATACTTTTACGACGTATCGATGGTATCGAAATACTTTGCCTAGCATGGGTATCTCGATACAATTGTTGTCAAAATATTAAATGATATGAGGTGTCCCAGAGTTTATAATTTGAAAACGCCACATAACATCCTCTAGGAAAGAGGGGAATCGTCGCCTAGCATATCGTACAAACAAGTAACCAAAATTGCAAAAAAAGAAAGGTGGCTCCAAGATTGGCCAGTTGAGCCAGTCGTAGTACCCTGGTCTCGCTCATTTCCTGTAGATTCCGTGAGTCCAGCTCCTTTCAATATTCCACTTTCCACTTCAATATTCCCTCGTAAAATCTCCCCCACCCCTTTTTTTCCTGGCCTTTCTCGCGTTTCAAGCTACCGGCAAAACTGAAAATCATAATGTTCCAAACAGGAGATGGGGCGAAACAGGACTCATTTCGGAACGACCACGTCCACATCTTCTACGACTTCGAAAACGGTGATTCCTTGTGACAGACCCATGTGAGGTCAGAAGTCTCGCTACCTTGACGATCCAAGGAAAAGACGTCTCAACGCTCCAGGACTTTCTTCTTTTCTATCAAGGCGGTATTACTCGTTTCAACCCAAATTTACGTTTGTCGGCGGCAGAAGAGAGGCTTTTTCTCTTTCGCTAATTCAGTACTGCGACCAAATTGTAGGTGCCTTGAGGATAAGGTAGTTAAAAAGCTACTCACGCTGAACTGTAATTAGTTTACTTTCAAAGTTTAGAAATTCATTTTTTGATCAAATAAACATATCACTTTCTTGATAATTCGAATGTTCCTATTCCGTGCCGTATTCTTTACTTGCGAAGCATATAACGTTGCTTGCAATGCGCAATGTGTTTCCGGGACAGGACCTCATTAGAGGGAAAAAAAGTATTTCAGTATGTATCTGTACTAGTATTTCGAGATAATTTTTTCCTGTGTTTGCAAAAGTATTTTAAGGATATCCCGTTACGTAAAATACAAATGTATTAAAGTATCTGTATTTTGGCCGAAAAATACGCGAATCTCAGTATCGGTATTTTGGCCTTAAAATACACGTATCTCTGTGTCTGTGCTCCGAGAGCACTTTTTGTAATATCTCTGCCAGCCCTGTTTTTTTTTTTTGTTTGTTTTTTTAGGACTCGATGAATGTACCAATAAGAGACGTATTTGAGGCACCATAATTGTAGGCTCCTCTGATCGCTATTATCTCATTACAAATATCAGAATATATTTTCTAATGTATGATTCAGATAGTGTTAAGTTTGGCGATTTTGGTGTCTCTTCGAATCGGGTGAAGTGTACGGTTCGAATAAGAATGTTTAAGTTTCTCGTTAATCGCATCAGAGGAGTGTCGGCGAATAAACGCCGGCGTTCGTATACAGGACGGGCTTGCTTTACAAGACTCGGGGGTAAGCAAAAAGAAAAGAAGAATAAAACCTGGTGCCAACTTCCCTTCTCACGCAATACTGTGTGCAATGGCGCAAATAATTGCGCAGAAAATGAACGGCACGCTGCCGCTCAAACATCTACTTTTTTTTCGTGATGCAACAGATGGCTTTAAAACTAGCGTTAAATACGATTTATGAAGTTAGGTGATGAAAAATAAAGGCAGGTCTTGAACTGATACCTAAAAGTATGCGTAAAACTAAATGAATTTACTCGTGTTTTGTGTTCAGCATTGGATATATCGATCTAGGTACCTGTGACCGCCTAACAGGTGCCTGAAATAGTTGTTACCGATCGGTTCTTTTTTTTTTTTTTAAACAGCATTATATAACCAGAATGGATGTATAGACCAACACGCTGTTTACAAACAAGCCCGCGTTTGCCCACACCAGGTGTGGGCACTGCGCGTGCGCAGAAACCGAATTCGCGCAAAGCGTCGTGTCTGCGCACGCGCAGTGCCGTCGACAGCGCCACCGCAGCCGCGTGACGTCAGGGCCGCGTGTTGGCCTATATACACAGTATAAACCAACCCGCTGCGCTAGGTGACGCGTCTGCGCATGCGCCGTACCAACAGCAGCGCCACCGTAGCGGCGTGACGTCAGCTTGCCTACTAGTTTTTTTGGGGGTCGGTCCTACGTTAGTTTCATATCACAATACCGCATAAAATATTTTTAAACTGCGTCTTTGATCAAAATACCTAAGAGCACTACGCTAAGGGTCGTTAAATACCTTGGGACTCTTCACTGAACAAAGAACTCACCTAAAACATTGATTTTTTCCACACTGGGCTCTTCGCAGACAAGGTAAATGCGTCGAGTCGAGTCTGACTGCCATGTTAGCAGGTTAGTTATTCGTGTAATTTTCTTGTCTTAAAAACACAACACTGAATGCAAACTCGGCCACTCGGCAGCCCGTCTAACAGTATAGTTCAATAGTTTCATGGCTGTTTATTGCACTCCAGTTTATACACTCCATGTGTGCAGGCTATAAAAAAAAAAACCGGGAAAACCTATGCACGATGTGTGCCCCCGTCGCATGCATGAAGTTTTTCGTTTGTTGCGTTTGCATCAGGAAAAACATGAGTAGACATCTATCTACCTGCAGCAACGTTTTCTTTAGCAAGAACAAAAGTATCCGGCAGAAAATAAGCTGCGTTCTCTAACCTCGATTTGTCACTCCCTGTTGGAGGTATACACGAGCTGTTCTGTGTCCGGTGGTTGATTGTAGGTAAGCCCGGGTGGTCTGCTTTAAATGAGACTAGCACTCAAGGATCTAACCAACCTGCATCAACATGTTCAGTCAAGAAGCGCATTGAGAATCACTTTGAAGGCATGCAAGAGCCATGTGCTACTTCGCTAATACCTCAGTGTTGTAGAGACGTTTGATAAGCGCCGAACAAAGCTAACTTTTTTAACGTAAAGTAGGAGCGCAGCCTAACGCTACGAGCCGATGCAACACCTTCCAGAAACTGAAGAGTGGGAAAGGCTGACAGTCTGCTGGTTGCTGGCTTTGTTGTGCCCACGCGCTAGCACGGTGCGGCCTGTAGCTTCGACTTGAAAATAGTGTACGAATGTCACTTCCCAGTGTGCAACAACGACGCAGTTAATCGAACTACGGCTTTTATAGTTGGGTGAAACTATGACTTTAAGGGTTTCACTATCAAAGCGCGACGACTGAAAACAGTTATGGTAAACAGTAGCAACTACATTCTCTCCAAAACTATTTAGCTCGATCTTCCTTATGAAACCAAAGCGCTTCTCTGCAATCACAAATATCTTAATTATATTTTTTTTTACGTTATGCTTTACCAACTAGAAAATATGTGAAATAGTAATTTATGCCTAGCGCCTTCCAGGCAGTTCCCCGAAAGATAAAGTAAAAGCACGCTCTCTGCCTCCCACCATAGGTTGGATGGTCACTTTTTGTAAACTATTGGGTCATTTGTTTTTATGTAAAAAAAAGTAGCTTAAAGAGAGTGAAATGTGACTGCTCGACTACGTGTCAAAAGGCCATCATGCAAAAAATGAACGTCAGAAAATGTGTTTGGGTTTTAGTATCTCTGTTTACAGCGATGTCGACGTTGCCTCACATATGTTTTTTTTTTTAATAGCGCCATTTTTTTCGCGAACACAGACAGTCACTTTGTGGCAAGGACAGACCTTATCCAGCACTAAGGTGTGATTTTACTTCTTGCACGTATTATTGAGAAGAATGGTAATCGACAAGGTGAGCATGATTTTAAGCACGGCCTGAAGTGTGTGGTCGCTTGCACAAGTGTGGCAACTCTTCGAACTTTTGCAGCGTAGCTAGTGTCATGTCCCTGGCGAATTTTCATTGATCACGTAATCGCAAGAACAGAGCGATTACAGAATTCTTTAGCTGGGCTAGTTGGTACGTATTCATAATATAAACAACGTGACTGGTATGAACGAAGAAAGACTGGACGACACTAGCGCTGACTGACAACTGACGGTTTTATTTTCATGAAACCAAGAAGGAACAAACAAAAATGACTCTCCGCTCAAGATGCAATCGCGACCGTGTATGACAAAGGATTTTGGCGCCTTCACAACATTTTATCTAATCAGTGACGCGACGCAGTGCACACCCATCACCCCTAGCTAAAAAGTCTGTCTCGCTATCTAACAGCGCCAAGGATGCTTGACTCACGCAGGTTATTCCTGCTTTTCTTATACTGAGTGCCTCGACAATCTCCGATGCCTTTTGGTCTTTGTGTCTAAACAACACGGCGGCCTTCTCCAGTACCGGGTGCAGGAGCAGTCTCTGCTCCTGCCACCTGGTACTGGTGGATCACCGAGTTGCTGAGGAACCAGGTTCGCCCCACCCTGCCTACGAAGAAAGAACAGCACCTCAAGGAAGGCACCGTGGTCGTCCTCGGCGATCGACCACTTTCAAAACAACACAGCGAGATCCTGAAATTGGGTCCAAAGTTCTGTTTCAAGCCGGCGCTCCAACGAGTGGACAAGCTGGTTCCGTCAAGGTATCTGTACTGCGGGGTCCCAGAAGAGGACAAGCTGAGATGAGTTGTTGTGTGCGTGGATGTTCTGTCAAGGGCAGAGGGGATCCCCAAGAGGAGTAGAAGTTTGAGATCTGTTATAAACTTCCTCGCCACCAGCGGGCTACGTGCGCTTTTGTCCGACAAAGAAGGTTTCTTTGTCATCACGCCCGAGGAAATGTTCGCGGAAAAGGCCATGACTGCCATACACAAAAACTTTAGAGACGTCCTGGAAAAACTGGAAAACGTTAAGCAACGAGCCCTGGAGCTTCCTGACAGACTGAGCCTCAGGCAGGTGTCTGCAGGCGTGAAGGATATAAACCTTACGTTGGTGGTGTTCTCCACGACCAAGACGCGCAGGGTGAGAATCCCGTTCCGCACTATTGTGTCGGAGCGGGCCACGCGGCTACGGGTGATGTCAGGGTACCTGCAAAAGCACTTGGACACGCTAAGGATCGTTGACCCATTTGGTATCCCGAACTCCTCTGCCGTTGGTACTTACCTCAAGGAGAGCAACCCGAAAGGGTGCACTGCCTTCAGTGTAGACGTTGAAGATCTGTATTACTCTTTGCCGCACGACTAACTCATGCTTAGCGTAAAAGAGTGAATTTTGGACTTTAATGACGAAGTGGGGTTTAGGTCGCAGTGCGGGATTTCTGTCAAGGGTTTTCTTGAAGTGTTATCGGTTTATCTGAGGTCCACTTTCAGTGGATGGCAAGACAAGGTGTTCGTGCAAACGTCCGGGGTGTGTATAGGGTTTAGGGTAGCTTCTGCACTGAGTAACATATTCTTGGCCAAAGTTGACAGGGCACAAGAAAATGTGTTAACGCGCCCGTTAATACGTTTTTTAGACAATTAGTTTTTGTGGAAAAGGCAGACTTCGATGGGACCTTCGAGGTCGTACTAGAGTCGTTCAGAGAGCATGGCGTGGGCCTGAAGTTCACGTTTGAGACTCCGAAGGAGCAGCCGATTCAGTTTTCGAATCTTTGTGTGAATGTCAGCAATAGGCACGTTTGTTCTTGAAACCATTTTAGATTCCCCAGGAATCTCTTAGAGTTTAGATCGGGGCATTCAAAGCTCGTTAAAAAAGACATTGCAGAGTCTTGCATTCAGCCTGCTGTGAAGGGCAGAATCCTGCTTGTAAAGGGCAGAAAAAAGCCTTCTCGCCCAGGTCGGGAATCTAAAAGACGCGAGATTTCCAGAGTCGGTAATCGCCTCCACCACGGAAAAACTAGTAAAATGCATACGAGGGGAGACCCGGGGGAAGGTAACCAAAAACGTCGAGAAAAAAAATTACACCATCTTCCCGAGGGGAACCATGGGGTGATGCGGAGCATCAGGGTGGTGCTGACGCTTGCTTGCGCCAACCCACTAACTGACGGGACTGTTGCTTCCATCACACTTCATCGGAAGAACGGAGTGAAGTGGAGTCAACAGCGGTGAACTGATGTAGCACGAGTAACTTTGAAAGTCTAATCAGACCGCACGGTAAGGCGGCGCAAAATGCCCTAACAGCGCTTGCAGGTTTCCTCGTCGAGACCGGGCTGGCCGGCGAGACCTAGGCTGCAACGGACACGAGCGGTCGGGAAATGCTAGCAGACGACAGCCGCGGAGTTGCGGGGAAAGCTCACCCCACTAGAAAGGCCTGGCCTGGCGCTGCGACCCGCGCGCCGAAAACTTTACTCCTTTTCCTCCTCCGGGGAAACACGGTTTTGCCTCAGACCCCGCCCCGGTCACGTGATGGGGAACGCGCGCAGCGCGCTACCACTCACACTTGAAGGAGAGGAGACTAGAGGAGGAGAGTTGCGCATGCGTAGTGTGAGTGCGGACTACAACGCCGACGCCGCGGGACATAGACCCGAGCAAGAGATGCTCCGCATCTAAAAGTCGCAGTCATCCCCTATGTACTTACTGTACATCGCGTGCCGCACGCGTTCAAAATGGCCGCCTCGAGGTACGAGTTACGAAACAAGTTGAGTGGGATTTGCTCCGCAGTGGAAAAGCGCGTGGGAGGGGGGAAGAAACCGGAGAATGGCGGTTGTGGCGTAAAGCACCGCGTTTATTTCGTGTCTTGTACCAAGGGGGTAGTTTAACAGATACCTTTCCCTTGTGGAAAGGTTTACATTGGGCAGACGGGGCGGTGCCTTTACTTTCGCCAGCGTGAGCATCGTAGCTCTTTGGCAGGGACAGCGCGTTCCTTCCCACTTGGCATTGCATTGCAGAGACAGCTCCTGCCACCCGGTACTGGAGAAGGCCGTCGTGTTGTTTAGACACAAAGACCAAAAGGCACGGGAGATTTTCGAGGCACTCAATATACGAAAGGCAGGCCTAACCTGCCTGCGTCAAGCATCCTTGGCGCTGTTAGATAGCGAGGCAGATTTTTTAGATAAGGCTGATTGGTGTGCACTGCGTCACTGATTAAACAAAATGTTGTGAAGGCGCCATAAGCCTTTGTCATGCACGGTCGCGATTGCCTTTTGAGTGGATGCTCATTTTTGTTTTGTTTTCTTGGTGTTATGAAAATGAAACCGTCAGCTGGCAGTCAGGGATCGTGTCGTCCAGTCTTTCTTTCTTCGTCCTTGTCAGTCGCGTTGTTTATATTATAAACTGAGCGATGTGCTGGGGCGACATAAGCTTGTGACAACAACTTCAGCGTGCATCACCACACTGACGACCAGTTGTGTTGAAAAGTGCAGTATTCCTCGATTTAAAGTATCTGTGAGAGGATCGATGAACCACTGCAGCGTTAGAAAGTGCCTTCTCCCAAACCAAATTTTCTCTGCAGTATTCACACTTGAGTGGGGAAGATGCCCCCACTTGTGAGCAGTGTGACAATGCCTTAAGTATTCTACATATTCTAGTTCAATGTCCTGCTTATCATGAGGAACGTCTTTTGTATTTTTCGCAACTGTATCAAGAACAAGTCCCACTACATCCAGCTCTGCTCTTAAGTGATGATTCTCTTGTGACACACACTAATGTTTTTATTTTTTTTTATAGTATCGGCCTTCTACACCGATTGTAGCGTTCGTAACCTACAGATCATTTTTTCCCTAAACATTTTCCAGCAATAGTCTTGTTTTTAGCGCTCTACGGCCTTAGTAGCTTTTGCGCCATAAACACCAGATCAACCAACCAACCAAACACACTTGAGTGTCCTCACAGCCACAGAGGCGAAGTATCCACCTTCGTAGACCAGAATAGGAGCCTTGGACGACAAAGCTGCTTAATCATGGTCGGTGATGTCGAATGCTAAAGCAAGAACATGATGCAAAATACTCTGTGCAGATGACTCGCATCCTAAAACCAACAAAATATTTCAAAACAAATTGGGAGTGGTAATTAACTGGTCCTAAAAATACCTACTATGCCTCCCTGAGACTACAGAAAATAGCGGAGTTGTTTACTATACTATCATACTTCCGGGCATGATGGCAATCCTGAAGTGCAAGAGTACAAGGATAAAACAAAAAGCTGCAAATCGACACAACTCCCAACATATTGTCACGAATGACAAGTGAGGAAGCGGCGAGTGACTGAGTGAACTGAACGTTTAATGGGGCGAACTTGTGCCAAAAAAAAAAAAAGAGAAAGAAGAAAGATAACAACAGAGCGTCGCGGGCGTCGAAGGCGGCGAAGCAGCGGGATCGAACGCTGAGGCGAAACTGACTTGGCTTGCCACGCGAAGCCCCTTATGTACTATCGTGGACACTGTTAGCTATAACACGGTAGCGGCGGCCGTCCCATACCCCCAGCGCCGCATAGCAGGCGCAGTCCGAAACTCCGCGCATACGCCGTGTAGCGCACTCGCTCTTCCCGTTTGCGAGCACACCCTCGCTTTGTCGTCTGCTAGGCGCAGAGCAGGCGATGCCATAGTGCTGCTCGTCTGGTACCCTTGCCATAGCGAACCGTTCTCAAATTCATTTTCAACCGGCGATTATTATTGGGGCAGATTGCAAAGTCATTGAAGCATTATTTCTGTCTACGTTTTTTTTTTCTTTTTCAGAAACAGGCGTTCGGAATGCACCTTTAACAATATGCGTTCGCAAACCAGTATTAGCGCAGCAGGTGTGATACAGAAATAGACTTTTATACTCCGTTTCACCTTCGGTCCCATCGCAGCGCACGCTACAAAACGACACAGCCAATCAAATAGCGGCAAAGGTGCAACGTCACGGAGTGCATTACCGGGGGACCCAATAAGGTGCAAAAAGTGCGCTTTTGTCGCTGCTTGGCTGGCCCTATCGTCTCGTAGCGTCCGCTGCGCTTAGATATAAAGTGAAACGGAGTATAACTGCAAGTTTGTCCCATAAAAAAAAATGTAATCTACCGTGATAGTACATTTAGTGGCGATGATTATCCTTAGCCAGCGGAGTCAGGGAATCAACCGTGGGCACCTCTTACGTGGCGGTTCGCTGAAGCGTGTTCAGCGAAAATTTGCAAGCGCTGTGGCGTCGTCTGCTCTGTGCCTAGCAGACGATAAAGCGAGGGTGTGCTCGCAGGCGGGAAGAGCGAGTTCGCCACACGGCGCATGAGCGGGGTTTCGTACGGCGCCTGCTATGTGGCGCTGGGGGTACGGGACGGCCGCCGCTGCCGTGTTATAGCTAACAGTGTCCACGATAGTACACGCGTAGGCTTCTGGAATAATCGGCGTAGAAGGTTCGGCGTGTAGAACTTTCTAAACTCGAACAAGCAGCACGGTTCTCGAATTTACCAGAACATTACATTAGATGTCAACAAAAATGTGTCGCCGCGGCCAGGAATCGAACCCTGGCTTTTCGCGTGGGAGGCAGGCGCTATAACCGTTAGGCCACGCGTGCGCTGCCTACTTGGCAAGCTGCGCGCGCGGCATTACTCCCCCCTTTAAAAAGTGCATCGCCCCGATGCAGCACGAAACAAACCGAACAAAAAGAACGGTAAGCTAAAGAGTCATTTGGAACACATAAGGTCCACAGTCCTATCGAGCGTAGTACGGCTTCATGCGCACGACGTGGACGACTTCTGGTCGTGGAGGGCGGCGTGATGAAGTCCGTGTTCCGTCGGGCATCACCTCGTAGTTCAGATCCCCGAGTCGACGAAGCACTCTGTAGGGTCCGAAGTAGCGCTTCAAGAGTTTTTCGCTGAGACCACGGCGGCGGATCGGTGTCCACACCCACACCCTGTCTCCGGGCTGGAAGTGGACGTCCCGACGACGAAGGTTGTAGCGGCCCGCGTCGACGCGTTGCTGGTCTTGGATCAGGAGTCGGGCGAGCTGGCGGACTTCATCGTCCCGTTGAGCAACCACCTGGGCATCGTCGCTTTCATTGTCAGCTGGCTCATGGGGCAGCATCGCGTTCAGCATGGTCGTTACCTTCCGACCATGTACCAGCTGGAAAGGTGTGAATCCTGTGGTCTCTTGCACCGCCGTATTGTAGGCGAACGTGACGTAGGGCAACACCTCGTCCCACGTCTTGTGCTCTACGTCGACGTACATAGAAATCATGTCGGCGATTGTCTTGTTGAGTCGCTCCGTCAGCCCGTTGGTTTGTGGGAGGTACGCAGTAGTACGACGATGGCTGGTGTGACTGAGCCGGAGGATTTCTTGGGTCAGCTGTGCCATGAACGATGATCCGCGATCTGTAATCAGAACTTCGGGAGCGCCGTGCCGGAGGACGATGGATTCGATGAAAAACTTGGCGACTTCAACAGCCGTCTCTGAAGGACGGGCTTTCGTTTCTGCGTACCGCGTGAGATAATCTGTGGCGACGATTATCCACCGGTTTCCCAGGGTCGACGGCGGAAAAGGACCAAGTAGATCCATTCCGATCTGTTGGAACGGTGTAGTTGGCGGAGGAATCGGCTGCAGGAGACCTGCCGGCTTCGTCGGCGGTTTCTTGCGGCGCTAGCACTCGTGGCAGGATCGGGTGTAGAGGTGGACGGTTTTGGGGAGCTTGGGCCAGTAATACTTCTCACGAATACGGGCCAGTGTCCGGCTGTAACCAAGGTGTCCCGACGTCGGGTCATCATGACATGCTTCAAAAATCTCCTCTCGAAGGTCGGCCGGGATTACCAGCAGCCACGGCGAGTTGTTGTTTCCGAAGTTCTCTTTGTAGAGCACACCCTGTCGGATGGCGAAAGTCGGCAGGGTTCGTGAGAAAACACGGGGCACGGTATTCCCGCCCCCTTCCAGGTGCTCGATCAATGCGCGCAGCTCAGGATCGTCCCGTTGACGTCGTGCCATGTCGTCGGTGTTGACTGCTCCTAGGAAGCACTCGTCGTCATTGTCGTCGCTGCAGCCGGAAGGGGTTTCGACGGGGGCTCTGGACAGGCAGTCGGCGTCGCTGTGCTTGCGGCCCGACTTGTAGACCACAGTCATGTTGAACTCTTGTAGTCGGAGACTCCATCGAGCGAGGCGTCCTGACGGGTCCTTGAGGTTCGCAAGCCAGCAAAGCGAGTGGTGGTCCGTCACCACGCGGAACGGGCTCCCGTACAAGTACGGACGAAACTTCGTGATTGCCCAGACGACCGCAAGGCATTCTTTCTCAGACGTGGAGTAATTTTTCTCCGCCTTGGACAGTGTCCGACTTGCGTAGGCGATGACTCTCTCGATGCCTTCTTGCACTTGGACCAGTACTGCGCCGAGTCCCGCGTTACTTGCGTCCGTGTGAATCTCGGTTTCCGCATCCTGATCGAAATGACCAAGCACAGGAGGAGTCTGGAGTCGTCGTTTCAACTCGTCGAATGCCTGCTGCTGCTCCTCGCCCCATTTGAACTTCTCGGCGTCCTTCGTGAGGTTTGTGAGTGGTGCGGAAATTTTAGCGAAATCCCGAACGAAGCGTCGATAGTAGGCGCAAAGTCCAAGGAATCTTCGCACGGCCTTAATTCTTGTCTGTCGGCGCTGGAAATGCCGCGACGGCGCGAGTCTTCTCGGGGTCTGGGCGGACGCCTTTGGTACTAACCACGTGGCCAAGAAACTTCAGTTCGTCATAGGCGAACCGGCACTTTGACGGCTTGAGTGTGAGTCCGGCGGTCTGAATGGCTTGGAGAACAGCTCGGAGTCGTCGCAAGTGCTCGTCGAAGTCACTTGAAAACACTACGACGTCGTCAAGGTAGACGAGACAGCTCTGCCACTTCAGCCCTGCCAGTACTGTGTCCATGACACGCTGGAACGTGGCCGGCGCCGTGCATAGGCCGAAAGGCATGACCTTGAACTCGTACAGGCCATCTGGCGTAACGAAAGCTGTCTTCTCTCGGTCCCGTTCGTCGACTTCAATCTGCCAGTAGCCGCTCTTCAGGTCCATCGATGAAAAGTATCGAGAATGGCGAAGGCGGTCTAGCGTGTCATCGATTCGGGGGAGTGGATAGACGTCTTTCTTCGTTACCGCGTTCAGCTGCCGGTAGTCCACGCAGAACCTAAGCGTTCCGTCCTTCTTCCTAACCAGCACGACTGGAGAGGCCCACGGACTGCTTGAAGGCTGGATTATGTCGTCGTTCAGCATTTCTTCCACTTGCTGTTGGATGACCTCCCGTTCTTTTATGGAGACTCGGTACGGCGATCGGTGCACAGGGAGCGCGTCGTCGTCGGTGACGATGCGATGCTTCGCAACGGTGGTTTGGCGCACCTTCGACGACGTCGCGAAGCAGTTGCTGTATTCTGTGAGGAGGTCACTCAGCTGCCGTCGTTTCGGGCCTGGAAGCTTGGGGTCAATGTCAAGCTGCGCTGGCGGCGTAATGTCTTGCTGAGGTGGCGATGATTCTTCATCAATCGCGGCGATTTCGGCGGAGTTCCAAAGTTCCTCGACGTAGCCCACAGCGGCACCTTTTGTGAGGTGTTGCGTTTCTTGTCGGAAGTTTGTCACGAGGACCACGGTGCGCCCATCCTGAAGTTTAGTCACTCCTCTTGCGACGCCTATTCCTCTTCCCAGGAGCAATTGAAGGTTGCCTTCAAGAACAACTTCGCCGCAGGTAGCTGCATCGGTCACGACGGGTACGACAACACTTGATCGCGGCGGCAGGTTCACGTGGGCGGCAGCGACTCGGACGGCGGCTGACGCTGTTTGGGGTTTCTCAGAAGGCGGAACAGGTTTGCGCAGCGTCAATCTGTTCTCACCAAGGTCGATGACGGCGCCGTATTCACACAGAAAGTCCATGCCGAGAATGACGTCTCTGGAACAGTCTTGTAGAACGACGAACTTCAGAGGGCACGTCTCACCGTGGATCTCGACGCGAGCAGTGCATCTCCCGACTGGTGTAATGAGGTGTCCTCCGGCGGTTCGTATTTGAGGTCCATCCCACGGCGTCATGACTTTTCGAAGGCGGCGGGAGAGCCTCCCACTCAGAACGGAGTAGTCTGCTCCGGTGTCGACGAGTGCCGTCGCGTCGTGGCCGTCGATGATAACGTTGAGGTTGTTGGACACCGAAGCAGGAGCGTCGTTGCGATGCGCAGCGTCGGGAGAGTGGGAGCGCTCCGTCGTTCTTGGAGGCTCTTTACTTCGGTCGTCTTCGGCAACGCCACCTCCAGGCGTTGCCGCGCCTAGTTTTCCCGGCGACGCAGGGGAGACAGGCTCTCTCGGCGGGGTCGTGGCGCTGGAGACGCTGAACGTCGTGGTGACGGCGAGCGAGATTCACGGCGGAGAGACGGCACTGAAGAGGGCGAGCGTCGAAGGTACTCCTCGATATCGCGAGGGCGTTCGCCGTACCTCGGGCGTGGGTCGTTCGGGTGGAAACCACGCAGCCCAAGTCGACGGTAGGGGCAGCTGCGGTAGATGTGGTCGGCTTCCCCGCAGTGGTAGCAGAGCGGGCGTCGGTCGGCCGTTCGCCAGACGTCGGTCTTCCTCGGCGTCGGGTGTTCAGTGCGGACGAACTCGGGTTGCCCTTCCCGACGTCGGAAAGTCTGTGGCTCTGGTAGGACACGTCGAGGTGGCGTCGAATACTGCTGGGCAGCTGGCGCCGGTCTCCGAGCTATGGCGGCATAGGTCAGAGAAGGCTCCTCGGGTACTGCTGCGCTGGCAGGGGCCTCAGGATGGAATGCCCGCTGAACTTCCTCGCGGACAACTTCGGCTATTGACAGCGAGGCAGGCTGGGGGGCAGCAGGCAGGAACTTCTTGATTTCTTCCCGAACGACGTCCCGGATGATGTCACGGATGTCCGGGATGCTGCAGCTGGACGGCGAGAGGGCAGCGAAGCCGGGAGGTCTCTGGTAGTGTGAGGCCCGTGCGTGAAGGGCGCGTTCGATGTTGGTGGCCTCAGTGATGAAACCTTCGACGGTGGTAGGCGGGCTCCGCACGAGGCCTCCGAAGATGTTTTCTTTCACGCCCCGCATTAGGACCCGCAACTTTTTTTCTTCGGAAGCGTTTGGGTCGGCGCGGTTCATGAGGCGGAGAACGTCTTCAACAAAGCTTGTGACGCTCTCATTTGGCCCTTGGTGTCTTGCTTGGAGAAGATCTTCGGCACGCTGTCGTCGCTGCTGGTTGGCAAAGGTGCGTCGCAGCTCGGCCTGGCATTCTTCCCACGACGAAATCGACGCTTCGTGGTTCTCAAACCAGGTGCGTGCCGTGCCTTCCAGAGCGAAGTAGACGTTCTGAAGGCACTGCTCCGGTGTCCATTGGTTATGGCGGGCCACTCGTTCGTAATGTTGTAGCCAATCCTCAACGTCCTCGTGGATCTCCCCGTGGAATGGCGTCGGAGTCCGGGGTGCGACGGGCAGGTATACGACGGCAGAAGCGGCCGGGGTCTCCGACTGGTTGGCCATCGTCGTCCTCCTTGTTTGCCTGGTCTTTGGTGGTAAGGGTCCTAATTCCGGGGGTAGGCCAAGGTTCCGGCGGCTTGATCGGATCCCGGTCTGGTCTTCGTTCGGTTCTTGGGGGCTTGGCGTCGGACTTGCACTGCGGGCCCTCGGAGGGGTACGCGGCAGGGGCATGCGATACCCCGCACCTCCACCAATTGTCACGAATGACAAGTGAGGAAGCGGCGAGTGACTGAGTGAACTGAACGTTTAATGGGGCGAACTTGTGCCCAAAATAAAAGAGAAAGAAGAAAGATAACAACAGAGCGTCGCGGGCGTCGAAGGCGGCGAAGCAGCGGGATCGAACGCTGAGGCGAAACTGACTTGGCTCGCCACGCGAAGCCCCTTATGTACACGCGTAGGCTTCTGGAATAATCGGCGTAGAAGGTTCGGCGTGTAGAACTTTCTAAACTCGAACAAGCAGCACGGTTCTCGAATTTACCAGAACATTACATTAGATGTCAACAAAAAGGTGTCCCCGCGGCCAGGAATCGAACCCTGGCTTTTCGCGTGGGAGGCAGGCGCTATAACCGTTAGGCCACGCGTGCGCTGCCTACTTGGCAAGCTGCGCGCGCGGCAATATTGTAACTTCAACTCCTTTCTTCGGAATTGCCTTGATCCATGAGATACGCCCCCAACCGACGTGTTCTCGGATGGGAAGGGGAATATGTTGACTTGCGGTCCTTCGGCATAATTTCCCCGACACCACGGCACAGGACACTTATAAGGCATTGATCCTCACCATTGCCCACACGATAACACTAGATATTCTGGTCTCTGACAGACGCAGTGAATACGCAGGCGTCTCGTCTCGGCGTTCGTATTTTGAACGGATTTCTACGTTGGCCGATTGCATACCTAATGTCTGGCTTTGCATCGCTTGCGAGCCGCCTGCAATCTGATAAAGTTGCGTCGTCACGTCACGTAATCTTTCTTTTTAATATTTAGTTGGTACAACTTATACATTTTCATCTTTGACGCTCAGACCTACCGCATCAGAAATGACGGCGCATAAAAAAAATTTTTTTTTTCCTGGCCATCTGGAGTGCTGCGTCACCATTGTCGCGGATGCTCTGCGGCGAAAACCCTCTGCTGGCTCTCCTCGCTTGACCAAGGCTAGCAGTAGCCAACGTAGCAGAAACGAAGCGCGCTGGCTTTAGTTTCTAGAAGCTGCTGACCGAAGGGACCAATCAAACAGCGTCTAAAGAGCAGCATCATGGTGTTCGTCATCTTTTTGTGCTTGCTTTATCATCGGCTAATGCATTTAAAGTCCAGTGAACGCCCCATGACTCGCGCGTGTAGTATTTGCGCCTGCTGTTGTATGTGTTCAGACCTTCGACCGCGCTCTGACTTATAGACCCATTTTATGGCAAAGGCCACCAGGCGGTGCTCCAGTTTTTGACGTCCCAGAGAGCTTCCGGTTTATAAAAATAATGAACAAAGGCCACATTAACACAGCTGCTTCAAATGTAGGTGAAAGGTAAAACGTTTAACCACCAATTCTCCACGTGAACGCCGAAGGGACGAAGGAGTGCGAGATGTTTCGAGTATCCTTGTAAACCAACTTGCCTCCTCCAAGATGTAATATTATACAACCGAAGGCCCTCGTTAAATCTGCAACTTCGTTGTCCGTGTAGCATTTATGATTTCTAGCACTGGTGAAAGCTCAACAGGCTTGTAAAGATGGTGCGACCGGAAGTCGCTTGGGACGCAAGCGGCAGTTCATATTTGTAAACAGCAAAAAGATCTATACTGAAAAGGAGCATAGCTCACTTCGTTTCCAGAAAGTTTGTCTAAATTGCTAAGCGAGGTGCATGAGACATTTTGAACTGGGACAATATGTATATCTTTTCCTTCAGGTTGACACTGCGTTTTAAAGGGTCTGCGTCGCTACGAGAGTAGGCAGTGCGCATAAAAAAAAATTGCTGAGTCATCCTAGTTGCTGCTTGTCAGTGCGTGTTGTTCAACAGTCCGGCTTACGGGTGTGACGGAGGCAATATTCCGTCTTTCGTGAAAAAAAAAAATGTCGTATGGCTGCCTTCTATACTCGGTTTCGCCTTATGATGGCCCGCTGCGGACACTACGAGCCATCAGAGTCAGTGTAATACCGTGCGAGTGTCACATGACCTTCGGAAAGGGCGTAGCTACGTGCGCATGACACTTATTCTCGTAGTACGTTCGCAGCGCGGAATCGGTTGCGTTGGCTCGTAGCGTCTACTGCTGTTCATCCTAAAAAAACCGTTTCCTGTAACGCACTCCACTAACAGATGAAAGCCAAGCGAGTACTGCGCCAGCGTTTACTTGGACGTCGTGTCCTCACCGACTTAATACAAGCTGCGGCCGAACGCTTTCGCAGCATGCACGTCAAGTCTGTCCTCCCGGGCCTACGTTAGGTGACGTAAAAAAATCCAGCATTGCGGCCAAGATGTTGAGCGAGCGAGCTCTGTGCAGAAGGTTAGGGTGGATAGACCAAGCATGTCATATGGAGAAAACGTGGCGGCGCAAAATGGCAGGGTCAAATCTGGTGCGTGCAACCACGAAGTTTAGTTTGTTATGTTTATTTTGGCTCGGGAGAGCCGTACTAAATATATAAACGGAGACGGAAACTTCACTCTCTGCGCTCGCTGAAGCACTAACTTTGGACTGTCTTACAAGGAAGAAACGCTTTCCTCCGACAGTGTGTGCAGGCTGACAGTTGTATGACCCTTTCAGAAAGACATCTCCAGGTGCGAGCTGGCGGCAACCTAACAGGTAATGGCCCCATATAATGTTTTCTTTTTTTTTCGCAACAGGCGCAGATATCTTAATGTCCCGTTTCCCGTCGACCCGGAACCTGAACGTCATCGCCGGTTAAACCATTGCATCGCACGATCGAGATAACCTTATACGTTCTTGTGATATAGGCTCTCCCGGAAATGTCAGCCGACTGAATCGGTTCGAACATCTGCAGCTTTTCCGCTATAAGTGTTACGGCCAACAAGTCGAGGAGTTATTGTAACCGACAGTTTAAGAAACCCATGGAACATGTGGTGTTGAGGTGCACAAAACGTGCCCCCCCCCCCCCCCCCCCCTCCGGGCGGACTTGGCCGGAGCGCTGGGGTTTGCAGACGACAATAAAAGAATAGATGATAAGTGCATTTTTAGGGCACAGGGTAAGACAAAAGTGAAAAAAAAAAATCGATTTTAGTTTTTTTCACAATTTGAAAAGTTTAGTTCTTTCTGCACATTCTCTATTGTCACAGTTTTCTTAGAAAGTTATATTCCGGGCTGAAAATCACTTCTTCCGAAAGCAAGTAGCAGGTGACCATGCCTCCTTTTGGGACACGCTCGCTGTTTAGCGATGAATTTTCCAACAAAACAAATTCAACACCAGATCTAAAAGCTTGTCCGGTAACAGATAATCTCAAAAACATTATCTGGCAACTATTGCATAGCTTTTTTTCAAGCAAGACAATCCCGAGACGCTGTGCACGTTTTTTCCAGGTGTGTACCATGTGTACTATCGCGGACAATATGAGCTGAAACAGCGCTTCCGGCCTGTGCACGGTACTACCTGCGCCGCCTGTCGCATCGCTCCCTAAACACGGCGCACTCTGAGGCCGAGATAAATTCTTACTTGCGCTCACTGCGCCGCTGCGCTCTTCCGGCCGTCTGCTAGTGAAAATATTGGCCGACGGAACCACCATGACGATGCGTGTGCCGTGTAGCCAAATGTTCACGTTTTCAGCTAACATGCAGTTCTGTGCAGACTTGGACGTAGTTCAACTACTCTGCTCAAACTACTGTAGTTTAACTACTTTTCCGAGTAACTTGGTAACTTTCAATTACAACTTTATTTGGGTAATTAGTAGTTTACTTTAACTACATTTTTCAGGTAACTTCTACTCAAATTACTAACTACTTTCGAAATCGCCGGCAGATGAAGCGGCCTTCCCGAACAAGGGGCCCCCTCGCAGCCGTAGAAAATGCATCACAGGCGTCCTTGGGCCAAGGTGGCGATGAGCAGCCAAAACATAACACCGACGCGCACGAACGCAGGAAGAGATGCTTAACAAGCCTTGGTGGGGTATTGACCTAATCCGGTAATGCACGCAGGCGCCGCGCCTTCAGCTGCAACCGTGCAAGCAAAGACGGGGGCACTCCGAAGGTTGTTGTTTTCATGTTGACTGCCCTTTGTGAGTTCTGACTCAGGCGGTTTGGGGGTTCTACAGGAGGCGCCACTGGCATGACCTCGCAGCTGGGCGCCTGTTCCCATCGTCGCCTCGTGTCAGTCAGCGAATACTCGCTTGCACAGCCGGACTCCACCGCACAGAAACGCAGACACGGATAATCCGTTCATGGGAGCACATTCCCGCTTCCAGCTGCAACTGTACGAGCGTCAATGCTTGTTCACGTAATCCTTCGAGCTCTTCCGACCTTCCACGACAGGGAGACCTCCTTTTTGTTGAAAACGATTTACTTGTCAGGCGTGTCAGGCGCGTCAAGATACCGTAGTCGCCGGCGAGGGTTGCGAGTCACCCTTGGGAGTTCCTTTTATTGAACCCGGCGTCAACGGCGAAGTATACTTCGTTTTATCTTCTGTTAAATAAAAAAAAAAACTTTTTTTTTTCGGTAGCGTAGCACTAGCACTGCAACGATACGCGCAGTCGTCCGGATGATCTCATCGTCGTGGCGTGAGACTTGAACCCTTGACGGTCAGGTGCACTCGCCCAGCGTACTCTCCAAACGTCGTGGGAATAAAGAGGGGCCAGTCATAACAATCTCAACTTGCCGAAGAAAAAGACAAAAGGAGGAGAGTTTGTTATACAACCCCCCAAACGAGGCAAACCTCACATGTTTCGTCATGGACACCTAAGATGCCAACACTCGCTTACCCAACCCTGCACAGCCGGTTTCTCAAACTCAACGCTGCCGTTCCATCCAGCGCGTCGGTGGAACGTCTTTTTAGCTGAGCTGGGGACGTCGTTAGGAGGAAAAGGCGAAAACTCTCCTATCAATAACTTTGAAAGTAAATTGCTTCTGCGAGCGATTAAACTATTTTGGTGAAAACGCAAGTCATAAAATGACTGCATTTATTTCAGGCTCGCAGGGTTTTTCACGAATCAAAACTGCTGTTCATTTTGCTACCACAAAATATAAAAAAGTAACTTCGAAAGTAACTTCAAAGTAACTCGCTACTTTTTTACAGTAGTTAGTAGTTTACTCAATTACTATTACAAATGTGTAATTTCTACTCTACTCCAATTACTTTTGGCGTCGATACTCAGTAACTTAACTTAACTACCTTTTTTGAGTAATTTGTACATGTCTGGTTCTGTGCATTTCAAGAAAGTGCCGAAGTGGAAAATGCACTGTCACGCTCGTATCTCCTCGAGGAGCGCTGCCTGACGAAGCTACCTTGGCCCCCAAAAGGAGCCGATCTGAATATCGTCGAAAACATTTGGAGGCGCATCAAGGTAGCCATGTCACGGCGTCCCCTCCACCGCGCCACTGCCCACAAATCGTGGAAAGCAATCAGAGGGGAATGGGAGTGGCTTCGGGTTGAGCCAGACTTGGTGGCCGCGCTCTATGATTTCTTGCCAGACAGGATGAGAGCCGTGGTCGCGGGTCAGTGGAGAATGACGCGGTATTAAATTATTTTGAAAGTTTTACTGCGCCTCAGGACCCCCTGAACCGGGCTTCTGCCGTTTTAAACAAGGCTTGATGCTACGGTTGCGACACACTGTTTGACGCCGTTAACCACGCATACTTTTGTGGGGTGCCTTCTTCATACCGATGTTCTTGTATAGTGCAGTTTAACTTCAGCGCCGACTATTAATCTTTTGTGTCTGACAATGTCCTCTGCAAACATTCCTTCGATGAAGTTTCAATCTCCTTCTCCTGACAAATATATGACTGTTTGTCCCACCTTAATAAGACTAGGACTTTGTAAACAAAAATCTGGTGTCTTGTCAGCAACTTGTTTTGTTTGAAACAAACACGCGGACCCAGTAATAAAGAAATTATATGTATGAACCTTTTCATGCCAACCAAGGTTACAAAACCTTCTCAGTAACATGTATGTTTACCGTTTTTTGTTTTGTTTTTTGAGCATCTGTGATCAATGAAAAATAAAAAAGCGTTTATTCTACGGGATTCTGCGCGATAGAGTAAAGTAAATCATTTCCAAAAGAGGGACGACAAGTGTAATCTTTTGTTCCCCCCGCCGCCCTACCACACATGCCCGCTGTCGCACCCGCCGTCTCTCTTGCAGACGGCCGGAAGAGCGCAGTGGCGCAGCGAGCGCAAGTGAGAATTTATCTCGTACTCAGGGTGCGCCACGTGTGCGGAGCAAGGCGACAGGCGGCGCAGGTAGTACCGTGCGCCGGCCGGAGCGCTGTTTCAGCTCATATTGTCCGCGATAGTACATTCAAGCGTTTGTGTTTTTGTAACGACAAGATGGCGGCATTGGATGCTGTTCTTCTATTCAATGGTGATAGCATTGCACAAGCCAATGTTTTGAAGTCCTGTGGATGGAACCCTGTGTGGAACACCATCAAGTGGCTGAGGAAAGTTGACGTCACTCGAATATACTTTACGGACCAAGCGACACGGCAGGTGATAAAAGAGGCTCGGCAAGCAAGGTGATAAGCCTAAAGGGGAAGACATAACTTTAGCAATGCCTTCCAAGCTGGCGGCTATTGAAAAAAAAATGACTCTGAGGCTGTTGGTGCCAATAGAAATGTGTTATTCACCATTTTTTTTTTACTTTAAACTCAATTATCTCAAAACAGTGTTTTGTAGTACATAGGTACCATTTTTTCCTTAACCTGACATTATAGATATAGAGGGTTGATTTTTTATTCCTACCACCTACATGGGTGTTGTAAAATACTGAACTAAAATTAAATATATGCACCCAGCAGTTTTTGAGTTACACATTTCTTAATACATAAAACAACTAAAATTTCAGTACTAGAATAAAAAAAAATTAGAAAAAAACTTATTTTAGATTGGTTCAAATAATTCTAGTTCAGTAGATAAAACACAATATCTCGAACAAAATTATATATACATGATAGGAATACTCCTAATAGTCACAGAGAATAATGTTCCTCAACATGGCCTCAAATACATGGGGAGTATAGGACTTACCCTTTGCCCTTAATACCAAAGAGGCGATTGGAAGACTGGTGGAAATTTTCTATGGAGAATTAAATGACGCACAACTAGGCTAGGTGGCGCAAGCTGCCGCCCGATATAAAGGGTACAGCCGTTAGCATCCATCCATCCAACGGCGTGGTTTATTATGTCCGCGCTTTTTGCCTCGCGACTCCTTCTTCGAAGTTCTTATCGGTCAAGGTAGGAATATTTTCGACTATGCGGAGAAGCAGTCTGCAGATACTTCGACGTGTTTCTTGCTTGTATGGCGGTCCCGCCAGATTGGCCGTACAAAAACCTGTCTGCAGATGCATGTTCAGCGCATACATATTAGTACGGAGAAAATATGCTTCCAACACATGCTTGAGGCGCTTCCGCAGATCATTTTGTCATCATGTCTGCAGCGCCGCACCGTGCATTTTGTGTAACGTCCGAGCAGTGCGACAGATAGGGCCGTTTCTCTCGGCTATGGTGCCTTGAACGCGTCTCCGACTGGTGTATTTACCGCGTCCATAAAAGTGGTCCCTCGATTTCCGCCTTCTGACGTCATACAAGTGTCATGCTGTCGCCGGTCGCGATCCTGGCGGCGTCCCAACAGCGGTGGTGCATGTGGCAGAGGGACGCCTTTTTCGGAGGTCAATACGGGCAGTCACGTCCGTGACGTCGCTGCCGGAAACGCAAAAACAAGCATATATATATATACACACATATATATATATATATATATATATATATATATATACCGGGTGTTCATTTTTAATTCGAACAGATTTATTACAAAAAATCCGTAAAAGATGCACTAGTACGGTTTGTTCAAGTGAGTTATACGGCTAGGGGGACATTATGTGGGTGGCTAATCCTTGCGAGAAGTTGGCTAATTACTTAAAATTCGTTAATTAACTTTTTAATTAATGAAAATAGACATATGGTTCCAATTAGAAATTTGCTCAGCGTCGTCGAAAACCCCTAAATCAGTCATTTTCAGAAAGACTTTGAGCGCGTGAGAAGCGTAGTAGTGAACTGAAGTTACCGCTCGTGGAGCAGGTACAAAGCTAGAGGTTGCGATAAGGCGCCCGTGCGATTCTCCGTCTCTTATCTAGCCCCAGCCTTGTACCTGCTCCACGAGTGGTAACTTTAGTGCACTACTACGCTTCTCATGCGCTCAAAGTCTTTCTGAAAATGACTGAATTAGGGGTTTTTGATGACGCTGAGCAAGTTGCTAATTGGAACTATATGTCTATTTTCATTAATTAAAAAGTTAATTAACGAATTTTAATTAATTAGCCGACTGATTGTTACGATTAGCCCCCTATAATATGTCCCCCTAGCCGTATAACTCACTTGAACAAACCGTACTAGTGCATCTTTTACGGATTTTTTGTAATAAATCTGTTCGAAGTAAAAATGAACACCCGGTATATATATGTATATATATATATATGTATTATTTTTTCTTTTTTTGCGTTTTGCGGAGAGTTTGTTGCGGGTTGTTTGTGTCCAGTGAAGGAGCGGGCGGAGGCGGCGGTTGCGGTGTGTTATTGTTGCAGTGCCATGCGCTAGAAAGAGGCCTAATTCACGAAACCATCTTACGTCAAAAATGTACGTATGACAACAGCTCCGGAATCGTCTTTCTACGATCAAATCAACATGACCGACAACGTCGCTCAGTTACTTGATCGCGACGTCCAACGGACATTTATTTTTCTACGTGCTCTTCTCGCGGGTCCCGATTTCAAGCAGCAAGAAAAAAGAAGGAAGTATTTGAAACCGGCCACGACGAACACGAACGCTGGATCAACAAACACCCGGGAAAAGCTACAACGGCAACGATGACACCGAACGAGCGAGCCCGGTAGAAATTAGGCCTAGCTGGCACTCCGACTCGGCGCAGCGGTGCTCCGACGGTCCTTGGCCAAGACTTTCTGCCCACGACCGGCTGGCTTGCTGAATGGAATACGCGCCCGCGCAACCCTTGTGTACCCTTGCCAGTATTATAGCTTGATCGATGACCGCAATTTTAGGTTAAGGGGTCAATCTCTTCCCCTCGTCACCTCATTGTTTTCCGAGGCAGCGGTGACAAACCCTGTCATCGAAAAGGGACTCTCATCGATTCTATCCTTGTTTTGTGTGATATGGAGCTCAAATAAACGCCGTATGGATTACCTTTGCAACACGGTATGTACGTACACTTTGTTATTAGTATGCCATTTTTATTCTGACACGACTGTACGTCACTGTCGAGCTATAAGTGGGAGCTACGCAATGCCGGTCCCACCATTCTGTGCCGAGTGTCACGTCAGTATCGAGGGGTAATCGTAAAAGATCGATCCCGAAGCACTTCGATCAAACGCGCGCGTCCGCTCCGAGTGTGCACAGGCGCTTACGTGGCTCTTGTTGACACTCTCGTAGTTAAAACTTTCAACGTCGGCTCGCTGCTGCATCTCCGAGGTCGCGAAAAACACCGCGGCGATATGTTTACATCTACGTCGCTTTGCAAACAACTGCCACGGGCCGTCTTTTACTAACTATGAGAGTTGTGTTGACTTCGGAGGGACGAGCTGGGAGCACACTCCGGAGGAGTGCGCGAAGTGAAGGGGTGAAGATGTCAAGGTAACAAAATAGGTACAAATAGCTCTATTTTGACGGAAACTGGGCATGACGTCACAGACGTCAAACTACTACTCTGCTTTTTTGCTCTGCCCCGTATCAACCTCCGAGAAAGGCGTCCCTGTGGCAGATGCCTGTTCCACTGCAGGTCGCTCTCCAGTGTGGCAGCCCACGGAAGCTTCGGCAGCCAGAAGTTGGGACGCCGTGACGACAGCGACACTCGCGTTCGGTTGTACTACTCGCAGCCTTCTCGTTAGAATTTCTACGACCAACCACCAGGATCGCGACATGCAACAGCATAAAACTTCGGCTTCTGTGACGTCATTTGTGGCCACTTCGGAACCACTTTTGATGTATGGGCAGCATAGGACACTAAACACGCCAGTCGAAGACGCGCCCTATACTTCGTCTCACCCTAACATGGACTAACCGCGAAGGCTGTGCTAGCGCGAGCGGCCAGCCTTGACTGCCCTGACTAGAACACTTGCTGCACGAGCGCTCGTGCAGCCGCCACGGCTTCATTCAAAGCGACTAGCTCGCGCTTTTAGCACGCGCGGCTAACAATAGTCCATACTAAGGTGAGACGAAGTATAGGCACCATATATCGGCCAAGGGGGGGGGGGGGGGGGGAGTGAGCGCGTCCGTTAAAGGGATACTTGAGGGAAATTTGAAATATACCCGTCGTTGTCAGAAATAGGTTGAATATGATCGACAATATCCGTAAATGACAATCGCACGTTTCTATTTTGAGCCTGATGGCTGTATTTTTTGTTATAAACGGCCCAATCTGGCAAACGCTCGGAGAGCGGCCAGCGGAGACCACGTCACATCTGCAGCAATCGTGACGTAGGTTGTCTCGAGACCTTACGTCCGGATGCAGCGGACGCTGCGAGCTATTCCAGCCAATCCTTCTATGTGGACATGCCCAAAGAGCAAAACACGAAAACCGCGTCGCCAGACTCTCTTTGTCTGTGCATTTTGAAGTGTTTCGTTGACAACTCCAGTCCCACTAGGAAACAAGTTTCCTCGTCCCCGTGTTTTCCGCCGTGTCCGCCAGGTGGGATGGCGGACTCCGAAAAACAGGCTGTCTGTCGTATGTCGCTCGTTGTCGTCTGTCGCTGTCGTTTGTTGTTGTTTGCCGCTCTAGTGGGACGCGGCTATAGGTGAAGGATGCTTAACCTTGTGCGGGGCTTCAATGATGAGAAGAGTTTGACTGGTGTCTCGCCTGTAGTCGGACATGCCGTATTACGGTACGTGAACAGGAACTGGTCCAGTCGGTGTTGTACCGTATGGGACTGCCTCGTGCGCCGTTCGTCCTGAAGCTGGAGGATGAGGCTCCGCTTGACCGTCTGGATGAGTCATTCGGCTGCGCCATTTGAAGCCGGATGATAAGGCGGCATCCTGATGGGCTGGACAGAGTTTGCTCTTAGAACATTCGTAAAGTAACAAGACACGATCTGGGGACCATCGTCCGTCACAATGGACCTTTTCCGAGAAGCGTTCTGCGCACGCGCGAGCACTCGATGCCAAGCGGCGGAAGTCGGCACTAGAAATCGAGGAAATTCGGAAGGAGGCTGTGGATCAGCAAGTAGAACACGTAATTGCAACATATATATAATTGTGTTACACAAAAAAAGAAAGTGGACGGAAAGAAAAACATGACGTTTGGGTGGACGCCACAGATCCCCCTGTTTAGAGTCGCCTTCGGCACGCGCCGCTGCTTGTAGAGCGAAGAAACTGTCAGCGTAGCTCCCATTATCAATTGGTAGCGCAGGTAGGTCACTTCCTCAATTTTTAGTTCGTGCAGCCACCGCCTGGTGCCGTCGGTATGTGAAAAAGGTCCATTTTCTCCGGAAGGCCGAACGTTGAAAACACTGCGCGCAGTTTTTCCCCGGTCACTGAGGCCGTGGTTGTCTTCATGTGCAACACATCAACCCAGTTTGAGCATGCGTCCACAAGAACCAAAAACCAGCCTCCCTTGAAATACGCAAAATCCAGATTAACTCTTTGCCATCGTCTGGTTGGCCACCCCCACGATAAAGTTGGCACGCACGAAACTGCATTCTCAATGAGCTGGCAAGTTCCGGAGCCTTTTACAGTCTCTTCGATACGTTCGCTCAACTTGGGCCACCAAACATGACTTCTGGCTAGCATTTTCATGCGGGTAGCTCCCGGGTGTCCTTCGTTCAAAAGCCGTAACACTTCCGACTGCACCGACTCAGGGATGACTGCTCTGTTTTCCCGTGTGATGCAATCACAATCAACAGATAGCTCGTCTTTGTGAAGGAAAAATGATGCCAGGTTGTCCTCGGACAATTTCGCAGGGCAACCACTCAACAAAAAAAAAAAACATTACCTTTGACAAAGTTACGTCTTTCCGAGTTTCCGCGCGTATCTTATCTGCTGATACGGGCATTTCTTGCACTGCTGAAAAGAAATACACATAGTCACTTCTGTCTGTGTCGTTCGGAAGCTGCAAACGCGATAGCGCTTCGGCGTTTGCAACTTGTGCTCCTTTCCTATAGACCCATTTGTAGCGATAAGCGGCGAGCTGCAGCATCCACCGTTGCATGCGCGCGGCGGACATCTGTGTACGTATCGGCTTCGCGTGTCCGAGCAGGCCCGCTAACGGAAGATGGTCAGAATACATGATGAATTCCCTTCCGTACAGATATTTGTGGAACCGTTTTATACCAAAGACAACTGCGAGTGCTTCTCTTTCTATACGAGCGTAAGCGCTTTCCGCTCTACTCAGGGTGCGTGATGCGTACGCGACTGGCTTCTCTTCGCCGTTTATGACGTGAAACAAAACCGCTCCTACCCCGGAGGGGAAGCATCGCATACCACGCCCAGCGGTTTCGCCGGGTCGCAGAAAGTCAATACACTGTCTTGCGTCAGGAAAGTTTTGCTTCCGTTAAACGCTCTTCCTGCTTGCACAGACCACAGTCATTTCCTGTCTTTTTCAAGTAGTTCGTATAACGGTTTCAGCATTGAAGACACGCTTGGCATAAATCTTGATTAGAACGGCAACACTCCCAAGTAGGCTTTCAGCTCCGTACTCTTCTTTGGTGCAGGCGTTTTGTTTATTGCTTCGATCTTTTTTGGACATGGGTATACTCATGTTTCGTCGATCACGTGGCCCAAATACCTTACTGATGGCGCGAAGAACATGAATTTTTCTTCTCTCACTCGTACGCTTTACTCCATGAACCTCTGCAGGACTGCTTCCACTCGAGCCCGGTATTCCTCGTAGGTTTCCCCAGAGATGAGTACATCGTCGAGGTAGCAGACCACGCCCGGTAATCCCTTCAGCAGTTCGTCCATAATTGCCTGGAAGGAAGACTGCCGGTGCACTGGAAATAAGACTGCCGGTGCACTGGAAATAAGACTGCCGGTGCACTGGAAATTTCGTAAGGCATTCTGGCGTACTGATATAGCCAAATGTGCGCATTCACGGTCAGTAAAGGCCGTCAGTCCGGGTGCAGTTCGATTTCTTGGTAAGCTGTTGAAAGATCCAACACCGTGAACAGCTTACCTCCGGCTAGTACTGTAAAAATGTCTTCGACAGTCGGTAGGGGGTAATGATGAGTCTATGCGCATGAATTTACTGTCACTTTATGATCACCACAAGGGCGGATCTTGTTGTTCGGCTTAGGAACAACTACGCTCTGCGTGACAGGTATTAGAACGCCGTCAGCCACCAAGTTGTTTAGCTCAAGTTCTACCGCTTCCCGAAGTGCATACGGTACAGGCCGTGCCTTGCAAAAAACTGGTAGACTGCCATCGTTGAGAACAACCTTTGCTTGGTGACCCTTTATCAGCCCCAAGCCGGGAGAAAAGACGCTCTCGTACCTTTTCGTGAGGCTGTCCCGTACTGGCTTTGCTTGCACGCTCTGGATCCTTTGGATTTTACAGCGAAGCTGTATACCTCTACCAGCCAAGGAAATTTTCGTGTCGTTGGCGTTGTAAGCAAAAACTCCCGGCGAACAAGGAAAAACAGCATATCTTCTTTGAAATCAGGCATATAGCATACAGCTCAGTATCCGTTTCAATAAAGAAAACCACAAGACAAGCATCAAAACCACATGATGGATGATAAGGCGTGTGTGAACAATAGGAACACCCTCCCACGCGTTCCGGTAAAGATTAGGTTTGCAGCTGCTTCAAAAGGGGCTGACGTCATTCGAAGCCCTCGTGTGAAGTGCAAACCGCATCATGGATGATAGGCGCCTGCGAACAATGCGAAGCACGTTCCTTCTCCCTGCGTGTGTTTTCGTGTCGGCGTTCTCACGGAAAAATGACTTCAGAAGATTGAAGCGAAAAGTACAAACACCCCGCATACACCATACAGCACAACATTCGTTTCAATAAAGAATAAGCACAAAACAAGCATCCTAACCATATAATGAATGATAAGGAGCTCCTGAAAACAATGCGAAGCACGTAGTGCTCACCTCATATGTTCCCGGTGGTGATTACTGTTGCACAAAGTGCCGCGGCAACGACAGCTTGCGACGTGGGCAGTGACGTCACTAGCCTTTCATATATAAAAGAACCCGCCTATACCCCGTTTCACCTTACGTCCGGACGCAGCGGATGCTACGAGCTATCTTAGCCAACTCGTTCTGTGGACGTGGCCCGTAATACGCTTTCCGCGCGTCGCTGTGCCCCCTCTCTAAGGTCACGTGACACTCACACGGCCTCCGATTGGCCCCGATGGCTCGTAACATCCGCTGCGCTTAAACGTAAGATGAAACGGAGGATAGCAACTGATTTTATTGTTGCAGCAGCATCGCGATGCATAGGCCAGCATAGTTAGGACTCCCGAGGAGCAGCGTGAATACTAGGGGCGGCAAAGGGAAAAGAAACGGCAATACAACCAGCGGCGGCGTGCGGCGACCGGCGGCGGCATTTCATATAGTGCAGTATGCAATCGTTGCAGGTGATAGCACAGCTTCGCTGACCAACCACCTTCGCAGCGTGGATTGGAGCCCCAACTTTTGTTGTCAAGTCAACGCCCAGGCTGTCAATCCATTCTCTCCCTAGTAATGCTGGCTCGTCTCCCGTTGCCACGTAGATAGGTAGGACCTTGCGTTTCCAGTTGAACTCGACTGAGACTTCAGCTTGTCCCTTGACTTTAAGGGGTGCTCCACCGTAAGTGTCCCTTCAGCTCACTTATCTTCCACCCATCTTGTGAGTGGAAGTCCACTCAGAAGATGCTCAGTGAGCATTTTGTGAGTGGACTTCCACTTCAAACAGCGAAGTTTCCGGTCTCATGTGAAAAACGCTGTATAGTAGCAGTTCGGAACTGCTATCTGCTTGCTCTGAGAAGTTCTGAAAAACCCTGTCCGTCGTTTGTTTTGCTCTGAATGCGCGCGCCGGGTACCTGGTTCGCTTACAGTGTGTTTCACCGTACGGGATTGGCGCAGTCTTGGCACACCGGAAAGCCGATGGTCAAGAACGACCCATCGCCTTCGAATCCAGAAGCTTGTTACGAGCCGAACAGAATTACAGCCAGCTCGACAAAAAAACATTAGCCTTGGTGTACTTTGTTGAGCAGTTCCACCAGTACCTGTGGAGAAACCCATTCCAAGAGCTTGACAGGCCACAAGCCTTTACTTCGTTTGCTGAGTCCTGACAAGCCAATTCCAGTCCACGCTTCGCCTCAAGTCATTATGTGGGCTGTGAAGCTTTCTGCTTACGGGCACAAGCTTCTTTACAAACCGGGTGTTATGTCACTTGTCAAAAGAAGAAGACGGGTCTCGTCTCCTTCTGCCAATGATCGGGTAGTGTGCGTGCCAGCGTAGGCTGGACATTCGGTCACGCCGCGATGAAGATCGACAGTTTTTTTTTTTTATTGCTGAAGGGAAAAATAAAACACGGAGATGTTGACACCGCAAATTTTTCTAGTCGGCTACTCCGCAAAAGAAATCAATAAAAAACACAACAAAGAAAAAACATTAGATGTTCATACCATATCAATAAATAAGCTCGCATTTACACACACACACACACACACACACACAAACAAACGCCAGTTAACATGCCATCAAGGTTTCACAGGAAATGGTGTCTTGGTCCAGTTGTGTCATATCTTGTTAAGGAGGCCTGTGTCTTCAAGAAAATTAACAACAAATTTGTTGCTCTCTGACAGTTTCTGATAGTTTTTTTTATGGGCCAAGAATGTCGTTGATGGTCAACACGGACGCTTCGAGTTTTCCTGGAGAACGTAACAATGTTTCGCGCTCTTGTGTGTAGGTTGCACAGGCGCAGAGAAGATGGTAGACGCTTTCTGGCTCTTGACAGGCTGGGCACAAGGGAGAGGCTGCCTTGCCAATTAGATGGAGTTATGACCCTGTGAAAGCCCCGTTCAAGCGCAACCGATGTAAACTGTATTAGTTGATCGTAGCAGACCACGAGGTGCGCGAAACTTGAGTAGAGGATCTATAGCATAAAGGTACTTATAATGATATTGTGTATCTTCCCAGAGTGATGTTGTAATTTTTCGGCCGACATTTCTGAATAAGCGTGCTCCGTCAGCCCTTGAAAATGGTATCACAACGTTTTTCGAGTGGGACTCTGTGTTTCTTGCAAAAGGACCATCAGTCTCATTGCCCAACACACCACAATGGGCAGCCATTGGAGGATTACGCTATGTCCCTGAGTAATTGCCTTGTGATGTATAGTTGCTGTCTGTAGAACTAGCTGCGCATAGTCATTTTTGTTGCCTAGTGACGACAGAGCTTGTATTGCAGCCTTTGAATAGGTAAATATAGTCCATGTTTTTAATCTTTGTGACCTATAATTTGTAATGTACTTCATCGCATGTCAAATCCCCGCCAGCTCTGCAGCCGTTGATGACGTTCTATGACTGAGCAAACCGTGCATCTCGTAACCGATGTCTGGAATCCACAGTCCAAAGGATGATGAGTTTGGCATGCACGAACCATCTCTGAAAATATGCGTGCGCGAAGAGTGATGCTCCACAATGCAGGCTAGGGTGAATTGTTTTAGGACATGGGATGGTGTGTTTGATTTTTTTTTTATTCGTTGAATATTGAAAACGATTGGTATTCTAGAATTAAGCTATGGAGGGGAGAAGCTGATTTCCAGAAGATTTAAGTTCTTTGGAATATATTCATCGAGTAAGTTAATAACCTGTGAATACCCTGCGGATGTTCGTGTGCTTCCAATTTTAGAAAGGTGGTGGGCCTTGTGCCTTGTTATGTGTCTCGGGTGAACGCGAATGGTCTCTTGAGTTCTTATGACCACTGGAGACATAGCCTTAGCTTCTGCCAAAGTACCAACATTCGAGGTTTTGCTGGGCAATCCAAGACAAATCTGCAAAGCTTGTGCTTGCACGCGCTCAAGGTCGACCATGTTCGAACGTGAGATCCCATGTAGTACACAGGCATGATATAGCGCAATAGGCCAACAAAGAGGGCATTATAGAGATGTAGCAAAGATGATACTGAAGTGTCCCATCTAGTGCCACAGATATATTTTACGATATTACGAAGACTGATAACTTTTTTTAGCCGTTTGATATGTGGCGTCCACGTTAAAGATCTGTCGAGTGTCATTCCCAGGAAATTATGCTGTTTTACATAAGGAATAGTGGCGCCTCGTGCAAATATAAAATATTTCTCGACTTTTCTCTTTGTAAACGCCAATACTGCTGATTTTTCTAGAGAAATAGTAATGCCTCGTTTTGCCAGGTATCCCTTGATTAACTTGGTAGCCTTGTTGAGTCTGGTGGAAACGTAGCGCTGTGAAACTGACGATGCCCATATACAAATGTCATCCGCATAAAGCGACATATTACAGTTTTTAGAAGCAATCTCAAAATGCCTATGAGTGTGACGTTAAAGAGTGTAGGGTTTAAGACTCCTCCTTGGGGCACTCCGCTAGTGATTGTGACTGGTTCGGTATCGCCTTCAGATGTAGAAACGTAGATGCATCTGCCTTGTAAGTAACTTTAGATCCATCTCGAGAGGCACCCACCAATTCCATTTTCTGAGAAAGCGTCTAAAATTGCTTGATGCTGAACAGAATCAAAAGCTCCTTTTATATCGAAAAATGCAGCTGATGTAATGCGCCGGCGTGATTTTTGGTGTTCAACGCTCGGGACAAGGTCGATGACGTTGTCGATTGAGCTAAGACCACGGCGAAAGCCATTCATCGTGCAGGAATATATCTTCGTTTTTTTTTTTTGGTTTTTTTTCAAGGTACCACTCAAATCTTACAAGAATCATACGTTCAAGGATCTTCCCAATGCAGCTGGCTATAGCAATGGGGCGATAAGACGGAATGTCCGCTGGCAATTTGCCTTGTTTCAAAATTGTAATAATTCTGGCGCATTTCCAAGCCTCAGGAATGTCACCGGACAACCACGAGGAATTGTAAAATTCGAGTAATTTTTCTTTGGCAGCGCTGCCGAGGTGCGCCAATGTTGAGTATCGAACTCCATCGGGCCCTGGGGTGGATGTGGGCTTAGATGTTCGGAGAGCCTCCTCAAGTTCATGAAGCCGAAAAGGTTGATCAAGGCTAGCGGTTTGAAGGTTTGTACTCGGTGGTTGTCTTACATATGTGAGAGCATTAAGGTTTACAGTGAGCTTTAGGCAATATTCTTGAGCCAAAGCAAGTTCAGAGCTATCACGAGAAAGAGCTAATGCGCGGAAAGGACATAGCTGCTGTGTTGTTGTTCGAGCATACTTTGCTGTCCTCCATATTCTAGTAATCGGTTTCCTGGGGTCGAGCCTCGCACAATGGGACTGCCATTGCCGCGGTGCCAATTTGGATAAATGCCGGTTGATTTTGTTTCTGGACATAGCTGGCCAATTTGGCGTCAGAGATGGCTTTAGTTCGCCTTGCCCGCCGTTCAGCATGACGCCGTAAGGCGCGTAGACGTTCAAATTCAGCGTCGATGACTGTTCGGAGAACTTGTAATCTATGGGCTCTTGTAGCCTCACAATTCGTCGTAGATATTGCATCCACAAAATCAGTGTAGGTAGCTATATTATTTGCTTTATTTTCAAGACTATCTTGAAAAGCGATCCAATTTACTCGTTTTACAATGTGCGTCCGATATTGAAGATTGAAGTCCTGTATGATAGTGTAATTGCGTTTCAATGTCAGTGAACCATTCCGCCTGGTCAGCTAGGCGTGATGTTACAAAAGTTAAATCAAGGCAGCTGGCAATGGACGTTCCCCGGAAGTAGGTTGTGCTACCATCATTCAGAAATAGTAAATCTGTAGTTTCGGCATGATCAGCCAGCTTTCTGCCACGAGCACTCGTGGTCTTACTCCCCCAGGCTATGTTGTGGCTGTTGAAATCACCTGTTAGTATATGTGTGGAAGGGGTACTTCAAATAATTGCTGCCAAACGGTCTGAGTCGAATGTAAGACCTGGTTGTATATACGCCTGTGATCAGTGTGAATTTCAGGGATCTATGTGTAACGGTCGTGGCAATATACTCGTTACTACAATGAGGTGATATTGTGTGTCGAATGTATGTTAAATATTTACGAAGTGCTAGCAACACTCTGCTTCGTCCACGAGGGTTTTCTGATTGGAAAATCTCGTATCTGGATAGCCAAAAGTTCTGGTCGACTCGAGACTCCGATATGGCTATGATTGGAAATCGATGTTTGTAGGTAGAGTTCCTGAATTCTGCAAGACATCCTCGAAGACCTCCTGCGTTCCACTGAAAATTAACGCTCTAGTACGTATTTCATCTATTGAAGTCACCGGGTGCGACCCAAGTCATATCTAAGTGCATTTAAACGTTTTAGGAACCCCACGAAAGAAGAGGTGTGACCGTATATAACAACGAAAGAAATGTCTGCGCGGAAGGTGACGTAAATCGCTTAAGGAATTCCTTTAGAGCCTGTAGGCGAATATGAAAAAGGCTCCACAGTCCAGAAGTGGTCGTGCTAGTTGACGACGGAGCAGCTGCTTGTGTTGGTTCGGGTTCTTTTCTCGGCGTATTAACTGATGAGGGTCTCTTAGGCGGAAGCTTCCAACCTGATGTTGAATTGGCGTTTGATGTTTCTAGTGGGGGTTCTTCACGACGGCTTGTTGAGTGGGCTTTTCCCGAGAGCTTGGGGAGGGGAGGAAATGCAATGGTGGATTTTGCATCGGTCTTGACAAGGTTTGTGTGAAGCGGTGGTATTTGCAATGCTGCGCTTGGCGCTCCACGCGGATGTGTGTTCGGTGTTGCGAAAGGCCCCAGGAGACGACCTTGCTCCTCCAAACCGACCGGCACAGGTGATCGCCCTGGAGCATCGTCGCCAGGTGGCTATGGTCAGCTGCGCCCGGAGACAGAGCGAAAGGCGCATTGGAGCCGCCAACGCACCTTGGTACTCGGGGACGACGTGACCTTCTCGTAAAGGATCATCGGGTTGACCCACTCGGGCCCCTCTCCTTGCTTCTGCTGTCTGACCTCGACTCTCGGCGACCCGACAGCCTTGGGACGTCCTCGACAGAGAAGGGGGCTTTACTCAATTTCCCCAGCTTAGATCGCCCATGGGATTATCCCCTAACCCACGGAAGCCTGGACGCCTGCAATTATGGATCTTCCGCCTTCCTCGAGTTCGAAGGCACCATTGTCCGCGGAGATTGACCGACGACACCGCGGCCAAGGACGTCTGGCCCACGGAGTGCGTGACGCGTGTGCCGGTGTGTGAGGGAGAGGGATGGGGCGTGCGTGAACGTAACGAACACTGACCACGCCGTTTCGGTCAAGGCAGGGACGGATTCCCTACTAGGGATGTGGGGAAAAGTGACGTTATAAAAGCAGCAGCAGGTGGCTGCTACTTGGTGTTCTCTGGGGTTCTCCCGTCTTATGATGTAACCTGTTCATATGTACATATAAAGAGTTATATAGAGACACCCTCCTGCTCCCTGGTCCTTCCCGAGTCCGGCCTCTCGATGAGTTCCTGCCCTGGCTCGGCTCCCTGCCGTACCCAAAGTGCCCGGACAACCGCTCGGTCCTAACAACTGGTTGGCAAGCGCTGGGATGAACTGGAGCGACTTCAGCGGCGGAGAGTTGGTGAGTGCCTGATTTGAGCTCATGGGTGACACCAGAACTTTAGATCGTTAGATGCGGGTACTGGCAGTGGGGACTACTCTCAAGCAGATTTTGTTTTGGGTACTTGAGGTAGTCGTAAGGGAGCTCAGATTGCATTCATCATGAATCTCGAAAGGTTGCTGAAGCCAGACTTGCTTTTGATGTGCGGAGAATTGGGGATTGACACGCGTAAGATTCATCGGAAACCCTTTCTCCTGAAGGCCATTCAGGATATCGGCGCGGAGGACGCTGAGTTAGAAGAATGCTGGGAACTGATCAAAGCAAGGAAGCGCGAGGCGGAAGAGCAGGAACAAAGAGTCAGACGCGAGGCGGAAGAGCAGGAACAAAGAGTCAGACGCGAGGCGGAAGAGCGGGAACAAAGAGCAAGAGAGGAGCGTGAGGGGCGCGAACGCCACGAGCTAGAGATGAAGCGCCTTGACCTGGAGTTAAAGCGGGCAGAAAACGAACAGGCTGGTAGCCGCGCTTCGAACTCTAACGTTGTCAAGGCCTTGAAAATAAAAGAACTCTTGCAGCCTTTCAAAACCCGGGAAGATATAGGATTATTCCTAGTAAACTTTGAGCGGACTTGCGACAAGATGGGGTTCTCGCGCGACACGTGGCCCCAACACTTGCTCACCTTGCTGCCCTGCGAGGCGGCTGACGTAGTGGCGAGGCTAAACACCGAGGATGCCTCAGACTACGAGAAGGTCAAACTCAGTCTTCTAAAGAAGTATAGGTTGTCTACTGAGGCATTCCGGCAGCGTTTTCGAGGAGACACCAAAAAGACCGAGCAGTCTTTCACGGAGTTTGCATACAGTCTGAGGTCAAACTTGGTGGAGTGGCTGAAAAGTGCCGAAGTCTACGGTGACCACGATCGCGTAGTCGAGTGCATGGGGCTCGAGCAGCTCTACAAGTGCATGCCAGAGACAGTCCGATTCTGGGTTCAAGATAAACTGCCCGAAACCACCCAGAAGGCAGCTGAGTTGGCCGAGGAGTACATGTCGCGTCGATGCAGCCAAAAAGGGGACACGCCGGAGCGTAGAGGCCTCGAGGGACGCGCAGACTATCGCGGACGGTTTTCAAAAACGCGGAGCGAGGTAGCGAAGCAGGACTTTAAAGGTCCCGCAAAGGACTCGCCCCGGGAGGCAGGCTCTACGGGGAGTGACAGGGTTAAAGAAGTAAACGGAACCCCGACAGAGGGCAAAGCGAGTGACTTGAACAGAAAGCGCTTCGAGTCGAGGCAGCCGATGCGCTGTTTTAGGTGTAACGAAACGGGACATATTGCGGCCGGTTGTCGAAAACCTCGCATGGTGTTCTCATACGTCAGCAATGACGACGAGAACGACAAGCTGTTAGCTCCATACACGCACGACTTGCGTGTGAATGGCCATGCCTGTAAAGTTCTTAGGGACAGCGCCGCCACGCTAGATGTTATGCATACTTCCCTTGTCCGCCCCGAGAATTACACGGGCGAGTGTGCTTGGATACGGCAGGTGGTGGAGCAACAGAGCGTCTGTTTGCCGGTGGCCAAGGTGGTGATCGAGGGTCCCTTTGGTACACTGGAGACAGAGGCTGCTGTTTCGAATGACCTACCACTGCAGTATCCATATTTGTTTTCGAACAAATCTGATCAAAAGTTGCGCGACATGGGAAAACAGCTGACACAGGGCGTGGTTCAGGCACTGACAAGGTCAAAAGCGCGGGAACTAGAAAGCCAGTTAGTGTATGACAGAGAGCCAGGAGGGTCACCTAAAACTAAGAAAAAAGGGGAAACCCCTGCTTCCGTAGCAGAGGACGAGGAAACCAGGCAGCCCAGTGAGACGAGGAATGATAGCGGGGATGCTGGCGGTTCCCGAGAGCCTATTCAGATGGAAAGTGACGACCGCGTAGAAGACGAGTTTCAGGAAATAGGCGGGCACGTGGTTCCACCGGTCACCGAAAAGTTCCGAAAGTTACTGAGGGTGGACGCGGTCGTCCTACAGGCCGAACAGAAAGCCGATCCGAGCCTTGAGAGGCTATCAGAGACGGAAAAAGATGGCGTAGCCAAGAAAAATGTGACCATCTTCGAGAAAGAGGGCCTGCTGCATCGGCAGTACGAAGATAGGAGGGGGAGGGTTTTCGACCAGCTGGTCGTTCCTTCCAAGTATCGTTCGGACTTGCTGCAGGTGGCTCATGAGAACCCATGGTCGGGACATCTCGGCATTAAGAAGACCAAAGAGCGTCTCTTACAAGAGTACTACTGGCCTGGATGTTTCGGAGATGTGGAGAACCACGTAAAGTCGTGCAGCGTCTGTCAGATCGCCGGAAAGCCGAGCGATAAATGGAAGGCGCCGTTAAGGCTAGTTCCCCTGATATCTGAACCATTCAGGCGCTTGGTCATTGACACGGTAGGGCCTCTGCCCATAACAGAGTCGGGCTACAAGTATATCCTTACAATGATCTGCCCGGCAACTAAATTCCCAGAGGCGGTGCCTCTGAAAGGGTTGACCTCGGCGGAGATAGTTGACGCCCTACTGACAGTCTTTGCGAGGGTAGGCTTTCCCGCCGAACTTCAGAGTGACCAGGGTAGCGTATTTACTAGCGCCTTGACAACTACCTTTCTGGAGCGGTGTGGCATTAAAATTATACACAGTTCTGTCCACCACCCGCAAACAAACAGTGTGGAAAGATGGCATGCGGTGCTCAAGCGCGTTCTTCGAGCGCTAACTCACGAGCACAAACGTGACTGGGAGGGTTGCTTGCCCGCGGCGATGTTTGCTCTCCGTTCGGCAGCTCACGAATCTACCGGCTTCAGCCCCGCTGAGCTGGTGTACGGCAGAGCGCTCCGGTCTCCTTTGCGTATGTTGCGCGAGTCGTGGGAGGGGAGCGGAGAAGACACTACAGTAGTGGAGTATGTTTTGGGACTGCTGGAACGTTTACACGTCGCCAAAAAGATCGCCGCGGAGAACATGAGCACGTCACAGCTCAAAGCTAAAGCGTACTATGACCGTACGGCTCGAAAAAGGACGTTCGAAGTGAGCGACAGAGTAATGCTTCTGAGATGCTCTAAGAAAAACAAACTGGAAGTGCACTGGGAGGGCCCGGCTAAGGTGATCGAGAAGTTATCAGACACCAATTACGCGGTTCAGCTAGGCGGGAGACGGAAAGAGGTGAAAATTTATCACTCCAATCTTATGAAACCCTTTGTCGAACGCGAGGGGGTGGCTCTGATGAGCTTGAATGCGCCGGAAGAGGTGCACTTGCCGATACCTCAATTGGGCGAGCATTCCGATGCTACTGGAATCGAAGATATAATGCAAAAAGCTGTAAAGACGAAGGAAATGACGCCTGAACACCTGTGTGATTTGAGGGGATTGTTAGAACAGTTTCAGGACATATTTTCGAACCGGCCGGGTAGAACAACGGAAGTCACTCACGACATCGAGCTTACTTCAGATCAGCCGATTAAGGCAAAGTCCTACAGGCAGTCCCCGAGACAGCGGGACCTAATGAAGACCGAGATAGACCGAATGCTCAAACTGGGGGTAATAGAACCAGGAGAGAGTGATTACACGTCTCCTTTAATCATGGTTGAGGTTCCTGGCAAGGACCCACGTCCTTGCATTGATTACCGACGACTGAACGCGGTAACAAGGGACCAAACCTATCCGATACCTAATATCGAAGAGCGGATCGAGATCGTAAGCAGTGCCAGGTATATCTCCACCCTCGACTTAGTCCGGGGATATTGGCAGGTGCCACTCACCGCGCGCGCAAGTCGGTACGCGGCTTTCGTTTCTCCCTTTGGCACGTTCCGGCCTCTAATGTTGAGTTTTGGCTTGAAGAACGCGCCGTTTTGTTTTTCAAGTTTAATGGATCGCGTGCTGCAGGGCCTCGGCGAGTTTGCGCTGCCCTACTTGGACGACATTGCCGTTTTTTCAAACAGCTGGGAGGACCATCTCGCTCATTTGCGGGCGGTGTTTGTCCGTCTTCGGGAGGCGAACCTAACGGTGAAGGCGGAGAAATGTCAACTGGGAGGAGCCGAGGTTACTTACTTAGGTCATGTGGTTGGGAACGGATCTCGTCGACCATCTGATATTAAAATAGAAGCAGTGGCCAACTATCCTCGCCCGAAAACGAAGACTGATATCCGAGCGTTCCTCGGACTTACGGGGTATTATCAGAGGTACATCCAGGGGTATTCAGAATTGGCGAGCCCGCTCACGGACGCTCTTCGTAAACCGCAGCCCAAGCTCGTGCTCTGGGACGACCGAAAACAGGCGGCATTCCAGGCATTAAAGGACGCGCTAATGAGACAGCCCGTTCTTGCGTCACCGGACTACAACAGACCATTTGTAGTTCAATGCGATGCCAGCGACCGGGGGATGGGCGTCGTGCTGTGTCAGAGGGACAGCGGAGGCGACGAGCGCCCCGTCTTGTACGTAAGCCGCAAACTGAGTGTCCGGGAAGAAGCGTATAGTGCAAGCGAAAAGGAATGCGCATGCCTAGTGTGGGCAGCTCAGAAACTGTCGTGCTACCTTGCGGGGACTAAATTTACGTTTGAAACAGATCACTGCCCTCTGGCGTGGCTGCATAATATGTCGCCAAAAAACGGACGTCTTTTGCGCTGGAGTATTGCCCTGCAACAATTTAATTTCGAAGTTGCATACAAACGGGGCAAAAACAACGGCAACGCCGATGGCTTGAGTAGGTCTTCAGCCTGAGACCGGTTTCCGAGAGTCGGGCGAAGCAAATTGTTTACTTTCTAGTTTACTTTTAGTTTGATAGTGATTCTGGCTTCGACTATTCCTTTTATGTTGTGATGATTGTGGTTACGTGCTTCGGGGTATGTCTTGGGTTTATTTTAATTGTAATTTACTTCGGATTTTGTTCCGATGACCGATGGGGGTTCTGGTGCACCGATGGGTTCGGTCGGGTGCTTGCTGGCGTTTTGCTGTTGTTGTTGTGATGGTTTGTCCCAGTGGCAGTAACAGTGCCAGGACTTCAGTCGCCAGCCCAGCCGTGAGACCGCGTCTTTCAAGGGACCAGTGTGGACTGCTCCCCCTCAAGACACTTCCTGGCGGCGGACGAGCTGTTGCGAAAGGCCCCAGGAGACGACCTTGCTCCTCCAAACCGACCGGCACAGGTGATCGCCTGGAGCATCGTCGCCAGGTGGCTATGGTCAGCTGCGCCCGGAGACAGAGCGAAAGGCGCATTGGAGCCGCCAACGCACCTTGGTACTCGGGGACGACGTGACCTTCTCGTAAAGGATCATCGGGTTGACCCACTCGGGCCCCTCTCCTTGCTTCTGCTGTCTGACCTCGACTCTCGGCGACCCGACAGCCTTGGGACGTCCTCGACAGAGAAGGGGGCTTTACTCAATTTCCCCAGCTTAGATCGCCCATGGGATTATCCCCTAACCCACGGAAGCCTGGACGCCTGCAATTATGGATCTTCCGCCTTCCTCGAGTTCGATGGCACCATTGTCCGCGGAGATTGACCGACGACACCGCGGCCAAGGACGTCTGGCCCACGGAGTGCGTGACGCGTGTGCCGGTGTGTGAGGGAGAGGGAAGGGGCGTGCGTGAACGTAACGAACACTGACCACGCCGTTTCGGTCAAGGCAGGGACGATAGGGATTCCCTACTAGGGATGTGGGGAAAAGTGACGTTATAAAAGCAGCAGCAGGTGGCTGCTACTTGGTGTTCTCTGGGGTTCTCCCGTCTTATGATGTAACCTGTTCATATGTACATATAAAGAGTTATATAGAGACACCCTCCTGCTCCCTGGTCCTTCCCGAGTCCGGCCTCTCGATGAGTTCCTGCCCTGGCTCGGCTCCCTGCCGTACCCAAAGTGCCCGGACAACCGCTCGGTCCTAAACAGTGCATGATTCTTCTTAAAGCCTATAACTTGGTCTGATAAGGCCGAGCCCTGCGTTTTAGAAGTTGTGAGTGACTGTAGGTACAAAAAAGTCAAAACAAAAAAAAAAAAATTCAGAAAGATCTACTTGTGGATTTTTCGGGAACGCGTCAGCATGACCCTTGGGAAAGGCCACACACGTCCCCCTTTGGGCAACGCTAACGCTGACCCCTTCGCTTTTTTCTTTTGGCTTTTCTCTTTTGCTTTTTCTACTTTCTGTCTCGATTTGGCCTTATTACGGGGTCAGCGTTAGTGTTTTCCAAAAGGGGACGTGTGTGGCGTTTCCCAATAGTCATGCTAACGGATTCCCCAAGAATCCACCAATAGATCTTCCTGTAATTATTTTCACCCCTTTTTTGTACTTTGCCTGTCAGAGCACGTCGACGTCCTTGGATACGGTCATCCATATCACTCACGAAAAGAACCACATTCATACCACTCGTGGAAGGAACCGCATCCATATCCCTTGTAGAGTGAACAGCATCCATCGTTATAACTACACACACATATCCCAGCCCATGAACCGCTACAACGAAAACCCAGAACGAAGAACAACCGGCGACAGCAGAGCGGCAACTGACCACGCCCGCATTCCACCGCGCCGCGGCGCAACACCTCCTAGATAACAAAGCCGTAGTGCTCAATGAGATAGCGTCATCAGAGAAGGCCAACGCTGGGCACAGATTGGACAAAACGATTGCGTCAAAGTTCGGCTCAAACTGGACTCGAAGCCGAGCGCTGACACAGCACTCGTTTCCAAACTGTGTCCAGCGCTGGCCCTCTCTGATTATGCCATCTCCTTCAGCCCTGCGGCTTTGTTCTCAGGAGGTGTTGCGCGGCACCTCCTCCTCTCTGGCTCCGCGCCAGCTGTGCGCCTGACTTTGCCGAAAACGAAAGGGCTCGTTTTGACGAAAACCCGGCGGTGTCTGTCAGTTTGTCAGCGCCGGGGAGAGAAGGAAGAGGTTGACGCGTGTTCACGTCAGCGCTTCGGACCAATGGGAGCGTCGCACGCGACAACTGACAAACGAAAGACGCCGCCGGGGTTTCGTCAAAACGAGCGTGCTAACGCTGTATCAGGCCGATTCAAACGTTTTGCATACCGCTCTATAGACCTTTGCAGCGCTTATCGCCCGGGCGAATAATGCTGAGTCACTGAGCTGTGGACGCGTGCGCAGCGTCTGATATCCCGCACAACAGAGCTAAGACGCATGCCCAGACTGCGTTCCACAGCCCAGCAGACAAATATAGCAGCGCGCAGAAGGCGCGCCGGTGTGACGTCACGCCGCTGCGGTGGTGCTGCTGTCGGCGTGGCGCATGCGCAAACGCTTCACTTCTTGCGAATATGGTTTCTGCGCACGAACATCGCCCACACTTTGTATGGGGAAGCGCTGTCCTATTTAGAAACAACGTATTGGTCTATAGAATTGAATGGAATCATGTAGGTGGGCACTGTCTCGATCGATCAGTAGACAGACTTCTATCAAGATGAACTAACTTCGGTGCCCCGAGTGAACGTGGTGCACGCTCAATGTCAGCACACGTCAAGAAGCAATGCAGTATGGCTACGGCGACCACCGAATACGTCTACTGGCATGCGCGGTAACCGATGTCTGGGCCAGCGTGGCTACGGGTCAGTGTTTCTCTACGGGCAGTTGGTTTGTTAAGTGTATGGACGCAAACAGGGTGGTCACCACACGTAACATAATTTGGGTCCTAAATGTGCTGAGGATATAAGCTCGTGAACCATAGAACTACGTCCTTCATGCGCTGAGGCAGTGTTTTGCAGCTAAATCCAAGTTTGTTTGCCTTGTAATAGTCAGTGCAAGCGAGAGTGGTTGGTGACAGACACCAAGTCAAGTCAAGCCAAATCAGGTAAACTCAGAATATTTAGAGTACCGGAAGTGTAGTGGACTTGCGACGAGCCTCCGCTCGAGCAATCGGCTTGTCGGCGTGAAACGTTTGTTAGGAGCCTGACCAAAAGCCTCAACACGACTCTAATAAACCGTTTTCCACACTGTAATCATGTAGCCAAGAGAAAAAAAAAACGTTCACTAGCATAACCCTTAAAATTTACCGGGACTAAAAAAGGTCGGTCTTTAAATACATGGCTTGCACGTGACGTCATAGCACCATCCTGGTAGTCATTCCTACTTTTTCTTGCCGAGGACAACCAATTCCGCTTCGCCAAATGCGTGCTGCGAAAGATAAGCGCTCAACAGCAAGGTCACCAAAATAGCAGCTAGTGTGACGCTAGTGTAAGCAAATCATGTAAGCTCATGTGCCACCAGAATGCGATTTGGGGCAGCAAGCACGTGCTGGACTCAAGGCAACTGAAAAACGAATACTTTCTTCTCCTGACGAGTTAGATCACTAAATGTAATTGCAAAATAAAAATAAAAAACATCGTTTTATACGTTTACAGCACGACGACCCCAGAGGCGTCCTCAATTACGTTAGCACGAGAAAGGACAACGTTCTGACAAAAATACGAAAAAATGCTTCCCAGACAATGGAAGGATTATGATAACACGACTGGTTGTAAAATCCACGAGCGTAACAGGGAAAAAAAGAGTTGCGAGTTAAGGCCGATGGAAAGACAATGTTACAACGTGACTTGGCGGTTGCCACATCCGCGCTCCAAGTCCGGTTCAAGAGGTAGTGAACGTAAAAAGGTGATGAGTGCAATGCATACATAAACACTCGGCTATACACAATGCCGATGCGCCTTGAATGCGTAGGGTGTCGTCTTTCCTGTTGACGTTTCAGGGTTATAAAGCCAGGGCTATAAGCGCAGCGGGGTGTTTACGTTACTGAATTGTGTCGTGACATACTTCTTTAGTCGTTTTTTTCCTCTCTTTTAAGGATACTTATCTCGTTTTTATATCTACCTTTAGGAGGACTTTACATATGCAATTAAAAAATTAAACTTTATTGGGCTACTCCAGTTTACACTTCTTTCAATATCTGTACTTCCAAAATAAAATATGAAAATGTTTATATAGGTTTGTTTTCTTCTTCCTTGAATTGAGCACCTACATCTTTATGAAGCCTAACATTCATGACATTTTATTACGGGATGACCCGTTTATCTTCGCTCTTATAGAGAGAATGTGAGATCGTTCAAGAGATGGCTTCTTTCTTATTTCGTAATTAGCTCATATCTTACCATGTGTTCGGTGACAATAATACTACAAAAAAATAAATAAATGAATCCACCTTTTCGGCAGGGCATAGAATATCAATTTGTTTCGCTATGTCTTATAATGGAAAATACAGAAATAAGCTCTAAAAAAAAGTCCTTGAGTTAACTTTTTTGAAGGGCATAAATACAGCCGATCTCAGAGAACAAGAGAAGGATGCCAGCGAATAGGGAAACACGAAATACGATTAGACGAAAAAAGAGGTGTGCGAAGTGTCAGTGAGCATGACATTTCAGCTCATCATTCCTCCGCACATCGTTTTTTTTTTTTTTTTACGTATAGTTGTATCCCGAGTTTCGACATTCGTTGGGGTCCTTTCATTGCTCGCCGTGATTGGGTGTCTTCGTGTACTGCAGAAACGTAAGCCCAAACGCTTTTGCTTTTTTTTTTTTAAAGTATAGCATCATTTGGTAGGGTATACTACACAAACTCCCCCCATCTCCCTCTCAAAAAAAAAACAAATCTGCCGAATAGAGTGGCACAAACTAATAGGGCGATACCACACTCCAAGAATCTGTTTGCCCAAAAGGGTGGCAAGAACTAATTAAACGACACCGCACTCTGTAAGAAACCCGGCGCACCTACTTTCCTGCAAAGTGCTTAAAAAATCCAATCCCTGCAGTCTATGGAGAGAGCTGGGCGAATGATCAGGCTGAAAACAAAACAAAAATGACTGTCTGTGTTGTGGCAGTGAAGATGACGTTTCGCGTGCTTACATCAAACTCAATGTAACAGCACAGACCGTGTTCTGGTCTAGACATTCTCAGCCTCGCCATTCGCCTACCATCCTCCGTAGCTGGCAGTGATTGTCTCTTCCAAGTGCTTTACTGTAATGACGCGCCAGATATCTGAATTGATTAATTAATTAATTACCGCGAGAGGTACCCTCGGAGGCAGGGCTCGGCAGGCCCGACAGATGGCGATGGGTGTGAGGTCGGGGCCGTGCGAGCAGTCGCATCGCTCGCAGAAGTCCCTGTCTCCGCCGCGCGGCTGCAGAGACTTGACGATGCGCTTGGCGAAGACCGTCTTCCAGTTCTTGGCGTCGGAGCGCATGGCCTTGGTGCTGAAGAAGCTGCCGTGAACCTCCTGGGCGAGGGCGATGCACACGTCCTTGGCGACCGCCACCTGGGGTCGGAGGTCGGGCTGACCCATGAGCAACCGCTGGCTCACATCCTTGCTGCCGTAGACGGAGTCGGCGTCCAAGCCTGGGGTCCAGAGATAACGGTAACCTGGTTACTATGACGAAAACAATGTAGATTCTTCTTTTTTATAGGGGGTCCACCATTAATCCCGGCGCTGTAAACCGAGTAGGAAGAATCTACGCCAGAACGTAGAAAGCCCAAACTTTCACCGAAATTGCTATTAGGTGGTGCATTTTTGACTGATGAAATGTTAGGGCGTAGCTTCCTTCCTGTGCTAAGGGAACCCAACCAACTCGCCGGGGTCAACGGTGGACGTGTTCGCAGACGATCGAGTTGAGGTCGACGTCGAGCGTCGCAAACACGGAGTAGCGTAGCAGACGCCGATACTGATTGATCGCAGATATCGAGTTCCTGCTCGCCAGACAATGATAGGCCCGCATTCTGCGCTACGCTACGTTCGCTGCGCTAAACGTCAGAATATAACGGAGTTTATAGCGTGTGTTTGACTTATGGCGCCATCATCCAACAGAAGCAGCGAGCGGATGACGCACTCTGTCATCTGCTTGCTGTGCTTGTCGGTAGATGGCGCCAAAAATTACAACCATCGCTAACTCGGTTGACTGTGTGCACGTCCGCCGTTGACCCTGGCAGATTTCTTGGTGTCATTTTTGTTTTCACAGGAAGAAAATTACGTTCTGAAATTTGACTAAGTAAAACGGACCACCTCAGTGCACATTCGGCGAAAATGTGTGTTCTACGTGCAGGCGACAATTTTTCCGACTCGTTTTACAGCGTAAAAGTCCCTGTGCGCTCTATATATTATACCGTGTACATTCCAACGTGTGGTAGTTCTTAAACAGTTTAAAAAAATCTGCCATTGGATTACCCCAAATAGATTCCAATACAAGCTGTTCTTTTTTTTTTTGTAGGATATAGACTCTAAACGCTATCCAATTTTGACAATTAACTCTCCCCTCATAAATAGAATACACTTATTCATGCTCTCGTAAAAGATACTCAATCTGTTCCGCCAGTCGATGTTTTATTTCCCACACCGCCGGCTTTGGTAATTGGAGCTCAAAGCAGGCAACAATCTTCGAAAAAAAAAAATTGCGTCCGTACCATAGATGCCTTTTCCCTTGATGATGCTCTTGCGTACTTCAATTGGCTTGTCGGAAACCAGGTGCAGCGTTATTCCGTGCTCCAAGAGTTGGTTTTGGATGTCAGAGTAGGAGAGCTGCGAACAGAACCAGCATAAGTCGTTAGGCTACATATTGCAAGGAGATACAACTCGCACGGTGATACACTAAAAATTAAAAAAAGGGCCCGTGAGTAGTTTTTGTTTCCAGAACACAAAACAATAAATCAAAGCGAACAGAACCTTCTTCACGAATGGCGAAGCTGGGATCCTCCTATGTTCGCTGTGACTGACTGACTGTTCCTGCGTTGTGTAGAAAAGTAAACTCGCAGACATACTAGAGTGCATTGACGCAACGTTAATCCAAGGGTCAAATTGCTAATACATTATACAAAAGACAATCTGCTGACACTGTCTGAGGCGGTTTTTTTATGACAGTCCTGTTGCATTAGTCATACCAAAACTGTCTGCAGTCATGTCCAAAGCATACAAATTTTTTAAAGCAGAGATGCTTCGATCATGCTTGAGGGGTGTCCGCAGATCCTTTTGTCATTGTGGATGCAGCGTACACACCGTGTCTTGTGTACAATGTACGAGCAGTGTGGGTGTGGCTTTACGCGAACGAGGAGGTCGGTATGGAGCAGCATACCTCGCTCCTCTCTTCGTCGCAGTCCGCGCAGGCCATGACGACGATGGTCTTGGAGACGCCAGGACGGAAGGGCATGACGGACGCGAAGCGGATGGCTTCGAAGATGTCCTTGTGGGTCTCGTGGGCGGGCGCAGCCACGGGCTCGAGTCTCATCTTTTCCGTCGCTAGGGGAAGGTTGTGCGACTCGAAGAAGACGCTGCCGCGAGCGGTTCGGACGTGCGGCATGCTGTTCCTGCCGCTCCCGTGTCCGAATCCGATGAGAGAGAATCTGCAACGCGTCGGGTGAGAGAAACGTCAAGAGGAACAGACTTGGTACACTGTGGTCGGCAAAGGCAGAGTGCAGAAGAGAACTTACAGAGAAGAACAAAGTTGCAAGAAAGAGGAATGGGGTGTTGAGAGGAACCAACAAGGGTGGGGAAGAGGCAGCGGCAGCGGTAAAAGTGGCAAAACATTATACTCCGTTTCAGTTTAAGTCCGACCGCAGGTGACACCAAGATTCGATGGAGCCCATTAAGTATTGTCCTAGATATGTTTGCGCCAAAGGTACATTGTGAGTATGACTCAATCAATCAGGCACAGAGCACTGCAAAGAATAGCGGCATATTCACTGTGCGTCATTGATCTAGTCGGTGATTGCAAACACGCACAGACGATGAGCGCCTTGACAATGCACTTCCTTGCGATCCTTCAACCCAGCTGCTGGCGTTTTTGTTCCCGTGCCACGTGACTGATTTGTAATCGAAATACAGGATTATTGTTGGGTGTCTGGTCGTGAACGTTTGGCTGCTTCTAGCTCATTACCACAGCGAACCTCATTAAGTAAGCCCATCCCTGACTCTGTGAAACGTTTTTAGACAAACTTTTTATTGGCCGAAAACCCAAGGAGCTAGTACTAATTTCACCTGCTTGGATCTGGAGCAAGGAGCTTTTATGGCGGGAGTCCGCTCAGTAAAATAGGGGCGACAAATTTATTCCAACCACAACACACTAAAGAATAGGAAACCTAAGTGCTGCAAGCATTGTTTCTCTTTTTGCTTGTAGTCCAGGTCCTAAAGAGCCAACAGTATTCTTCGAAATTCATGCTGAGGTTTTTGTTTTTTTTCTTCCTAAAGGTGCCTTAAACAATTTACTGTTCCCGGAAGTAGTGCCGTCCGGTCAGCAATTCAAGACACTCTCTTGGAGCTAAAATTGGCATATGTGTATTTTGAAGTTGCTTCTGTTTGCTGTTCTGTGCAAGCGCCGAGGTACGCCAAGCATTCCAACAGATGGCCCTTTCAGTTCAAAGTGGGTGGAGCCACACTGAGGGATGGATGAATTCTAGGCTGGGTGGCGCGAGCTACCACCCGTTTATAAAGGGTACAGTCATTAGCATATATCTATCCATCGACAACAGCGGCTCGGTCAGCTGCCAATCTTTCCCATCCACATTTCTCTATAGCAACTGACGGCTTAAGAAACGTAGGGTGTGGCTTATTATGTTCATGATTCTTGCTTTGTGATTCGTTCTTCGCCATTCTTGTCGGTTCATGCCGGAATCTCATTGGCTACGAAACATTAATACGATGCTATAGACAGTAACTACAACATTTACGGCACACGCAAAAAAAATGCTGAGTCACTAAGCTGCGGGTGCATGCGCGGCGTCTGATACATCGAAGATAGGATCTACTGCAGACGACCAGAACGCGTTTCAAAGATGGCAGCGCGCAGAGGGAGATCAATTGATATGGTATATGCTCGAGTCCGGGAGCGGTTGAATTCTGGAATTTTCCGTCTAAAAAGTTGGTCACTGACAGAGCGAAAACGGGTGAGATCGAGACGCCGAAGTGTTGTCGGAGGCAAGAAGCTCGCACCGCGGAGGCAAGACAAATGAAGCTCCTCCCTGACGTTATAGCTCTGTCGGTGACCGTATCTGCACGCATCAGCTCCGTGACAAGCACCTACCGGTTGTTGGAGAAGCCGGCGGCGATGAGCTCCTTGTCGACGAGTCTGATGGTGCTGTCGAGTTCCCTGACGACGTCGGCGTGGCAGGCGTCTTCCTCGACGACCAGCACGACGTCCATGCTGGTGGGGACGGTCTCGATGCGCGTTGTTTCGCCGAAGCCCAGCTTTTCGTCAGCCCCGATCCGGCACGTGACTGAGCGAAGCAAGCAAACAAACATGCGACTCGCGACCATGCTTCGGTCCACATGTTAAGACAATCTGTCTAAGGCTATCGGTCCATCGCACACGTCATAAAGAGACGTGGAAAGTATCAACAGCCCGTACTAGCAATGACTTTGCATTATTACGACACGTTTTGCCATCATTAATGAACTTGAAGCGAAAATAGTGAACATCACTGGGAATTAAAGAAAAAAATGTGAACTAACATTGTATACGACTGCGAGAAAGTGTTACAAAATGCGTCTTCGGCGCGCGGAACGCAAGGAGGTGTACAGCCATCAAAGGGCAAGATAAAATGTTCGAAGGGAACGTGAGATGATGAGGCAGCCGAGAGCGCGCCGTCACTAGATGAAGTCGAGGGAACCAAAGGCACGCGGGAGCGTTTGGGGGATAAACAAACGCACGAGGAGCGCAAGCAGCAGACGAGCTTGCACGACATGGACTATCTAATGTTCCACGTGTTGCCTGCAGTATGTAGTGTGGTGTATGAATTTGAAATTGCTTTTCGCGTCGGTAGTGTCTATAGCAGTGAATCGATGTGAGGATTTGTGCTTGTGTTTTTTGTTTTCATTTCTGCAAGTATTCATTAGTACATTAATGTGTGCAGCGGTGCTTGTGTTCGCGTTTTTATCTTAGGGTTTTGTTTCTTTGTTTACAATGTTGCTTTTCCGCCAAAGTGTGTTAGGGAGTCAGAACGTCATTGAGCTGTAGCGGCAGCCTTTCGTCCTGGTTTCAACTTTTCGTGGAAAGGTAGAAAAGGCAAATAAAAGCCTCGTAAAACATTATATTGTAATAGACTGTATGTGCACCAACGAGAATGGCACTTACTACTTTCGCGGCCTTCGGACCCTCTGAGTATATGAAATAAATGATTTCGTAGATGCAATTCCAAATCGTTTAAAATCGTTACAGAGCGTTCGACGACTTAATAATTAGGGGAATTTTCATTCATAATCTTCCGCTGTACCGCTATAAAGTATATACAAACAAAACTAGATTCCTCGTCTATACGGGCGTAAAACTGGCATTTTTACAATAGAACTCGCAGGTTCACAGACGACGAAAGCAAGGCACGTTGCGTACAGAATAAAAGTAAGTGTGCTATCCTTCGGCGACGACTACCTTCGGTAGGAAGCGGCATATCGGAAGCGAAATCAAAAGAGGTTTTATTAACGAAAAAAACACAAAAAAGCTCTAGGTCTGCGCGTTAGTAATTTTCTTTCACGGGGCTTAGTACCATCAGAGTCACTGACAGCCAATCTTGTACACATTAGTCGAAAAAAGTAATCGATTACAATTACAATTACTCTTGGCTAAAAAATTATCCAATTCAATTACTTCGTTACTTGAGAAGAACAGTAATTGACCGTTACTTGGAAAAGTACCCGTTACCTTCCGGTTACCTTCAGATTTTCAAAACGACATATGTTTCTGCCGCTTTGAAAACGGCGAGTATTTCGTGCTGGCCATTATTGGATTAAAAACACCTAATTATAAACTACCTTTCTTCTTGATCCCCCAATTTTGATACGCCATCCTTTTGTCGGAAACTTGTTCGAGAATTTCCTGGTAGCAAACTTGTACGAACAAAGGGAGCCATTAGAAACGGGAAAGAAAAAATAGTAGCGTTCATAAGTAATTTTATTACTTTCAAAAGTACTCAGATTACTCTCATAATTAGTTCCTAAAAATGTAATAAAATGATCACGAAATTGCTACAAAAATTAATTGGGTTAGGAGCAATTTGAGTACTTGTATTAAGTACCGTACAAGCCTGGGCGTCGGTGCCTATAGCATGACAAATACCCTATTTTTCTCTCTTCGAACAACCCATAATTTTTCTTTCTTTTTTGTGATTCAAGTAATTTTTTTGTGCAGTACAACTTGCCTAAAAGTTTCTGTACGCTCTTCTGGCCAGTCAGGTCGTATCTTCAAGAGTCAAGTGTAATTAAAGGAAAACTAAAGCGGTTCTGTATTTTAGAAAAAAAAAAAAACACTTGCATCGTCTTTATTTGGCCTCCAGGATCACGAATATCAAAATTATATTTCCGAGTTATGTGCCAAGTAGCCACACCAGCACTTTGAAAATAGCGCTGAGGCCCCGCCTCTTTCCCGGTGCCTTCGGCGGGCAGACGAGGTAATCGTGAAGTTACGCAGAGATCTTAACATTCCCGCGCCTTCCGCAAACCTTACCCGAGCAGTCAAAACCGATACACACGTTCCCTCACAAACGGCACGCACAAGGCTATGACGTCAAACCCGGATTTTTTTTTTTTTTTTTGTCCTCTTTAGTGATACGTTTGGGTCAAATGTTTATGATATTCAAATTCACGTGACAAAAATATGCAACAAATCACCTCTATCTCGTCTTTCTTTTAAGTTCCATAACATTGTGTATTTAACGCGTCTTCGAGTGGTCGTTGTTGGCTGTTTGCCTTGCGAGACGAAGCACGAAGATAATGCTTGGACATTTCGTTTTCTTCGAGGAGATCGTAACCGAGGCAGCACGTCAGAGAAACAACATTACTGTCCAAGTTTAGCAATCTTAGGGCCTTCATTTGGGCCCAATAAGGCTTTGCTCTAATGACGTTAGTTAGTACCAACGTACCTTTTTTGGCTTCGGTATGGTGTTTCGCTGGTTCGCCACAGAATCGCCAAAGTGTCAGACATGAGTGCCAAAAGGGCCACGCGGCAACCAAACAACCAGCGGCGGAGCCTAACTCTGCTACTTGTTTGGCAAATTAGGACCAAAAATCCTAGGTGAAAAGCGAATAGCAAGACGTGAAGCCTAGTTCTGGCATTTCCTAGGGAACAGAAGGCCCAAAAACGCCAGGTGAAAAAAAAAACCGTCAGGGTAAGTGTTTAGAAATGTAGGGCCAAAACAGCCAGATTCTGACCAAACAATATCAAGTTAGGTTATACCTTGACCTTTCTGGGCTTTCGGGGCTCTAAATTCCAAGCAAAAAAAAAAGAAAACTAATTTTGTGCTGAAAAACTTGTGCTACTTGGGAAAGAGATACTAATGAGGCGAGGTAGGCTTACGACACTCGGTCGGTAGGGTGGCCATGATGGAGTACTTCTCCAGTTGGAGCAGGTACGCGAGAGAGACATTGCAGACTGCCTTCATGGGCTCCTGGTTGGCGGGTAGCGCTGCCATGTGCCGTAGGCAAAGGTCGAAATACGGCTCCGGGGGTTCCTGCATGGAGCGACGCAAGACGAGGTCATTGAGAAAACGAATTGGCATCGTTCTCCGAACACGACCAAACACTGAAAGGCCACGTGCAAGATCAAGGAGTGTCTAGAATGACGTCATCGAGCAAGATGGATTCGTATTTTAAGGTAAAGGCTCTGGGTTTAATCTGGGTAAGATGGAAGGAATATTAAGGAGAAGGAGAAGTTAAAAAGATCCCAAAGAGCGAGGCATGTTGCAGCTGTTATAAGTATGCCGAGAATTTTCCGGTTTTAACCGATAAACACCGATAAACAACCGCCTAGTTTAAAAAGTAAAAAATCGCTTCGAACCAGAAAACATTTTTTTATTTTTTGTTTTAGCTTGCTATCTTTTAGTAAAAACTCTCTCCTTTTATACTCTAATTCTGAGATTTCATTAGTATTTCTAACCGATAATCACCATTTTTAGCGTGTGTTCCAAGCGCACACCAAAATACGCGGATATCGTAAAAACAAATTTAAAAAAAAGCTGTTTTCTCTTATAAATAAACAACCTAAACTATACAACCCCAATATAAAGGATATTTATGTAGCTAAATTCGAATCCTCATTTTTCTACTGGTCAGTTTTATTTTAAATTAACAGTGTGCGCTAGAGTATTACCTTCTGCTTCTCTTTTAAATTTTTGTCTTGTGTTAGAGAGTTAGTTTTTGAAGAGATGAACAGGAGTAAAGTGCGCGAGATAGTTAATACCAACTCACAAGCGCCTGTTCTTCTCATTTCCTTTCACAACCCAAACGCTATCAACAAGACAAGACGCAGTGAAATATGCCTAAATTAGCAGCAACCGATCCAGTCGGGAGTGGTTCGACGCTACTTTGCGCGAGAAAAATGTGAAAAAGCACCAATGGCGGGTTTGCGCTTACAGTTGCGCAGCGTATACACCGACACATTGTGCATATAGACAAGCCCATGTTTGCCCACATCAGGTGTGGGAACTGCGCAGGGAGCAGACGTTAGATTCGCCTGAGATGAAGCATCTGCCCATGTGCCTTACAGAGGGTGACAAGTTCTATGCAATTGTGTGCGTCTCCCACCGATTTTATGCGCGTTGCTAATTTCATCGTTTTTCTTTTATATATAGTTTTCAATGTGTCCACACTACGACTCGCAATTATTTGTAACGATCAAAATCGAGCCGAGATCTGTTTTTGATTCCTTCGTTATCATTTTTGAGCTTAAAAAGTATAACACGCCACCAACAGCACACGCGGTGGAGTGGATCACGTGACCTATTTTCACCCACGCACCTTTCCAATGCTTATCAGATACGCAAAAAAAAAAAATGCCGAGCCACCGAACTGTGGACTCAGATCTGATATTCCGCAGCAGAGAACTGCTGCGAACGTTCAAAGCGCGTTTCACAGCCCAATAGACGGAAGACGGCAGAGCGCAGAGAGCGATTTAGGAGCGTATAGACCTTTGCAAAAATCGCCTTCTGCGCGCTGCCATCTTTGTCTGCTGGGCTGTGGAAAGCCTTCTGAGCATGCGCTGTTGCTCTGCTGTGTGGTATATCAGACGCTGTGCATGGAACCACAGCTCAGTGACTCAGCATTATCTGCCTGGGTGATAAGCGATGGAAAGGCCTATAGAGTCAACACGCTTCGTTTCAGCCCAAGTCCAGACGCAGCCAACCATATATACAAGCCGATGGTATACCAATCCAACAGCGCCAAAAATGCAAAGTCACTGTTTTCGTCAAGTGTCGTACGTGTTCTATTATTGCTGAACCAATAATGTGTACAGGAAAGACCCAGTGACTTGAGCCTTTCACCCTGTTGGATTGGCACCATCGACTAGTAGGGTCGGCGGCGTCTGGACTTCCGCAGGGCGCCTGAGTTCACGCTTCTTGCTTCGCGATAATCCTTCGGCATTAATGCCTCGATCTCATTGGCTGAGAAGAGCAAAAGCATCTTGCGCACGCGTCATTTGACGCATACGTCAGAAGTGTGAGTTGCTCGCGTACGGCACGCATACAACATCTCGGTCGAGCTGTGCTGTCGCGACGCACCTGCCAGAAACCTTCTGAGAGCGGCGAGTCGTCGCTCTTGAAGTAGCGCTCGCAGAGCTTGTAGCCTTCGGAGCCTTCGGGGGCGGTGTTCTTCAGCACGTTCACGGGCGCCTTGCAGCCCCGCATCATCTCCCACTTCTTCATGAACTGGCCGACGTTGTTCACGACCTGACACGAAAGGCGGGAATGTTCACGCTGCGCCATTTTTTTTTTTTTTTCGGAAGGCGCCACGTCAACGCCGTCTAAAAGGATCGAGGCCTCCGCACTAGAAGCATGACGCCATCACAGTGAGATCTAGCAGAGACACGGATTGGACGCGAGTGCTCCGTCATCGTTCGGCTGGTCCTCGTGTCCAATCAACGCGTCGAAGCTCGTTCGGCATTAGGCTGGGTGCCAACTGCTGGGTTGGCGCTGTCTGACTGTGATCACGTTTCATGAAGGAAGAGGAGGAGGAAATTAAATTTATTTGATTCTAATTCAAATTAAATAATTCCGCACTTATTTTGCATCGACACGACTCTAGAATATAGATAAGCGGAACAAGGACAGAAACAAGCGGAGAACAGAAACGAGCATAACAACAGAGGTATAAAACACGTGTCGAAAATGACGTATTTGATGGGCTCTCCCAACCTTTTTAACGAATGTCATTAAAGTGTCATCATAATAGCAGTAATACCAGAACCAGTATCTATATTTATATCAATACTGCAATACCTGCGCGCTGCAGAAATAATAAAAACTAAAAATAAACACCTATCTCTGGACCGAAATGTTGATCTCTATTTTTGACTGGTCCGATTCATGAAAATCACATCAGAATTACATTCATCGCAATATAATTAAAACTGACAGCCCTACTGATAAACCGGTTTTGTTCATTCGTCTTCATGAAAAGATTAAAAAAAAACTAATGCAAGCCTAAGTCACAGAGGAAGTCTGAACGACTGACCAGTATTTTTATCGACTTCAGCAAGACTCGCAAGTTTCTACTCATGTTTCTCTTTGTCATATTTTATTTTATTAAAAACGAAGACATAAAAGGTCAATCTCGGAGGCCTAATCTGGACACTTGGCGAAAATGTCGGCGAGAAATCCAGCGGCTATGGTTGGCCGGCGCCAAGGTCAAGTGAGGCGTTGGCCAATCACGGCCGCCGGATTTCTCGCCAATTTGTTTTCGCCAAGTGTATAGATTAGGGCCCCTGAAAGAAATGACTATACAAAAAAAAATGGTTAGGGCCGCCTCTCAAAACTTTACACTAGCGTAATGAAAACCGCGTAGTCACTAAAAGTATATAAAGCAGTCGGTGCAGTACACCGCCGTTGCCATTTCTTCGCTGTGATCGTGCCGTCAAACTTGAGATAAAATAAAATTTTAGGGTGCTCAGATATTCGCATCACTTTTGAAAGACGCGTCGTAAAACTGACTCTAACAAATGAATTCCCTCTAAAAGAAAGTGAATTTGAGTTCCTGAATACTTGAAAACAGAATTGAATGTATCTCAATTTCGCTTTACTGAGCAGAGTTGGAGTCGCAAGATGGACTTGCAGTGGAATACTCAAACCATTGGGTAGACTGTTCCTCAATTTTTTTTTTATTCCTCTTGGTTTTTTTTTTAACTTTTTATTTCTTTCCAAATGGAGAGAAATAAAGAGTTTGAATTTGAAACTGAAGGCCGCTACTTGGTAACCCAAACATCAATTGATTGCCGGCTATTCAATGCCGAATTGGTCATTGCAGCAGCTGGAATATCTTCTCCAGGCAGCGTTATGTCGGATACTCACAACTTCACCATGCAGTTCAACCGGTAGGCAGAGAAATAGTACAAAAATGGACAAAAAAACAAACCATCGCCAGGCGGGACTAAGTTTGGGGAGCCCAATGCATATACCTTGCCGTTCTGAACTGATCATAAGGAAGTAACTTTTAATGTCATTTAAAGGAAGGTAATCTCTGTGCGAATCGCTCAGAGCATTCGCTGACCTAGCGTGCTTTAATGTGTAGCCGTCGGAACATTGAGGCCTCCTGAACTGACCTGTCCTCGAGGCCTCATGAAATCATCGCTGGGCTCGTTGTTGTAAGTGCCCAGAAGCCCAGCCGTGTTCCCAAAGTACCAGCCATTGATCTTGACCGTGCACACGTCGTAGTAGAGGTGGCAGGCAACCTTGAGGACCTTCTCGTCTTCGATGGTAACCACGTCGTCCACACGCTTCACGATCACATCGCCGTCCTCAAGGATCAGCGGCAGTTCCACCGCCTGACCATTCAGGAACATCTAGAGCAGAAAAACAAAGCGGGAAGCGAGATAAAAGTGTATGTCGCAAGATAATGCTTTGCTTTTAAGTTACTCGAGGTCACGTGGCGTATATTTCTCCCTAAATTTAGCGGGAAGATTGAAGTCAGTGACATCAATTTCCGTGCTAAATTTAGCAGGGAAATTGACGTGACGGTTCTTTATGACGGTCCCCCTAACGGTTCTTCTTGGCGGTTTTCTAGCGTAATTCAACTGTATGTATAAAATATTCTGTATAAAATAAACCTAACAGCGGCAAGCCAACTTACAGATCCTTTGTCGGGGAAAACCTCGATGAAGCTCTCTCCGAGCTGCACGATGATGGACTTGGGGCTGCGGCCGTCGGGCAGCGGGTTGTCCGAGTGGTACTTTAGCAGGACCGTGAAGTTGCCGTCCACGAAGTCTCGGGCCAGGAGGTAGGTGCAGTCTCCCACCGCGGAGTAGATGGATCCGTCGAAGGTCACGAAGTGCTGCTGGCTGATGATCATGGCCTGGCCTGTTGCGAGAATCGAGCGAACCGAACCCTCAAATTAGACAATACACACACAAACAAACAAACAAACAAACAAATGTCTGTGAGTTTACATTTCTGCAAAGCACGGAGCCAGCCATTCACAGGGGACAATGAAAGGAACCCAGAGAGAGTGACGAAGCTCAGAATACTGTTAAGCCGCTTACACACTGCTCATACGTCACACAAAAGACACAGTGTTCGCGGACTCACCCCAAGCATGATCGAAGGCACACTTCAGACAGTATCTGCAGGTTGTATTTTGCACGATGTATTCGCAACTTGACCGCGGATTTAAATCTAAATATACGATTTGCACAGGGACAATGAGCAAGTGAAACGTCATGATCATTGTCCCGGCGCCCATCGTATTTTGTTACTCCTTTCCGCCAGGTGGCGTCAGCTCGTTCTTAACTTCGCGCATGCGCGTATGAATCAAACTTTTTGTCGAACCTTTCAATTTTTCGAGTCGAACCTGGTTGAATTCTAAACTCGGCAGGTTTACTACACGCATAACGATCGGGCAATGAAGTTTGGCTGAACAGGTAACGCCATCCTATGGGGAATTTTCTCCAACTCTGAAGCGACCCGCGGTCACAATCTTCGGACACGATCTCGAGCTTCATAGTTCCCGAGTGCCCAACTGCGACGCAGTGCTCGCGTCCAGTCGTACGGTGGCATGGCCAGCTCAAAGTTGCCTTTCTTGGCCACGAGTCGCGCTGACCAGCATCCGACCAAGCCATCTTTTGTTCACTGCCCTGGGGCTGTGACGAAAGTTGTTGGCCCTGGTGTAGAAACAGCTAGAGAGCCCTACCCTTTGCATCTATACCCTTACAATCAGGGTTCATCGATCTAATGTTTCCTCGCGCTCTCCTTTCCTCCTCTCCCTCAATTTCTCTGCGTATACACTAACACGCGGCCATGATGTACGTCACGCCGTTGCGGTGGCGCTGCTGTCGACCCCGCGCATGCGCAGAAGACATTTCACTCCACGTGAATCTGGTTTCTGCGCACGCGCAATGCCCCCACCTGACGTGGCTAAACGTTGACTCGCTCGTTAAACAGCGTATTCGATCTACACACTCTCGTCGAGTGCCAAACACATGGAATCCATTTCACAGCAAATCGGGGCTTCACTCACCGTCAAAAGGCGGCAGCCATTTCCTGCGTGCCAGAGAGCCGATGTAATCGGCGAAGCTCGGCTCGTATTCGGTCTCTCGGTCGGGTATCTGCCACTGGACTGTCCACTGGTTGATCTGCTGCTTGATGGAGTCCATGTCGGCGGGCAAGTTGACGTCCACGATGTACTTTCCGTTCTTGTAGTCGGCTTCCCGGATGACGGCGGACTTCCGGGCCGAGTACTCAGTGCCGAGGCTCGCCCTCAGCTTGTTCCAGAATTCCGAGTTGCTTTGGTAGGGTCCCTTCGAGGGAGACGAAATCTCCAGCTTAATATCAATAATCAGATGCTTGTAAAATAATGAACACTTTTCGAAACGTCGATCGCCGTCTAGTAACGGACACAAACGCTCCAACGCTTTCGTACTAAAGCAGGAATCGCACTGTTCATACAACATACAAAAGAAACGGTCTGTAGACACTCCTCAAGCAAGTTCGAAGCGTCTTTGCTTCATACATATACATCCACATATGCATATTCATATATGCAAACATATATACATATGTTGCTTCGAACTTGTATGCAGACTTTCTTTGTATGACAAATGTGACGTCACACAAAGATGAAACAGGCATCAGACAGTCTCTTCAGACTGTCTTTTGAATGATGCATCGGCAGTGCGACGGAGGCTTACCAGAGGAGGCCATTGCCTAGAATCGTGCGCTCAGCTTCATGCACTTTCACCTTTGGTTAAATCCTGAGCAGAAGTTTTTTTTTTTTTTTTTTTTTTTTTTTTCTAGTGTGTCTAGACTTTGAGAGTTCCGCCAAACGCTCGATCGGTTTCACGTGGTTTAGGGTGGGCCTCGTTTGCAACACCAGCTGTGAGGAAGAGGCGAGAGCGTTGATCGCCTGAAAGCGTCCTCCGGGCGCCTCCGACCGCAATCCTCATCACCACTCATAAACGGACTCGTACGCAATAAGCGATCGATTTGCGGAGGAGGTGTCCGCCGTTAAATTGCAAACGCTCTTCATGATCTCTACTGCGCCCCCTCTGAAGTCTATATGTTCTCCGGTTTGCCCCTTCCCACTGTACACTCGTTCAAACTTTCAAATTCGGTCATGTGCAGCGAATGTCCCTTGCGCCATTTCGCCATTTGTGCGACCGGTTCGCCCCAGAACAAAAGGGCTGGAAAATTTAAAGTAACATATTGCGTAGGATACTTCTACTTCGCGCTATGCGAAGCAACATTATCTCCTGATGGGCGCAAAAGCGGACATGATATAATGCGAAAATACCAAAATTAAAAAAAAGGAATTGATTTGAATTGTGTTTACATGTGTCCAGCCTGTAAAACGCACTGTAGCGGACGGATGTATCCGAAAAGTCGCTTCCAGTTTACGTGGTCATATGTAAACCTAAGAATGCTTTATGTTTTTCATGGTCTTCGACATTATAAAAGCTTCGGTTTTTACGTTTCTCCTTGTTTCAGTGAAGAAAGCTGGAAGCTTTTAACAGCACAAGCGGCACCATATCGTTAGCCACATAACTCATACTTTTATAAAAATCGTATCGCAATATACACCCTGAAGGTAACTCTTGCTTCAGGGCTATCTCTTTTTACTTCCCATTTTAAGTCTGGTTCTCCTATCTGGTTTTTAAAAAACTTCGTAGAAAAGAGTAACATTAATGTCATCTGGTTCCGTTCCGTTCACGTCAACAACATCGAAGTGGAGCATCATTGAAGTGAACTTTCAAACTTCCTCGGAGAACAGTTAACAAGAGAGGATAAATTCTTTGCCTAGTGTATACATTATACATGATGTGACATAAGACATAAAGTGTATACATTGTACATCATGTGACGTAAATACACAGTCGGACATTTTAATTTGAGATTACCTAGCCACAAGCAAAAAGAGAATGATGCATGTCCAACGCGCATAAGTTCAAAATGCACCAACGCCCCGAAGACAAATTCGTCAGACTTGAATAAAAAAACAATTAGGTGGTATGAAGCGGAGACTCACGGGCTGGTAGAGTTCGGAAAAGATCGACTCCATTGCTTTGTAGTCTGGATTTTCCCGCAATGCGTCCATGCCCTCTCCAATCTTCGCGCTCATCCTGTACATCATCTCGCTGATCTTGTCAGACGTGTAGTCCATTGCGTTACTCATCCAATTGGACATCTGCCGCATCATGGGAGAGTTATAGAACTCTTCCATCTTGTTTGACATGTAGCGGTTTAGATCATCCCAGTTGCTAGAGATGTCCCTCCGACGACGGTGGTGCCCCATCGAAGAAGCCATTGACATAATAGGATCAACGATTGCCCGGATCATCTTTTTGATTTGAATATCCAGCTTCCTCTTCATATCTTCCAGCCACTTCATCATCTGCTCAATAACTTCGCCCCAACTGAAAAGGAAACAGAAAAAAATGTGCGTCTTCATTTGCAATGTCGCTCGTGCATCCATCGTTTAGTTTGAAAGGAACAGTCTGATCTTAGCCGAAGTCGGGGAGTGTTCCCCTCACTAATTACCGAACGCTATGCTTTGAATCACTAAACGGCTTCGATGCCCTTGACGCTAGCAGTGACTCAAAGCAACTATAAACACCCTGAGCTCCACTTAGTATGACAAGGGGGCAAAATAGCAAGTCATATTTAATGCCTCTGAAAGAAGGCTAGAACTATAAACTTATACAGGATGTTTACCTTGTTATTAACATATTTGTTTTATAAAAAAATGAAGTCGTGAAAGCTACACTAATGTAGTTTGTGCATGTGAGTTATACGCGAAAGGGGACATATTATAAGAGACTAGTCACGATACTCGTAAGTTGGATAATTAGGTAAACTTTGTTAATCAACTTTTAGTTAGGAAAAAAAACCTTTAGTTTCAATTTAAAATTTGCTGAGCGTCATCAAAAGTGACTAACTCTGTAAGTTGTAGAAAGATTTCTTGCATGTGCTTCGTTTTTCTGAGCCCCTAAAATGCCACCAACTTCAACGGGCCAGCGCGGTTTTTTCGTCTCTTATCATCAGCCGTTTCGCGCTACCGGCCTTGCGATTCTTGCACAAGTGGTAATTTTGTCTTTCCCAAATGTACTGATATGATAAGACAGTCTTTCCAAATTTACTGATTTGGTGGATTTCGATGATGATCAGCAAGTGTATGTTTATTTTCACTAAATAAAAGTTAATAAAAATATTTCGTTAATTAACCGACTCATCGATGGGATTGGCCGACACTACATTATGTCCCCCTGATCATGCAACACAACTGTACAGGCCGCATTAATATAGCTTTCACTTTTGTTTTGTCTGTTAAGGTTAAAAAAATGAACCCGGTGTATACTGTAAACGACTTATTTTTCGCGGGCTCAATATTTCGCAATTTAGGTCAAAGCTGAAGTTTCGGAATAATTCGCGGGTTCTCATTTTCGCGGTGTGGTGGGATCTCAATATAGATTCCAACATGTTTACATTTTCCTGGAATTGTTTGCGGGACCTATTTTTCGCGAATTGTAGACGATGCCCGAAATTCGCGAAAATTAGGTCCTCGCGAAAATTAAGTCGTTTACAGTATACAAAGAGCTTAATTACATAAGTGTAGATTATGTCTTTAAAAGCTAGACTGTCACCTTAACTTGCTGACATAGAAGTGTAATTTAAATCGTATAGATTTCACGCTAGAGTGACGAGTTTTATGTGTTCCTTATCGCATCTACTCACCTGGTTTCCTCGAGGATTTCGCTGATTTCAATCACAGCCTCCCCCATGATCTCGCCGAACTCGTCCAGCAAGTGGTTGTTCAGTGGCTGGACGAAGTTCATGTCAATGTACGAGTCTGCCTCCCGAGTCATGGCTGCAATGTCCTGAGTCATTTCTGAGATGTCAATCTGTGACAGCTTGTTGTCAACTTTGCTGAGCGCCATCTGAAAACAGGAATAACAATAACATTAAAATGACTCACTGCTTCAGACTAATGTTACTGAATAACAAAGGTAGCCGACATCTTCTCCCTCCTCCTCTGACGCGCACACCTTTTATCTTTATGCTTTGCTTTTTTACACCCGCGCGTCGACTGTAGCGCCACCTGGACCGGCCCCAGATGGCAGACGGCCTTCCTATACTTGAGTCAAAGCGCAGTCAAAGGCTGAAAGACACGCAAATGCATACACACAGGCTAAAAGCGCACTGTCACGGTCTACCAGCCTCGAAGGATGTGTTCAAAGAAAGACGATGAAAGCCGTGACGTTGCACAGTCGGCGTTATTTCATCGGCGACATTGAGCTCATAGTACGCACTGCACTCAGACAGCACAGGCATTCCTTTTCCCTCTCCTCTGACCCGCACACCTTTTATCTTTATGTGTTGCTTTTTTTACACCCGCGCGTCGACTGTAGGGCCGCCTGGTTTGGCAAAAGATAGCAGGCGGCATTCTTCAAAGCATGTCACTACCTTTCCTTATAAAGGGGCTTTACTTCAGACAACCATCTTGGCCTATCGCTCATGTTAAAATATTCCTCCTTGCTTCGGCATTTCATCAAATCCAGTGTAGGTGCAATAGCACTTGACGGGGACTTAACTGGGAAGTAGATGCCACGTGCTCACATGACGTGGTCACGTGTCCTGACATAAATCACGTCAGGTCATCTGACATTAATTTGTTCGCTAAATTTAACGGTGAAATCATGGTGACAAGGTCCCATGACCTCAAGGTGTCATGTGACGTCACAGTTTCACATGACATCACGGTGTTACATGACAACTCAATGTCACTTAACGTGACGTCATGTAATATCAGGTTACGTGAAACCATGACGTCATGTTAGGTCACATGACACCAGTGGCGTCACGAGGGTCAGCGGCACCTGGGGCGGTAGCCCGCCGCGACCCACCCCCCCCCCCCCCCCCACCCCCGGCTCGCGCGTGGCCCGCCGCGACTACCCCCCTCCCCGCGTGGCCCGCCGCGACACCCCCCTGAGCGCTGCACCCGGGGCGGTCCGCCCCCCCCCCCCCCTTGTGAAGCCACTGCATGACACCATGACTTGAAACTGTGTTGTTAATTTCCACTCAAAACTTAGCAAAGAAATTGTTGTTACGTGACACCATGATGTCACGTGAAATTGTTGCGTCATCAGGTCAGACCAACATGAGCAAGAGAGGTCCGTGAAGGGTTCCTATATAAAGCTATCGCTGTAAGAAAAAGCCTTAACCTTCATTGTTTGGACGTGCTGAGGAGGGAAGAACAGCTTGCTCCTGAAAGACTTGCTGCCTCTTTTTTCCAAAGCGTAGCTGAAATCCGTCAGTTTGTTGTTTCCTTCGTAATGGCTCATCTCCATCTTGAACATGTCTTTCTTGGAAGAGTTGGACGCCGAGATTTCGAAACTGCGAGCGGTGTTTCCTGAAATAAAGGACATCATAGTTCAGGAATATGGAAGTAAAGCTCTCGAAAACCGTAGCTCTACATTTGAAAAACTTTTCGACTGCAAGAGATAAAACTCCAGATATCAAAATTCAGATGCAGCAAAAACTAAAAAATGGCGTATTGAAAAACAAAACTTCCCACTTTCGTCTTTAAGCGTTAAATACGATGAAGTTTTGGAGTTCAACTACCCATAGCCCCAATAATGCCGGGTTCTGAGACATTATGACTTTTTGATAACCAAATTGAGTAATAAACCAGTAAAATAATAGGTCATAAAGAGTTTTTAATGCTGGTAACGCCTCAAACCACCTTTGATTGCTCGCCCTAGCTAGCCTTGGACCAAACCCAGTAACATCACCAAAGACGTGCAGGAGAAAACAGGAATGATGTTTGCACTTGTAAACAAATTTAATTTTTTTTTTTTTTTCCCGGCGCAAAATACATGGTGTGATTTCCTCTGCGGACATTTACAACTTTAATAGTTTCATATTTCGATAGTTTCAATTTTCTCTGTATTCAGAGCGCATTTTCTACTCTGCAACACTTCACAATTAATAATATACTCCTCTTCACCTTGCGATGGTTTGCAGAGGAGGCTACGAGCCAACGAAGCAAATCCATTGCCGCGTGAGTGGCACGGGACATTGGGGAAGGGCGCCACAAAGCGCGCGGAGTGCGACCACGTGACTTGTTCACGGGGCTGGTTTGAGTGGGATGACTCGTCGCGCCCACAGCGGTCCAACGCAGAGGGAAACGGAGTATAAAAGCGGAATAATGTATTGTATACAAACCATCCTTGTCGAAAGTGAGTCCTTCGAAGTGATACTTCTTCAAGTTGTAGATGAAGCGGCCTTTGAACTCTTCGTTCTTGCCATGTAACACGACGTCGATGATGTCGTCACCGTTCGCGGCCGTCTGGCTTTCACCAGACGCAGAGATCTTCCCCAGGAACGAGTCGTACTGTTTGATCAAACAAAATTAGCATTAGAAAAAAATGTACTACATAAAAATTGCAAAAAAAGAATGTCAATAAAAATATATCGCTCCTCCCCCCCCCCCCCCCTTATTCTGGCAAAGACAGCACGTGACAAAGAATCTGATGCAGCGTCGAGCTAGACGCTCTGCGCTGCATTGCATTCTTAGACGCTTTAATATACGCAGAGAAGCAGCAAACTTCGCTCGCAAGGTCTGTACCTCGTTTTGTTCCTGTTTTATTTCGCACATAAACACCAAAATCGCGCGTTGTAGAAAAAAAGAGAGAAGTCGAGAAACATTTGTCGAACTACTTCAGCTCGTGCAAACATGGTCAACGTGCAGGCCAGCTGACGCGTATTAATCATGCCGTTTAAACCCTGAAACTGGGAAGGAAACTCGAAGGTGTGTTAGAAGGTGACAAACAAGCGTCTCAAACTCAACTAAGAAAACTCGTCGCGGCAATGTGAACACGCCTAAACGATTGTCTGCTTTCCTTGTCTGCTTTTCAGTCGCTCTCTTTATTCCGGAAAGCCCGGAAGCTCGCTCTTGTAGCCACTGCAACGAGTAGAGCGTTGCTCTTTGTTTAATCGCAGAATCTCACCCGCGGGGAGCATCGAACTAGATCCACGATGTGACCCGCAGGCAGCGCCGAACTAAATGCGATCGCAGCGCCACGGCGATCGCCGCGGCACCTCCGCGGGAACGAAACATATCGGAACGGAGAAGACGGAACAGTCGCGCCATGCTGCGGCTCCCTCGTCAACTTCCTAACAGATCATTCCGGAAACGCGTAGCGCCTCCCATCGTCTTTTCGGCGCACTACGGCAATCCGATGTACTGCACGTAAAGGAATACCCCTAAATAGAAGGCGCGATTCATGTTAAGCAGTGTGCGATTTTAGAACGTAAAGAAAGCATGACGATAACAAAGCGTGGGTACGTATCGGCCTTGTGATGTGTTCTAAACGCGCAGTCGTAGGAGAGAAGAAACTGCACCACTTCCAGGATGTACGAGCAGGCCCAAGCGTACGTCGTAACAGCCCCACAAGCCCCCGCTCCGCGTGGTGCAATGTGGGTTTGACGTGAGGCATTACGGTATTTTGCGGAAATGTATATTGCGAAAGCGTACCGAAGGAGTGCTTGAGAAAAAAGGAATTGACGTCGCTCTATCGGCTTCATCACGTGATGTGACCCGTGGGAGTAACTTGGACCTACTCTAGCAAGGTTAGTAGCACATCCAAAGTAACATAGACAGAATGTGATGTGTGAAAGGGCATTAACAAAGTCGTAGTGCAGTTGCCGAAGTTCAGCGCGGGGCACAGCGTTCAGTTGGCACTCGTATTCTATCAGTGAGTACACGAATTCAAGTCGAACACTAACGGAGTACTCGTGCGACGCCTTCCGTCACTGGAGCGCGAAAACGGAAACGGTTAAGTGCCTGCTACACGACACGTTCTGCGCTAAAGCGACAACATGACACTCACATCAAATTGAGCACGTCCGTTCTTGCCGAGGAAAACTGTTGCGTGGCCCGCTTTGTGCCCCTGCCTCCGGGTTGTCCATGACCAGTAATAGCCAGCAAAGATCGGGCGTTCCATCGTTGCGGTACGATACATGGTCAGGCTGGTGTCGAATATGTTCCGATCTGTCACGTAAACACAAAGCACACAGAAAGTAAAAAAAAAAAAAACTCCTTCGTTACTCAGAGCCCAGTGACCCCTGAGCTTGGCAGGGAGGATTCGCAAGTTGAAACAATAACTCTTTAATAACGAACGCGTACGGTGCATGTTGACGGAGAGCATCCGTCTTCACGCTCAACTACGACATAACGAACCGAGAGAAAGAGATCAACTATACTCCGTGTCACTAGCTGTGTGCAGTGCAGGCGAAGGCAACGCCAGGCGAAGAGAGAAAGGGCGAGCACTAGGAACGCGGGATGGGAGAGGAGGGCAATCCAGGGCCAGGGGAAAAAGGAAGAGCACTAGAAACGTTTGAGTAAAAAGGAGGTGTTTCTCAATTCCTCCCCAGCCCTCCTCGGGCTTTCTCCCCTCGCCTGGCATTGCCTTTACCTGTACTGCACGCAACTATTGATACGGTATAACTGCAGCATTGTTTACACAAACGATTTCTAGCCAAGGTTCTGACTCTTGGACACGGGGCGCCCTCTCTCGGGGCACGCCGAGACTAACACGAAGGATAGAAGGAAGCGCTCTCTCACACTCCGCGTCAGTTTATAGCGAAAGCTCCAATAAACTACAAACGCAAAACTTTTCACAGCTGCACGATTTTGTAGGGGACTCACCATGGGAGAAAGCTGCAAAGTTTTAAAGCAGCATCATTTTATATACATCGTTTCATTATACGGCCGAGAGCAGACAAAGGCTAGAACACACAAACACGACCATATATACCGGGTGGTCCACGAGGGCTTTAAAAAATTTTTAAAAATAAGGTGATTGAGAAGAAAATGAACTCTTTCCGGGAACAAAGTGCCAGACACAACGGATGTCAAGGATTTAAAAATATATACTAATTAGTTTAAAAAATTAGCTACAGTTTACAAATTAACTTTTTAATTGGGGAAAATAAATAAATGGTCATGCTTCCAACGAGGAACTTTCTAAGCATCATCGAAAACCACTAAAGCAACTTCTTTTAGAGCGATATAAGACAGGGGTCGTAGGATGGAGAGAAATACGGCGCCCATGTGTTGCACGTCTCGACCACCGGTCAGCAGGGCCGCTGCGCAAAGATGGGCTCCGATGGAAAACCAAAGCCTAGAAGCGCGTACAAATTTAGCGTGCTTTGGGAAGGTCGTAAAATGCTGCGCCTGGTTTTCGATGATGCTTAGCAAGTTTCTCATTGAAATTATATGTTTATTTTCAGTAATAAAAATGAGCAAGTTTTATTTAATTATTTAGCTAATTCATGCTTTTTTTTGCAATCCTTGACGTTTGTTTTGACTGGCAGTTTGTTTCCGCTGTTTTCACTGAAACAGCATGTATACTAAAAACGCAAGGTCACAGCGCATTCAATTAGTTTGATCTGTCTTGCCCATGATAGCACGAGCATATAAAAATTACGAACGTAATTTTCTTGCGTTTTTCGAACCGCTTTATTAGCGTTGTCCACTCGAAGCACCGGCTGCGCTTGGACTTACCGTTAAACGAAGAATAACATACACCCTTGCATCACCATATGTGCAGGCCCAGATGGCCTAACCTATCCCTCGTATTAGTAACAAAAAGGTACGCGTCATTTTGCAACGAGATATTTACTCACCTTCATGATGAAAATGAATATGGATGGACCTGTTCGTTGCAATTTGATCGTCGATCTTTTGAACCATGGTGAAGTGAATCTTGTTGGCAGCGTCTCCTGGTTGAATTTCAGCCATCACTTTCAACGGGATCTGTTCGGTAATGTCTGTCTCGATTGTACCCTTCAGAAGGATCTCCTGTCAATGTGCGTAAAGTAACTTGTTAAACCATGCCTGTCTGAGGAGTATTCGGAGCATGATGAATAAAATAGAAACGGAGAAGCGAACTACTCACGTTCGAGAATGTCGGGTGGCTCATAGCCGCGATGACCTGCCAACCCTTTGGAATCCTGTGCCCTTTGTAAGAAAGCATAAGCATTCGATCCGGCATCATCACGGCGTTCAGCAAGATCTTCAAGGTGACTTCCATTGAATCCGGAGTTTTGATGTAGTCGTGATGAATGTCGATTTCACGCTTAAAGTAAAGCATCTTCATCAAGGTGCTCGATGATGAGTCTCCCTCTGTACGTGACTTAAATTCGTACCCAAGCTTATTCTCATGCAGAGACCATACCAGCTTGCTCTTGAGCAAACTGTCAGATTTTTGATAGATGTAGTCAATGTTCATCTTGACATTAGCCTTGGGCTCGATGACGATTGTAAGCTTCTTGTTCATGTTGTTCCAGTCCTCGTTGTTCTCAAACATAATCGAAGCCCAATCTTGAGGGTTGTTAGTGGGCTCGTACCTCATCGTCGTCATGCGTACACCATCAATCAGCTTTGTGTCAAGCACAAGATTCAACGGAGTCTCCGGTCCGGTTCGCAGCGAGTAAACCCTGTGATTATCCTGGGGAATCTTTCGCTCAACTTCGATGAACCTGGTAGCGATGGTTGCGCCAGAAACCTCCAGCTTTCCTGTGAAATGCTGTTTTTGGTTATCCAATGTTAGAGCAGCAGTTAGTGCGTTACTTCCGCTTTCGATAATATTTACTGTGTACGAGGAGCTCGCTGGAGAGGTCGATTGGCCGCGAATAATGACTTCCAAGTCTTCGGTGGCAGCCGATTTTAGAGACAGCCTGCCGTCAAAGCTTTCTCTTGATACGATACGGAAGTTTCCATTCAGGTCAAACATTGTTTCGTCGTTGTAGACGGTCTTAAGCTGGCCTTCAATCACTTCCCGGTTTGAATTATATCGCATTAATAACCTTCCGTTACGAACACTTTCGTGTGGTGTCATCATGTCCATCACCAACGCAGCCGACTCAGGACCTTTCATCTCCCAATTGAGCTTAAAGTTGTAGATTTTGTTAGAAGAAGAAGTGACTTGCATGTCAAGAATAACGGCTGAAGGCGAATAGTCCCCAGTGATTCTGAGCTCCTGCGAAGAATAGCGCGGGAAGGGCGTCTGCAGCTTGATGTTGGTGTTAATTCTGCTGTTTCCGGATGCATCGAAGAACTCAATACGGAAGACCTTGCCCGGAGCGTGAACGTAACTAATTTTGCCGGATATGTCACGGCTGAACATCCTTTGGATGTTAAGGTGTTTGCCATCGATTTCTGGGATGAGAACAGATGTGATCCTCAGGTCGATGTCTTGAACAGAGTGATCCTCCCGTCGAGAGTACATAATCTTCATCTGGTCTTCTCCTCCCTTGATGTAAGCAAGCATGACGTTGGCATCCGTCTCACCTCGGTTGTACATCATCGACATTGTCCGCGTCGGAGTGTGGTGGCCTCCAACCGAAAAGTCCATCGAGTGAGGCCCCTGTATCATGTTCTCAGCGAAGTTGCCATTGAAGTCAATCTTAAGGTGGGTGCAGTGCTCGAACACTCCGTTGACCTGGTACGTCGGGCGACCTTCTATCGCAGTCTTGATAAGAGTCGACGAAATCCGCATCCTCTGGTTGGCATCTCTGTCCGCGTCCCACTGGTACTCTCCCTGAATGGCCATCGAGCGTTGAGGACTTCCCTTCACTTGAAGCGAAGAGACGTATGCCTTGTCAGTGATGAATCGCGGTCGTACCTCGGCAACGTAAGTCACACCCTTGTCCTTCATACTCCTGGACATCATGGTCTGGAAAACTGGGGTGTCAATATTGATCTCGGCCAGTTTGTTTCGGTTCCATTTTGTGGCGATGGTGACGTACTTGGTCCCTTCCACTTCCGTCTCCGTGGACGCTTCCATGGCGTCGCGTGTAAGCCTGAACTTGTTCTTAAGATGGGCCGGAACCTTCATGTCAGGGTAGGAAATACGGTAGTCGACGTCGTACAACGTGGTGTCTGGGTCAATATTCATCGTGACGAGGTAGTCGGTTGATACCCTCTTGCCCTGGTTTCCCCACTCCATGATCATGTTACCCATGTACTTGTTGTCGCCTCTCTGTTCTACTCTGTCCATGTAGTTGAAGCGAATTGTCGGACCCTCAAGCTTCGCGCTCATTGAAAGGCGCGTGGGATCCCGGGACTCGTGGTTGTATTTCGCTTCCCACTCGATGACCTTTGCACCATCGCTCTTCAACTCGCCGCTGAAAAGTGCTTTCGGAAGGTCCTCCATGTCCAGCATGTCGTTGAAGTGGCCATCGAGGTCAATGTTCCAAAAGGGGGCTTCGATCTTCAGCCGTCCCTCGTTGGTTCCCTTGAAGCCCGGGCCATATTTCCCACTCTTTTTCGAGATGGTGAGAACGTGAATGCGACGCTGCTCTTCGGGAAGGTTCTCGCCCCACCAGAACTTGATGTCGTACTCTCGCTGTCCCATGGGCGCTGATTGGATGTCCGCTATAATCTGCGATGCATGAATTCAGAACATACCATGAGCACAATTTCAATTATTGTCGTCTGAATCTCGCGCTATGTCTGTACGATGTCGCGGCCCTGGAAGCACAGAGATTTTGGTAGTGGTTATTTCGGCTCACTGGCCACGTTGTATGTCATTATGGCCAAAGAGGTCACTATTTCTGTGAACAAGGCGACCTTATAACTCAAATTGTACAACCTAGCCCCGAGCGTTCACTAAACTATTCCTTCAAGATAAGTGTTCTCTGTAGACGACAACTGCGGGTGTCAACAGCGCAAAACTCCTGCACACAAAAACAGGGTGTTTTCGATCACAAAAAGGTTGTTTCTAAGAAAACTACATACCGCACACGCAACTATTTATAAAAACATTGACCTTTGTCAAGAGGCCTTCCTTGAAGAGGAGCGGATGACGTTCAGAATATAACTATATTTATGTTACTGCTTTGCAAAAAATCACTTGTTTAATTTGCAATACAAATAAAGTTGTTGCTTTTTTAATACGAACTTAGTGTACGTCAGCTACTACCGCTAAATCACACACTCTCAGAAATATTTAAAAAACGTGCTTCAAAAATTTGCCCTGCTCTTTCCCCCATACATTGCCTTCTCCAGAGGAGCAAGGGTAGTGCATACACCAGGCAATTACTTAAATAGGGATTATACATTCCACGAAAATACTCCAAAAACCGGGAGCCGTCATACATTAGATAAGGACACTGACTAGACATAACATAATAAACTTTCATTAAACGTTTCACTTCCCATGTGGGAGGCATCTTCATCAGTAAGTACAGCTGCAATCTAAGGGTCTATCTTGACACAGTTCTGTTTGAAACTGTGTCGAGAGAGACCCTTACGTTGCTGCTGTACTTGCTCAAAATGCCTCCCGCAAGGGAGGAGAGACGTGTAATAAAATTGTTTTTTTAATGTTATGTCAAATCGGTGTTCTTATTTTAATTAATGCATTCCACTTCGTATATGTTCATTAGACATCGCGCGTACAGCTCCCTATGCTGAACTAGTGGTGTGAACAGATCCCATACGATATAACGCATATATGTAGCGCTGTCCACGCTGTTGCGCAGTTGCGGGATGCCAATGGACAGGGTTGCCGCCGGCGCACCGAGATACCGGGTTTGAAAAAGAGCGCAGAGAAGTTTGTCTCGACTGGCGTTCGAGGTTCCACGACGACAAATGGCGGCAGCCATCCCTTCCAATTAAATGGTGAAAACCCCGAGGGTGCGTCGCGTCCAGCCGTTCCAACTACGCACAGCGAGTCCGCACCAAGACCGTCGAGGTTTCAAGGAAGTATATATATTCCCCTGTACAGTTACCGATAACTTAAGAAACGCATGGCGTGGGGAGTCCTGACGGCCTTTCATTATGGTGCCTGGAAGGCGTCTCCGACTGGTGTGTTTACCGCGCCCAAAAAAGTGGTCCCTCGATTTCCGCCTTGTGACGTCATAGAATGGTCACGCTGTCGCCGGTCGCGATCCTGGCGGCGTCCCAACAGCGGTAATGCATCTGACAGACGCCTGTTCTGCTGTAGGTCGCTCTCCAACTGGACAGTCCACGGAAGCTTTTGTCAGTCGGGAGTTGCAGGCGCCGCGACTGCAGCGACACTCGTGTTCATTCGTGCTTCTTTGGCAAACCTTTACGACCAACCGCCAGGATCGCCACATCCGACCATCGTTTGAGCGAGAGCTAGCTAAAGTGCGAAGGAAACAAAGAGGAAAGCGAGGACGCAAACCCAAGAGCTGGTGGGATGGCAAAGTAAAGGCAGCAATTGAGAAACTTCAAGAGGCATCTTGAGAACATAGGAATTCCATGCGTAGGGGTGAGCCAGAGAGTGAAGTGAAAAAAAAAGGGTACGGATTTCTAAGGCTTAGAAAGGAGGCGTTGTGTTTGATCAGTGAAAAAATCAAGAAAAGAAAGCGCAATAGTTGTTTAAAGTAAACAAGGATAGAAAGGCAGCGAAATATTTTGGAAGCAACTTAACTCACTTAGTAACAAAACAAAGATGAATCAGCTTCACGTCGCCACACCGCAAGGGAAACAGTTGAAATGGGAGGAAGCGATGCAATATTTAGCAACGATGATAGCAGAAAAAATGAACGAGCAAATATTTATCGCTGGTATCGGAGTATAGAAGGAAGACAGTCTAATTAGTGAACTATAAGCTATCGGACAAGGCGAATAAGAAAGGGCGGAGCGGAGCCTTCCTAGCGGTACATCAACAAGTCCAGATGGTATTCCGATTATGTTAATAAAAAGATTAGGCCAAACATTTAAGGCATCCTTAAGGGAGGTAGTGAGCAAATCTTTTATGAATGGAGATGTCCCAGAAGAATAGAATCTAAATCGAAGGAGTTTATTATTTATTTTTTTGTTTATAATATACTGCAGGTTATTTGCAGGCCCGAGCAGGGTGGGACAATATAGAGTGAACTGTAGACAATTTACAACCAATGTACAAAAAAAAAAGGAAGATCAAGCGGACATAGGCACTTACCCTCCCGAAACGGTTACTTCGATTGTTTACAGAATGCGACACTGTGGATGTTGCGGTTTGCTAGCTGGCGCAAGCTGCCACCCATTACACAAAGGTTCGCCACAACTTATTTATTAATTCACCCATTTATACACTCAGCGTCGTTGCAAGCGTCGGAGGAAGAGAGGGTAAAATATAGTCCGCTTTTATTTGCCGAACCTTTATGCCGAAAATTAGAATTTAGCTTTCCCAATCACGCGTGCTATACATAGTGGAACCTGAGACTGAGGTATGCAAGGAAAACTTCGAGGACGAGAAAAGAGGACTAAACATCTTTACGCGTGCTAGTTTTCGTTTGTTCCCATAAACAACATGTAGTAAGTACGATGTCTACAATCGTTTAATTTTTCCTTTAAAGCAGCAAAGAAGGAAATATGGCAAGCGGGGATGTAGACTAAATTTGCTCTGAAGACTTATAAAAAACAATGTAAAATGGATATTGATCAGGAACGCATCTATGGCAAAATACAGGGGAAGCTTGTTGTTGTTTGAGGCCAGGACAGGGGCGTTGCGAACTAGGGCGTGCAAAGCAAAATGTCAGGACATAAATACGGTGTGTGGGGCATGTGGGATGAAAAAGAAGACAGCTGAACACTTAATCCTTTTCTGTAAAGGGCTTCACCCTGCAGTTTTTCACGGCGACATTTCACGGCTACCCTCGTCCGCAGTCAATGGGGTTGTGGCATTAGGCAAGAATGCCGAAGAAACTCCCTGCGTTTCTGAAGCGGTCAGTGAAAATAGGGACTACATTTGCGTATTTGCGTCAGGCGTCCGTAACTTCACGTCGGGAGAACCTTACCTGCCAGTTGTACTCTGGATACTGGCTCATCTGCATCTCCGTATTTACGGCCGCCTTGAAGATGTGCTCGGTGCTCAGGTTCTTAACCTTGTCGTTGATCTTGATCTGGTGCTTCCGTTGTCCGGCCCACTGATAGTTCACGACGGCGGAGCCGATCGAGGTGCGCTCCTGTGTGACGAGGGTGACGCGGGAGTCCAAGTCCAGCTGCACCAGACTGGCCGCCATGTCTATCTGCAGGTTACCTCGATTGTTCTCCACAGATGCTGCGCACAGAACGAAGATACTTGAGTCAATTGCAAGGCGCGAGATGAAACGTTATGTGATCAGTCGAAAATGGGAACTACGTTATTTTTGTTTATCAAACGATGGGCCCTCCGGTACTCACTGCGCATATGGGAGACTTCTGTGGTGGCGCATGCGCAGTTCGTACGAAAGGGAACATCGTACCGTATCGGATGTGCAAACACGGTTGCCTAAAACTCCCTATTGACTACGTAGCTAGGGTTCCGTGTTTGCGGTATACACCAATAAACCTCCACAAAAGATTCCTCCGAGCCAGTTTGATCAAAATCAAGGAAAGCCGAAAACCCTCGAATATGAGTTGTTGTTCTTGAATAAAAATAACCAAGCTACACGGGAACAAGTTTTAAATTACAGACTTATTTAGTCTTGAACCGGGGCGCAGCCAGCACTGAGCTCTCCGTGGGGCTGCTGCTTTCTTCGGGAACAACACCTCTTAACTCGTTTGCTTCACGTATAGATCTTTGCATCGCTTATCACCTGGGCGAAACATTCTGAGTCACTGAGCTGCGGACGAATGCGCAGCGTCCGATATACCGCACAGCAGTTCAACAGCGCATGTTCAGAAGGCATTCCACATCCCTGAAGACAAAGATGGCAGTGCGCAGAAAGACGATTTTGCAAAGGTATATTGCTACCGGGACGATTTCCAAGTATTCGGGTCATGCCCACGTTCCCTGACGGATAAAGAATTCCCACATCTGCGTTCTCTTTTCTTCAACCTATATGCCCGGATAAACACCGATCTTGCCCGACACCGAAAATTGAAACTAAAAAAACACCGAATCTGTGGAGAAAGTTAAACCCCCAACAAATTCCCCCACGTTGGGACAAAAAAAATCAAATCCGAAAACACAGAACCCCTTGTATAGGAGTCGTGGCATATATTAGGCTCACAGAATGCCAGCTTGTCATTGATTCTGAGCTCCTGCAGGCTGTCAACAAGCAGTTCGAGTTTAGGAACGTAAGAACGGTCGATGAAGAAGATGGTTAATAGTGTATTTAGATGCCCTGTCGCGTGCACCGCAAAGTGTTCTACAACGTACAACATGCACAAAACCAAGCACACTGCAGCATAGCTACGTTGGCTAACAATTTAACAGGTTCGATAACCTTATATTTTTTGCAGTGTGACCAGGTTACTGTACTTATATGGCATTTAAAAAAAAAATAACCCGACTTCAAGCATTGAGTATAGAATGCTGTACCATGCGCAACGATGCTCAAGTATGAACATCAACGTGTCTATACATGCAACGTTCAGATGTCTATAATTATTTCGCTTTTATTGTAATGTGCTCCGCAGTGTGCGCTCAAATTTTTGTCGGGTATTTAATTTTTATTAAATGTAGCTTAGTAATGAGTTACTCAAGAGTGTTCTACTTAAGCCACATCTCACTTCTCGATATGCTGTTCCACACGCGTGTCTTCCACTTCAATCTGTTCGCTCAATTGAGGAGCTCGTGGTTTGTGCATCATGTGTGTTCTTTCCGTATACTTTCTTTCGGCATGTGTCAAAGTGAAGTCAAAGGCTAGGGGGCGCGCAAGCGTAAATGCACGAACTAAAGGCGTAAGATCGCAACGAAATCAGTGTGCTCGATTAGAGCAGCTGGTGATAGAGCGTGCACAAACACGACAAGTGTCGTGACGCTGGCCTTGTGAAGGTGTCTGATTGGCTCCACGGCTCGATAGCGTTGGCATGCACTCTCTGACCAAGGGCGAAACTAAGCATGCACAGTTTCAGCGCTTATCCAACTTATCCAACATCTCCTAAATAACAAAAAATGCAAGGCTGAGTTTTCGACGTCACCTAAAGAGGCAAACGTGGGACAAGGATCGGACGAACGCTGACGCAGCGCACGTGTCCTCTTCGTGCGTCGCCGATTGCCTCTTTGGGTGACGTCGAAAGTTTAGCCCTCCGGCCCTGCTATCTAGGAGATGTTGGCTTATCACTAGGGCTGCGTCATTCCTCATTTTCACAGAGTAAGGGAAAGCATAGCCTCCCTCCTATATAACTGACAAAACCTGGCAGATCGCCACGAGTAGCGGCTGCCGAAATGGAAAAGGTGGAGCGGCAGACAACGGATGAGAGAAGTGCCACGTGACTGGCGCCCCGCTGCGTGCGGCGAATTGTCGAAACACACTTCTCCCGAGCGAACAAGTGTGTTTCGGGTCCTCGCTGCTGCAAAAGCTGTGCGTTGACGTCCAGGTTCCCCGAGAAATGGCTCTTTGATGCTCTGTGCTACCAGATCCTTGCTCTCCAAATCTGCAACCGGGCACTCTATGGCTCCGTCGTCAAACTGCCAGACTTTGTGAGTGTAGAGGAGGCTATGGGGAAAGTCACGGCAACCTATGTGCCTGTGTACTGCTAAGGATGACACCGTGAGCGGTTTTCGCACACCTCTACTTATCACCCTGGCAAAACGTGACGAGTCACTTGACTGTGTACGCATGGGCGACGTCTGGTATTCCACAAAAAGAGAGCTCCCGCGCATGCACAAAACGCGTACCACAGCCCAAAACACAAAAGATGGCAGCGCACAGAAAACAAGTTCTTATATATTGTGCCTTTCTACGAATGCTTTCGAAAATTCCTTCTTTGAAAAAAATTAGACCTATTTTCGGGAAGAGACTGCCAGCCGCAGAGGACGCCAGGGAATGCAGAAAGACATACTATTAAGACAAATTAGCTAAAAGGTACGATTTTTTTAAATTAGTGACAATAAACATATGGTGCGTAATAAAAGGTTGCTGAGCGTCATCAAAACCCCCTAAATGAGTCAAATTTACGGAACTTTAAAACACGTGGGAAGCGCTGGAGTACGCTAAAGTTGCCACTCGTGCAGCAGGCACAAGGCCGGCAATGGGAAAACGCGGAAAATATTCATATCATTCATGTCTTCGCACCGCCGGCCCTCCCCCTTCTACACGAGTATTAACTTCAGTGCAACCCCCCGTTCCCCATGTGCTTCACGTCGCCTCAATGTCGACTGAGTTAGGAGTTCTCGATGACGCTCAGCACGTTTCTGATACAAATCATAAGTTAATTTTCGCTAATTCAAAATGAATTAGTTTTAGATAATTAATTTGGTAAATATTATGTTGTTGTTTTTTCCGATTCCTGGCGTCCGCCATGGCTAAAAATCTGTTCCCGAAAATACTTTTTTTTGTCAAACACCCTAGTTTTAGGAATTTTTTTAAAGAATTCGTAGAAACACCCGGTATATCTTTCTTACCCTTGATGAAGGCAGGTTTGTTGGTGGGCATGTTGGAGCGCAGGTCCACGACAAAGCCAGTAATCCAGTTGTGCTCGATATTTCCCCTCATGACAAAGGGTTCGGTGTGCGGACAGCCCATCTCTAACACGGGCTGGAACTTCATTCCGCTGGGTATTTCCTGGTAGGGTGACTCCAGGTTGATGAAGTACCGTCTCGCGTCGTCAATCTTGGCCTCCATCATCACGTTCGCCAGGTTTCCGTGGTTCTTCGCGGACGCTACAGAAAACGCGAATAGCGTTAGCGCCGTACAGTGACGTCTTCTTTCTTCTTCTTTAATGCGACAGCATTTCTACAATGTAAAACTCCAGTGTGTCCACTTTCCCGCTTGGCAGATCTAATTGCTGCAATATTTTGAGCAAATGTTTCTCTTGACTTTGTATCCTCCCCCTACAGTGAAGCCCAGAAATTGGATACTTGGGGGTAATAAAATGTAAACTAAACTAAATGAGTATCCGTTACAGGTGCACATACCTGAGATTTCAATTTTCTTCATTGGGCAGGAATACAAGAAGTGCATGCTGGCCTCTGGAATGTTAGGGTTGTTCAACTGCAACTCTATAAGGTGTCTCCGGTTTATGGAAGATCCCGGTGTGTCCATTATGAGCTGATAGAACATGTTCCTGGGATCCTGAAACATTAAAGGAAATCCATCGCTTCTAAATTGAACAGCTAAAATGCATCTGACGCGTGGTCAGGGTTTCGTTTAAATTACGCACAAACTTAGCGGAAACAAATGCACACATATGAGGTTTCAAAAAGATGTCATGTAACAGTTCCATCAACGTTACCCGAGAACTAGTATTAAAAAGAAGCTAGTTTCAATGTAAGGTCGGCGATTGTACAAATCTCTAGCCAAAATCAAGAAAGAACCGAAGCTACCTCTAGACAACTTGGCATATCTTTCCAAGGTATTTTGCCTCAGTAAATTAAGATCAAAGCGAAAAACAAAACTAAATATAAATATTAACGCTTTGAAGTTCGGTTTCGTTATCCAACCTTACCGTAAGTACAGAGGCCGACAGACTGCCTAGAGACTGATTCACTTAGCTTCAGCTTTTATAATAAAACCTCTAAGAACATGTTATTTCAGATCAACACTTCCAAATCCCTTGCCGTATCCAGGAAATAAACTGCGGCGACAGTCGGAAGGCTGCACACTCCTGCCCACAGTTACACTACCCCATTTAAACTTAGCGAACTTAAGTCCCGCTGAAATTAGCGGTGTTTATGCAAGACTGTGACGTCACGCCACGTCATTACATCATGCGCCACCGTGATGTCACGTGACACTAAATTCCCGCTGAATTAGCGAAGAAATTCCCTCTTAAACATCATGAAGAAATTTTACCGCCAATGTTTTCCCCTAACGTTCCCGCTCTATTTACCGGAAACCTTAGGACATCACTGACACCGTGACGTCACGACAATATCCGATAACGATATTACGCAAGCTCGAGGGCGCCGGAAGAGTATCGGGCATCGTTATCGGAGTTTTAGAACGCTCTATGAAAACTTCCCATAGCCACAACTGTAAACAAAAACGAAAATGCGCAAGCGGGTGCTTACGGATCCAGCAGCCGGGAACTTGAGCTTAAACTCGTAGCCCTCCATTTGAGGGTCGTTCTTCTGCAGGGTCAGGCCCAGGTCGAAAGGCAGGTTGATGCCGCGGTAGTCGAAGAACGGCTTGGGCACGCGTCCCTTGAGGCACAGGCTCACGCCGAGGGCCTTGGAAAGGGTCTGGGTGCACAGGTTCAGGTCCTTGGTGACCGGCGCCGGCAGCGGCGTTTCGACCTCGGCCTCCACGGAGAAGATGCTTGTCCTGCGCTCACAATAGAGAGGAAAATGTTGATCTGCAGTCCCACTGGCCGTACAAGGTACAAAGTGCACGATGGTCGCTGCAGACGTGTATGATGGAAGCATTATCTGCGGACAAGCCTAGGGCATGTGGGAAGCACATGTTTGCTTCATAGACATGCATGCTTAGAACATGTCGGTTCAAGAAAGGCCGCAGACAGTGTCTCCAGGCTGTCTCTAGTATGATGCATTAGCGGCGTGACCGCTTCTTAACAGGATGGCAGTGTTAATATAGCAAGCAAACAAGCAATTAATTTTTTTTTGGGGGGGGGGGAGCATGGCACCGAAGACAAATTTAAGGTGGAAGCTCTTGCTATGCTACGGTAATGAGATGTTGCTAAGGTAATCAGATATTGAAATATACAGTGCCTCGTTTTTTTAAATCGCCTGACTGAATTGACTGTAGAAGTTTTGAGTGAAACCCTTAAAAATCTACGTTCCATGTTTGTGGGAGAGAGTTCCCCTGGAATTTGTAAACTTGGGTAAATCGATCACTTTTCTCCCCCCCCCCCCCTCCCTCACCTAATGTTGTTTATTTTCGTGTTACAAGTGTGCTGGTGAAAAACATTCTGTGTATGCACATCCTGTCCTCTTTTCGCTGCTGTGGGGAGGCAGAGACTCGTCAAGCAACAACTGAGTTGCTTTTTTCTCTGTCTTTCTCTCCAAATGGAGACAAATAAAGATTTTGAGTTTATGGACAAAGCCTGAAAAACTACAAAAAACTGCTGCCTTTTTTTAAAAAAAGTAGCAAAGTTTTTATGTACGCCGATCGGGGAAACATTAGCTGGACTTTAAAAGATGTAAATACAGGCAAATTAAACATGGCCACGAGAAGCGAAGAAAGAGAGAAATATGAGTTTTCTAGAACCTCACCGATATTGCTCTTGTATATAAAATATTACCAGCGACCTTTATCGTCAAGGTCCTATAATGTATGGAATGCCGTATTTAAAGAAGAAATGGTTTAGGTCACCTGACCTGACGTCACCATAATGTCAGGTCACGTGGTACCGCGACATCATGTGACGTCAATTTTCCCGCTAAATTTAGCGTGGAAATTTAAGCTAAATTTAGCCGCGAAATTGACGTCTCGTGACCTGGGGTTAGCGGACGTGGTCACGCGATGCGACGTCACGGTACCATGTTAGGTCAGGTGACTTCAATTTCCCCGCTAAATATAGCGGGGAAATTAACGTCACTTGATACCGTGATATCACCTGATGTCAATTTCCCCACTCAATTCAGCGTGGAGATCCACGAACGGAAGCCGGACAAATTCCTGGAATTTGGGGGTTCCGTCGAAAAGCGTCCCATATGCTTTAAAACGCAATGGCGATTACAAATATGCTTGAGAAGCTCGTAATACAGCGCTCACTTGAGGTTGAGGATTTCCTGTTTCTCTTGGCGCATGTTGTACTTGAGGTTGATCTCGCCCGTCGGCTTGATCTCCACCTTGCCGTCCAGAGCCGTGGAAGTGTGGATGGTCGAGGTCACGCGGATTCCTCGCTTGGCAACGCCAACGTCAATGGACATCACCCTGGTCAGGTCAATCGCGGCGCTATTGGGGAAGAAGAAAAAAAGTAGCATGAGCTCAGTGTACCCTTGTATTCAAAAAGCTCAATTGCGCCTGGTACACGCAGTAAACAACAATGATACGACAGGTTGGATCTGAGCCAGTTGGGCCTTGCTTGTGGATAGAAGCAGCTGAATATGTATATAAAGAAAGGCCAGAAAATTAGAGAAGTAGGTTATTGCTGGACTAACTGTATTAATAATCATAACGCAGTTGTTAGTTCAGCTATCGCCTATATATCTCGGGTTCCTCCACTTGCCTTATATATGTTCTGCTCGTGCTATCTACAAATCGACATTGAGTTTAATGCTTTAAGCCAGGGTGACTATCCTTTGGTCAACATCGCAATATTATATGTACAAACCTCCATATCAACTATATAATTCTAATAGAATATTCAACTTCGTGTACTTTAAGGGTTAATTTGTCCTTTTCGCAATATAAAATCTCCAGATTTTGTATAAGTCATTCTTTAAAAAAGCATGTATCACTCAAGAACTCTTCCAAGAAACGCTCTGTTAGAAACTATGGCCGCGGAGTAAAAGCCATCGATTTGCAGTCGTCGGCATAGAAGTAGAGTATAAAATGCACACAAACATGAGCGAGATATCTGTTAGGAAGGCGCTATTACATTCTTCCTGTTGTCAAAGGCACAACAAGAGTTGTTCCTCCATATCAGAGGTGATTCAAAAGAAGCTCACGTCACCCTGTTAAAAAAACTTTGATGACAAAATCAAATTGATCTGCTTACTAATCTACAGCCGCCTGCAGAAACCAGATTTGCATACGCTCAACTAGCACCTATAGCTATCCCTTTTGATGCTCCCTATCGCTACATCTTGCCATCACCTCAGCTGTCCCTTTTTGTGCATGCTGTCACTACATACAGACAATTATCTTCGTCAAGCTCTTTCATTTTCTCGTGCTTGACATACAAAACCGCCATTCCTCAGGATACCGCTCTTCACATAACTATATACTCTTGCTCGTGATCTCTGAGTACCCCTTGGGTTAGTCAACCCACCTATACTCGTTTTCACCTCAAGAACCGTAGTAAAAGAGGTCCGGCTCCTCGCGTAGCATCCCTAATTTCCTCCTTTATATAAAGGATTAAGATAAATGTAGGTGCATTTTAGATTGCATATATGTTGTCTTATCAAGACGTACACGTTCCAAAAGCCAAAAGTATCGCTTCTTCCTCCGAGAGCCAAATTCTGTAAAATCTACTTCGCGCGGCGTATGAACATTGCGCAAAACAGTTTTTTTTTTTTTTTTAGAGAGCAGCTCTTAGGCGCCCGTTTCTAGGTTTCGTGGCGTCGGCGTCGGCGTCGGCGTAGCCGCGCTAAATTTAGCGAAAAAATTGACGTCACGTGATCTCAACACCAATTCGATTCCCCGCTAAATTTAGCGGAGAAATTCAGTTCCTCCGTTAGCTTTAGCGGACAAATTCAGTCTCTCCGCCAGATTTACCGGGAAAATTGACGCGACGTGACCTCAACACCAATTTAATTCCCCGCTAAGGTCATGTCACGTCAATTTTCCCGCTAAATCTAAGCGGGGGAGTTGAATTGGTGTTGCGGTCACGTGGCGTCAATTTTTCAGTCCAATTAAGCGGGAAAACTGTGGGAGGAGGGGAGGGTACAGAGGAGGAGGAGGGGAGAGGAGGGATTGAAGAGGAGGAAAGAAGGAGGGGCATACCCTCCCCTCCGTGCACTCCCCTTCCTCAAGAGCTACGCTCTAATTTCGCGTTGCAAAGATTTTTAAACGTCTTTCATTTTTTTTTTTCTTGAGTTGACAACGAGTATGGAGCCACCAAATAAGCTACGCTTCAGAGTACCAACACTTCAGCCATCTTGGTGCTTAAAATTATTGTTGCCGGTTCACCGGAAGGCTTCTCCGAAATCACAAGAAACAGTTTTTTTCTTTTAAAAAATTGTTGAAACAGTAAGAAAAATAACAAAAAAAAAAACAACAACAATATTGCCTAAACTTTCTGACACCACCATCTTCGAATCATAAAAATCGCCAATATAATGCCCGCTCTGTACTAAGCACCACAATGGCGCGGATGTTACGAGAAAATCTGCGAATAGAGTGCAAATATTCTAAACCAGTCGTCACCCCATTGCTCATATACAGGGTGTTTTACGAAAGGTGGTCAAATTCGATATTGCGAAAACTACGCGTGGCAACAAAAAAAAAAATTCTTGTGTCATTTCGGTCCTGGGCCAGGGGCCTATTTAGGAAAATTATTAAAGTCCGAGGTAATTATATTGTAAATTATTTTTGCGTAATTAACTTTTTTAATATTGTGTTTAAGGGCATGGTTTCAATTAGAAAATTGCTCAGCATCATCCAAAAACACTAAATCAACAAATTGCAGAACGATAGAAGGCACGCGGAGCATTTTACGGCTTTCTGAAAAACCACACAAATTCGTCGGGCTTTCAAGTTTCGGTTTGCAATCGTTGCGCGAGGACAGCGCAGCAGAGCTTGGTTGCACTATTTCTCCACGGGGCGCGGCGCCGTCGGGGCCGAGATGCGCTACGATTGCAAGCCGAAACTTAAAAACCCGAAGAATTTGTGCGGTTTTTCAGAAAGCCGTAAAATGCTTCGCGTGCCTTCTATCGTTCTGCAATCTGTTGATTTAGTGTTTTTCGATGATGCTGAGAAATTTTCTAATTAACACCGTGCCCTTAAAGAGAATATTAAAAAGTTAATTACGCAAAACTAATTAACAATCTAATTATCCCGGACTTTAATAATGTTCCTAAATGGGCCCCTGGCCCAGGACCAAAACGACACAAGCCTTTTTTGTTGCGACGCGAAGTTTTCGCAATATCGAATTTGACCACCTTTCGATAAACACCCTGTATATACATCATGCAAAATGCACGTGGTGTTCGCTGCTGTCATGGTGACAAAATGATCAGCGGACACGCTTCGAGAACGTTTCGGAGCCAGTCTTCTTCGTACATACGTATGTACGCTTCGCGCATGTCTGCAGACATTCTTTAGTATGATGTATTAACAGTGTGACTTCGGCTGAAGGGACACTGACAGGGCATTTATGCTCACCATATTTTTGTTTGTTTGAACATGACCTACAAGAGGCCAACAACCGAGAACACCAAGTTCCGACTCGAAATCAGTTTTCTTTTTCTTTTTTTTTCCGCCCGAAATCAGCCGGCCGTGTAAATTAGCCGGTTTCAGTCGCGCTCACACTCATTTTCATAGTCACGTGGCGTTCCAACTATCGGTACCAAATATACTCAAAGTAGCAGGTCATCTCAGGCACAGATCTCAGTATTACAAATGTAAAAGAATATGAACCCAATTTTTGCGGCCTCCAAGAAGCAGCAAATACGTTGATCGAAAAAAAAAATTTGCACAGATCACGGGGAGTACGTGTACATGTCATACTCAGTATGGCGACGTACCGCAGGCTGGACGACGCTATGGCAGCGCACGACGGACCAACGTTGCGACGGATGTGGTTGCCTGTACCCCGAAACTGTCGTTCGTGGTACAGGCAAATCGATCTTCAAGCGTAGAACATCGAGCGAAAGCGGTATATGTGGGAAATAATCGCACGAAAAACGGTGCACGCAACTTTGTCGTCTTCTTCAAACTCTTGAGAAGCGGATAAAGAAAACGTGGTCAGTTCTAGCCACGTGACTTCCGGCCATGAGCTTCCGTGCTCGTGTCTCGGTTTCGGTTCCGAGCAGTTGGGTTGCTTTGGCTTTATTGAAAAAAATATATTTGGCTCTGTAGCAAAATATTGAGTGGGTAATTTCCGGACATAAAAAAAATCTCCTGGCAAACATTTTTACAAACATTTGGGGAGTGTCAGTGTCCCTTTAAGCGTAGCGTGTTCTGTGATTTGAAACCCACCTAGGCTTGATGAATCCCTCGATGAGCATGTCCTTTGGCGCGCCCTCCAGATTCAGCTTGCCGTCGGACTTGAGACCGGCCGTGACCGTGGCCTTGATGTCGGCCCTGAACGGGAATCCCGTCACGGTTGGCACGGTCACCGTCGTGTCGATCAGCATTGCGCTGCGGGCAATGTCCATCTGCTTCTCGTTCATCAGCTGGGATGACCAAAGAGCGATTATTTGTTAGCTGGATGTGCAAAGTCACCGGTTTGATTTTTTCGCGAAATAAAAACATATCTATTTCATCCTCCCCCAGTTTGATCAGGCAGTTCGCGTTCGTTTTTATTTGTAATTATAATGTGTGAGTAACATTTTCTAGGTGATAAATAACATGTTTAGCCAAGTGAATGAATTACAAAATGTGCACTGTCAAAATTTTCCTATATTGAAAGTATTCAAGAAAATCTGAAGTAATTTTCACATAAAAAATTATGCCTCCAATCCACACTGTGAAGGTGGTTGGACATCGAAGCTGTGGTATCACCGGCAACGATTGCCCACTGCACTATAGACCCTTTTTATGGCAAACGCCACCAGGTGGTGCTCCAGTCTTTGACGTCCCAGAGAACTTCCGGTTTATAAAGAGAATGAACGACGAGTTGCCATAGCAACGAGCTTAAAGGCCGACGACCAGACTCGAGATTCTGCAAGGCAGAAGATCCTCCTCACCATTGGGGAGGAGGAAGAAACGCAATGGTGAACTGGGCAGAAAGGGGGAGAGGAGGAAGCAAGAGAAAAGTGGAAAGCGCTAACTGGTCGTTGGTCTTTAACCCCGCTGCTTGAAATGTAAAACGTTTAACCATCAATTCTCCAAGTGAATGCCAAAAGAACAAAGGAGTGCGAGATCTGTTAAAGCGTTTCGAGTGTTCTTGTAAACCAACTTGCCCCCTCCAAGATGTAATATTGTACAGCCAAAGGCCCTCGTTAAATCTCCAACTTCGTTTTCCGTGTAGCATTTATGCTTTCTAGCACTGGTGACGTAAGCAAGCTCAACAGGCTTGCAAAGACGGTGCGACCGGAAGTCGCTTGGGACGCAAGCGGCAGTTCATATTTGTAAAAAGCTAAAGGGTCTACACCAAATGATTGACGAAAAAAAAAGTAAATGCCCTGCACCAAAACATTTTTATATATAAAAGACTTCGTACGCTGCCGTTGCCGCGGCAGCTTATGCAACCGCAACTTTTACTGAGAAACGCATGCGGAGAGCACTACGTGCATATCATCCATCACGTGGCTTTGGCACTTGTTTTGCGGTTTTTATTGAAAGAAGTATCAAAACCACATGATAAGAGATAAGGCGCGCGCGAACGGTGATAACGCGCACGCGTGGGTTTTCTGTCGACTATTTTATCAGTCGACTTCTGTTCTGTTGACGGACACGAAAAATCTAGACCAACGAGTCATAGACAGCTTCGCTGTAAAACTGAGCAAGCGGCCATCTGTAGTCTTGAGTCCCTAAAATCGAAAAAGTAATTTTTTTATTATTATTTGCTGCACCGACGCTGCAGATGCTGAAAAATGCGCATGTAGACAGGTGTCTACAAGCCTACGTGAAAAAGGCTCCTCACATACTAGTATTGACGTCCTTTCAGCTAGCTATCCTCTACTTTCCTCGACTCCCCGCGCAACAGGGCTCGAAGAAATGGTGCAATTTGAATCGGCTATTGTGACGCTTCTACGAATACAATCTAAAGGAAAACGGAGCATACATAAATTATAAGAGGCTTACTTCCAGCCACTTGAATGTGACGACCTCTATCTTTTCTCTTAAGTGTTCAGACTCCATCGTACTCTGACATTACTTTTTACTGCGGATACAAGAAAAAAAGAAAAACGCACATTCCAGTTTTATGCAACTCTCACTCTTTCGCTTTATAAATACCTCAGGTTTTATGTTGTTGCAAGTTTGTAGATTTTATATATTTCGAATGGAAAACGAGGTAGTTGTCTGCCTACGCCTTAATTTTTTTAAGAACATAAAAAACATAATTACCGTTCCGGATTTATTATTAAAAAATCGAAAACTTCAAAAAAGGCGCGATATTGACATTTGTTTATTTTGTATTTAATGAATCAACTCTTAGTATCACATCTTGTCCTAAAGAGGTTACAAATATAAGGGAATCTCTATTATGTTGATCGCTCGTAAATTCTAGATTTTACTCAAGAAACATCAGGTATTTTCTTTGAAATGGCTGCTCTGCAAACAAAACTCTGAAACACACATTTGCCGTTCCAACGTACCCGAGACATCCAGTTGTTGGTTGCGACGCCGTCTGCGAAGTTGGAAATGTCGTCCATGGTGGGAAGCTCGAACCATGCCAGCTCGTTTCCAAACATCTTGAAGTAGATGGACCCGCTGGGCTGGTTCGGTTTCATGATGTTCACCTGTATGATTAAGCAACAAGGAAAGGAATGATTAAGGCCCCGACACCTGTAAACGTATTGCAATAACGAATAAAGTCGCTAAGTTTCTCTTGCCTTCTCGTCGAAGATGTCCACCTTAGTGGTCTTCGGGGAGGCCCGTCGAGACCTTCTCAGCTTCTCTCCCAAGCGAGACCAGAAGGAGTCAGTCTTGTGGCTGTTTTCCATTTGCCTTTTGGGAGCCAGCAGGCTTTCCAGCATATGATCGTAACCCTCAGCACGACCCCCAACCTAAATAAAAAAAGATGTCGCAGTCCAACGTAAGAATCAGTTTCGTGCCACATCCCTCACGCTCTTTTAGTTAAGGAACTACTGGAAAGGGGGAAACGGCGGCCGAATGTGCTAACACACCAGCTCGGAGCACGTGGAGCCAAAGCTCGCGCTGCAGAACCCAGAGATCCCGGGTTCGATTCCCACCCCTGTCTGTTTATATCTGAATGAGCATCGTGCCGACGCGCGGTCGTGTAATCACCACTGCGTGATGCATGCTAAAGACTTCAGGTTAGCAGTGGTACTACACTAAATTTCTATTCTACAGCAGAGACACACCAGATCCCAATTAGGGCTGACAAACCTGTCGCTGTTTAAACATAGGCACCACACCGCTAATTTTACTTCTGAATCTGGCTACTGCAAGACTCTTCACACTTTTTATGTTATGTGGCTACTGGATGGCCTTATTGTAGCTTATGCTTTTAAGGTTGTTTCAGAGCCTCCTTTTCTGTTTCACTCATCCTCCCTTCTGGTATAAAGCGTAAAGGATTTGACATTTTCACTACTGGAATATATACTTCTTATCATATTGGACCTAGTCGATGCCCTTGCAGTGGACCTTGGTAATACATAAGTATTAATTACTCGGCAACAAGTTCGCAACCAGAGCTCTTAGAGCGGGTACACACAAAAGAAAAATTTTCATAATTAGCGTGCACGTCCTGAGGACGTGCTATTTTACTTACAGCAGACTGGACCAATCTGTTATCGAGGGAACTTTGAGGACGTGTCTAATTTAAATAAATCCTTACAGGAGTTCCGCACTAAGCCTAGATGTATGTTTTTGACCCACCTCAAACAGGTTGATGGAGTGGGAGAAGAGGTCCACCGTCAAATTCATCATGAGCGACCTCGGAATGAACGACTTGGGATGGTAGATGATGTTGGCGTCGGCCGTTGCTCCAAGGTTGAACTTCTCCGAGTACTCGGACCATTCGATGTTCTGTGAGGACTTGCGGAAGTCGGAGTCAAATTTGTTACTGATGACAAGGCTAGAGACAAGCGATCGCAGGTTCCTCTTCAATGGGGATTCCGTTTCTTGAAGGTTCCTCTGGTGGGACATGATGAACGACGTAACTGGAATGTTTTTTGCAGCGCGTGTGAATATAAAAGTAGAACGGAACGGCGGGCAAGTTTATCGCACGAATGCTACGCCGAGCGCAGATTCGTCTGCGTCATGCGCAGGGGTTGCGGCGACTTGAGAACGTCGAGCTCTGATTAGCTTCGATTGGAAGGATAATGTGCAGACCTACAGGCATCTATAGCATTGAGGTCTACTTACTATCCTTCCAATCGAAGCCAATCAGGACTCGGCGTCGTTCCGACGTCACCGCAAGCCCTGCGCAAGAAGCAGACGACTTGCTCTCCGCATAGTCACGGACAACATAAGCAACGTAGGGCGTGGCTTATAATATTCCCGCTTCCTGCTTTGTGATTGTTTTTTGGGCGTTTTTATCGGCTCATGCCGCAATCTGATTGGCTGCGGAGTGATAATGAGATGCACGGGGGCTCGCCACGCCCAGCGTTTATGAAACTGTCTATGACGATAACAGCGCAAGGGAACAAGCAATGAAAGGGAAGACAAGCAGTGCACTATTTGTCCTTTTCTCTATCCTCCGTTTCACCTCACGATGGACTGGGACGGACGCTATGAGCCGTATTGGCGCAGCAACATACGGGGCGCGTCGTCACGTGATCCGTTCACAGTGCTGGATTGGCTGGGATGGTTCGTGACGTCCGCTGCAGTCCGTCTTAAAGGGCAACTCCGCTTCATTTTTGTTTTTGAAAAACACATTGCAGTCCTCTTTAGTATCACCTAGGAAGACCACACGTCAAATATTACGACGTAATTCTGTCTGACTGTCTCTTAAACGGTCCGGAAAACTTTGGAACTCGCCAAGTTGCCGAAATCGGCTGACTCGAGCGGGCGAATTGAGGCGCAACCCAACAGCGCAGTCAAGGCTACGGCGTGGGCGTAGCCAACATTGAGCTAAACGTCATCACCTATATGCCCCCTGTTGCTTGTTTTTACTTCTCCGGGCGAGCGCAGCGGGTGACGTCAGTATTATTTCCTCGGCGCTCAGCGGTGTCCACGTGGTTGGCATAACGCGCCTGCGCAGCGCGCTTCTTGGGAGCCGTCCAGCCGTCTTACCGTATAGTCCCGCCGTCTTCCACGTCACAACCGCCGTCGTCGTCTCACCGTTTGTGATTATCGTCTCTCGGAGTTTCGTTCACACTACGGACACTACGTGCGCAGACTTATGCCGCAGTTGTGCAGACTTCGTCGAATGTCGTAGACACCAAACGTGGTGAAGAGTGCGGTGCAGACGACATTTGCGCCTGGCACACGCCACGCCAATCCCGCCCGTCTTTGCGTAAAGAATCATGTGACATCTCGTTCTTGGCCGTCCGAGGCCAATATTTTTCGCAAAGAAAATGACGTAGTGTCTTTTACTGGTGCTTTTTAATGCGAAATCACTCATTATCCTGAAATATTTGGAATTGAACGGAGTTGTCCTTTAAGATGAAATGGAATTAAGTCCTAGTTCCCCAGGCGCTTTCAGTATTTTTTAGCATATATATATAGCTCGATAACCGCGCGCAGAGTTGTGGCACCCAACGCACCAATCAAATCGTTGAACATATACGGATCCGCGTCAGGAATCGATTTGGATGAATTCTATAATCATAGTGGAATTTAAAGAGACAAGCGAGTAAAAGAGAAACTTTTGTCAGTGTTTCAACAAAGAACTATAATTGCATAATTCAAATCGCATCACTGAACGTGACATTTCAAAAACAGTTCAAGTTCAATTTCAATACTTTTCTTCGAAAGCTGAGAGCGCCACTAATAAGATGGCAGTTTTCTCACCGACCGGATGTCCCGAGGTTTGTGTAGACATAAATGCTTCTCACCTTGCTGAGACTGTTCATCTCCTACCATCTTTGCGATCTCTACGATGTCCTCAAAGCTCGGGCAGCGCATCACTCCAAGGTAAGAAGCGATCCTGATTTCCACGTCCTCAGTCGTCGTTTTCATCAGCTCAAGAAGTTTCGATTGCACCTGCATAAGTTCGGTTACGTCGTTTAAAACAGCCAAACGGTTACACGTATTCGACTCTCAAACGAACAAGTACAAAGCAGACAATGCGTCCTCTACATGAAGCTTAATTCAAATAAGAAGCGATAAGGTCTTACCTCCGGAGTGCATGACCTTCTGAAGGACTCGATGGCTGCAAGTCGAATCGGGAGTGGGTTGTTCGCTGCAATGGCGCACTCCATGATGCTGTTGATGGCTTCGCCGTAATAACCCAGGTTACCAAAGCCTTTCAGCGCCGTTATAATCTGATGAAAAAAAAACAAAAAAGAAATTGTGTCATCAATATTCATTAGAAACATTCGGGACAAAACCAACAACGAACGTGCAGATTTTTAAATGAAACCATTTCTGCGAAAGCCATAAGTAAGGTTCCATGTTTTCGGGATTTATGTTCATTCAAATGCGGGAGTGTTCTTTCGGGGTTCGTTGTTTTGTTCAAATTTGGTGTTTATTGGTGTCAATTTTTAATGCTGAACACTCTGTGTTTATCGGGGCTTACGTTGAGGAAAACATGTCACGAGCATGGGATTCCCTACACTCGTCATTTTTTTTTTTAGAAAAAAAAGGGGGGGGGGGGGTTCTTAGCTAATGCTTTAATTTGGAAGTTTTCAATTTTTATTTTTTTTAATTTTAGTTGAACAGGATTAGTGGTAATTTTGTTGGATTTTTTGGTATCTACCGGAAACCCCACCCAAAGGCCATGAATCAGCGAAACCTCTGTTCAGTCAATGCCAGCAAGTGTCAGGGTACCTTGTTCCTCGAGGGAATATCGGTCGCCCGGCATTTGTAACTGAGGATCTTGGTCAGGGCGCCCTGCAGCTCCTTGATGGCGGGTACTTCGTCGCAGTTGCGGCTCTCTTCGCGGCAAAAGATGTGAGCCATTGACGTAACCGCGAGAATAAGATTCCTCGGGGCGTTGGGCTTCTTCACCATGGGCTGAAATAATACCGAACGCATTCTTTTAAATTCCACACCTTAGGACAACACATACACTATCCAAACCTAGTGTCTCACCATACAGAGGTAAAATAGCAGAAACACAAAGATTGGAAGAAGAACAAGGCAGGACAAATAAGCGTTCTGTCTTGTCCCGTTTTTCTTTCTATCTTTGTGTTTGCGCTATTTTACCTGAGTACATTCAGTGAATAACAACTAGCCCATCCTGTCCCTTATTACAATCCTTGGGTCATATTCTAAATAGAAGATTCTAAGAAAAAAAAATAGGCACCGACCTTTACCTCTAAAGTTCTAGAATGCTTGAAATGCATTACAGAGAATTGACGAGAGAATCGGTGTGACAGGTGCCGTATATTTTTCCGCTAAATTTAGCGGGTAACCTAATTGGTGTATAGGTCCCGTGACGCAAACTTTGTGCTAAATTTAGCGGGGAAACTGAATCGATGTTTTGGCCACAAGACGTTAACTTTCCTGCTAAATACAACGCGGAAACTGAGTCGACGTGTAGGACATGTGCCGTCAACTTGTCCAAGTTGTATCGGTCACGTGACGTCACTTTCCCCGCTAAATTTGGCGGAACGTGCACGGACAAATAGACGGACGGACGGACAAAATTTTGGAATTGGGGGAAGCGTTAAAATGCATTCCATATGCTTTAATATAGAGCTCTTTCTCTCAAACCACTAATGAATGCCAATCGCTGCTATCTACAGAGGGAGCTTGGTGAATGACAAGGCTGATATATATTTAGAGCTAAAAACAACTGCGCTGTGGCAGTGAGCATGACGTTTCACCATATCAGCCTCGTCATTCGACGATTTCCCCCTCGCAGATTGCAGCGATTGGCCTTCGTCAGTGCTTTGTGGTAGAGTAGACGGGACTTACAATGAGGACGCTAATCATTCCTTCGGTCGGGTAGCTGATGGAAGAGAGCCCAGCAATCCATGCCGTCAACCGGGAGGCGTGTTCAGCCTTGTTCATAAGTTCCACGGTCTGCTTCAGAGAAGCTTCTGTTCCGATCATGGGCAGGGCGTCCAGATACAAGGCCCTTCGAAATAAGCAAACACACAGAATGCAGCAACCCTTTAACAAAGCGTTTACATTTTTCACCCAAAACGCGACCTATCTTACGATAAAGTATACGTTTCTTGTTTCGTCCAACAGCGGCTATTATCCATTAGGCTATGTGTCCATTTAGTAGTATAATAGAGCAGAGGCTATGGCGCTGATGCTTTTCACTGAAATGATGATTCAGTGGAGGAGCAGGACCGTCTACTGGAACTCTGGGCGCGCCTGGAATCTCGGCCCTACTGACCTCTTCGCGAAAACTACGTACCGTAGAGAAACAAACTGCTGTCATATTAACCACTGTCAAAGGGCGTTAAAAAATGTGATACATAGCGCATGAGATAGTTGGTGCCTAATTTGTTTTGAAATATTAGCTTTAGTTAGTAAGACAAAAGGCGTCTTTTCAATCAGGAGCTTGTTGGGCACTCACTCCATCTTGCGGTCGAAGCAGATCTCTCCAGCGACAATCTTGGTGTAGATCTGCGTGAGATGTTCGTGTGGAAGACCACGCAGAGCGGCAACCATTCGCGAAAACGACGCGCTCGCCTCCGGGCGGATGTCCTCGGCGGTGCTACGGCAAAGGTCTCGCAGGATTCCCATGACGTCCTTGATGTCAGTCTTCTCAACCCTCGTGACGCTGTGATCGAACTTTAGGGAGCTCATCATGTTCACGGTGGCTGAAAAATGAGATGATCGTGTCGGAATCCGATAACACTCACACCACAAAGAAGGCAAAATGTCTTCATCCTTCTAACCAAATTTGTGAAAGTAACGTATCTTTTATGGACTACTTTGTTACCGCTAAACGTCATTGAATCCCGATTTTCCCTAAGTAACCTACGCAACACAGTTACAAGTTAGCCTGACAATGAAATTAAAGAAGTAAGCATTACTAAATGTTTATTCATCGAGAAATTTTACGCACAACAACATGAAGACATTGAAATGGTCACACAACGAGTTTTAAAAAATATAAAAAATATCCTGAACAGTGCAAGCTAGAAGAATATAGCCAGGAATTACGATAACGTGGTTTGACCGTTTCCCCCCTTTTTTGTAGATATAGAAGACCTGGGCTAATTAGCATGCCATAGTTATGAACAACCACAGCTTCAAGAGCAACAGAGAAGTAGAAGAAACGAACAGACCACTATTCACTCAGCGTTAGATTTGTTCGATTCTCCTGCGCAGGACGTGGACATACTCCGTCCTTGCGCAATATTTGCTGAACTGTGTTTGAGAGCTCCCTTGTCTTTGCTTCGTCGTTCTCCAAGTTAAACTCCAGTTAATAGATCATTTTAAAACCTCCATCAAACAACATGGGCGGTAGTCGTGTTTTAACGGACGAAGGGTGTGACTGTTTTCGAGTCTATGTTGAACGCAGGCGCAACTCAGGTGTCCAGTACATGCTCAGGGTGTGTGCCCAAAGAATGGCAGTCTCGGATGGAACAAGCTCTGCAGATACCAGATTGCGCGCATTTCTGAAAAGGGTTCATTGTCACAGTGTTCAACGTTCACGGCTCGCTGATGTCTCAACCATATGTTCCTGAGGTAGCTGCCTTACCTGGCACGGGCTTGATCCCTGGGGTTTGCTGCTGGAGGATGAGTACCATCGTCGACGTGATCAGTGTCTCTTCCGCCATACCCCTTGCTGCCAGTCGGAGGAACTCCCTCTCCTTGCACTCGCTCTTGGTGATCCAGCGGTTGCTGTCCACAATCATCTGGCAGTCCATTGTCCCGTTGGTCATCGGGATTGTCTGGAACGGCTGAAGTGGACACCCCAACGGCGTTAGTACACATTGAGGCAGATTCTACACCAAGGTGAGCTCGTGTGTTATGAACTTATGGTCAGTTCGAGTAACCTTGTCGACCATTGTCTTAAGGTGACTGAAGGGTTACGAATTTAACGGTATCACTTTTGGTGAAGGCACTTTCGTGTTACCCCCGATATTTTTGGCTGCTCAAGTAACTACGATGTAACTCTAAGCTCTCGCACTGCCCTCTCACATGATAAAATTTATCATGTGCGTTCACATAAACATAGAATTGTGACCATAAGTGCCAAGGAGTGAGCACGTGTATAATTCTCGGCTTTTTGTAAAGTCGAAACCCTTTTAAGCAAGATCTTATCTTGAGGCTATGGTTTTTTGCTATTGTTATGTTTCCGAGATCGAAGTTTTCTCGCAGTTGTCTGGACGTTGGTTTCAAACGTGTAGCTTCTATGTAAGTACCATATCTATTGGCTTAGGTTCAAAGGTTTGTGGAGTAGCTTAATATTTAAGTTAATCTGCCGCAGTTTAATCCAAGAGATTAAATTGCGTGTTTATTTTCCTGACAGCTTAGTGTAATGCCTTGACGAAATAAAAAATTGAACGAAGCTATGTTTTACACACATTGGACATCAGCAAAAAAGCAAACAATGGCATATTTCAGAGAAGTGCTTTGGTTGCTCGTGCTAATTTTCGGTTTCAAAATTTTGAGTGTTTTTGGTCGTGTTTTTGTTTTACTGCATTGATGAAAAACAAAACAAGCGTAATGTTTGATGTCTCCACTGTTCCGGTTCTGGCTAGCTGCTTGGTCACTCAGTACCCTTGTCGGCATTTAAGCTTTTCTCCGAAAATTATTGACAACAAAATAGGCCGACCAATTGATCGTAGGGTTTTCATTTTATTTGGACAAGCGCGTAAAATATTAGTTTAGTGTAAAGGAAAGGCTTCTAGATTTCTACTCTTCTTTTTTACCTACAACAGATAAAAATACGCTAAGATTATACAGTATAAACAAACTTTTTACACCGCCTACATTACATTTTATTATTATATCTTGTTTTAGAGATCAATTATATCAACACAAATTGTCCCATGCGTTCGAGAAAGCTTCACAAACAATTTAAATACTTTCGATCAAAAATACATTAGGATCCAGAATGCAAAATTCCTTTCTAATATATAAATACAATTTTATTATAAATTCGATCAATCAAGTGTGTTTCATCAATATGAATTTAATCTATGCAGTCCAGTCAAATGCTAGACGACGAAAAACGGCATGCAGCTTCAGGCAAAATTTAATTCAGCGCGTAAGGGAATGTGAACTCTTCATCTCAAAATGATTTCAAGAATTTGTCGTCAATTTTCAGCTCCCTGTTGTTTGGTACTCTTATTTAAGTCTCTAGTTCGATCGCCACTAGAATTTGCCTCAGTCATTTGGAATTCATTTACTCTGTCGCAAAAGCTAGCTATTTAAAATGTGCAAAAACGAATGGTAAGAATTTTATATGACGGCTACATTGGAAGGAGATACTTTTATCACAATGAAACATTGCTTCGTAAATTTTCGCTACAAAAATTGGCCATGAGAAGGCAGTTTAGAGATTTTCTATTCTTTCACAAAGTTGTTCATGGCTAGGTACATTTGGCGGCTTTATTACAAACTATTGAGTTCCATGTTGCCTCTCGCCCGAGCCGAAGCATTTCAACTTTTTATCCATCTTGCTTGTCCATTGTGAAGGATAAAAATTGCTTATGATTCACTATAATTTAACCTCGACATCATTTTATGCACTCGTGAATTTATGTTAAATCTACGGGATTGGATGACTGCGAACTAATCAATAATCAAATTTTGCATTATGATAATGTTGCATGACTTTTATTGATTTAACTTTGTTGTTTCCTCTATTTTTAGGTTTTACTCACTGTATTTTTAGTGCACCACACTGTAAACCGAGAGGTTGTTTGCGGGCACAAAAAAAAATAAAACAATTTATTATTATTATTATTAATAATATTATTGTTATTATTATTATCATTATTATTATTATTATTATTATACCAAAACAGCAAATAGAACATTCGGGCAAAGCTCTATTTTGACAAAAGGTGCTTTTGAATAGTCTGTTTACCTGCCTTTTTAGTCATACCAACTATTTATATTTTATACTCTGATCTTCTTGTTTAATATCAGATTATTAGACGAGGTTTTTTTACATGTTTTATGCTGCAAAGACAAGTAGCGAAAACACAGCATAAATATAAACAGACTGAGCTAACAACTGACTCGAGCCTAAGAGAGGGGTGTAGTAGCTGCCTTATCCGAGGAGTCCGCGGCAATGAGAAATACCGCGATAAGAAACTTCATAACAACTTGTAGGCCTAGGACAGCACCCCAAGGATCAATGGTAGCCCCGGCAACATGTTCCTCTGCGAACCAACAAAGAGCGAACTGTTTTGGCAGCCTCAGCCACCGAACTCTCCCACAACTACACCGCTTTCAAGGGAAAACATCTAGAGATAGCATCACCCAAAAATATACCAGGCTGATGTTGTCAAGACGGTCTTCGAATGTTTTCGACGGTTTGGAATCAACGGCCCGGTGCACCTAGTCTCGTTATCGCAGTGCTCCACTTGCCCGACAAGGTCGTTGTCAAAAGCCACCGGGAGGATGGTAGAAAACACTCCAAAGGCACTCTCTTGAACCTTGCTCGACCTTAATCTGACATGCTTGAACCCGAAATATTTCTTGGTGCGTGCGTTGCACTCGTGCACCGAGTCCTTAAGAAGGCACGCGAATAGTGCTTGTAACGGCCATTGGTCTCTAAAGGACTGTAAATGACCTAGTGCTACGACGAAGGGTGGAAAGTTGGGCTAGTTGGTAGTTATTCATCTTGGTTTTAAAAGCGCGCAAAAGACGAGGACAGAGTAAGAAACACAAACGACGCTCGTCCGTCGTTTGTGTTTCTTACTCTGTCCTCGTCTTTTGTGCGCTTTTAAAACCAAGATGCTACGACGAAGCTTGTTCGGAATCAGATACTGACAACTGTTAGGTTAAGAACGGTACCTCTTGGAGTGGCCTGGCCTCTAAACCCAAATTTCGATGTCGACCTCCTTTCAAGGTGCCCGAATCTTGCTAAGAACCCTAGTCATATTTATGAGACACTTTTGCGGAGATACTCAACAAGACCACCCGTTGCCGGTAGATTCACAGCCTTAGAGTCATCATTCAAGAACAGAGACACCACATCATCTTAACTAGGGAAACTTTAAGACTAGAATGAGGGAGTGTTATTTTAAGTGTGCTCACCGAATTCTTGGACTCGTACGGCGTATAGATGATGGGCAGGGAACTACCGAAGCGGCCAAGACAGGTTGCCAGGTTCTTGGACTTCTTGAGAATGCCACCGTTTACGGGGCTGTACTTGGTCTCGCATGTTCCAAAGATGTCCGTCTGCAAAGGTGCAGATCACATGTTCAAATTAAATCATGCAATTCCAAGCAGTGAACTGAATTTTTATTATCCTACTATACTGCGAGCAAATATGGAGGGATTGAGATTTTTCATCTTGATGTTTTGAATATTCTGCAAAACCCCTTGCGGCTAAGGCCGATATTGTTTTCAAATCTGGTGAGATATCTCATGTTACAGTTTTAGAAGCAAAAGGGACAGAAATAGTTTTGATTGAACATAAACCATGGTGCTAAAGCAACATGTATTGTTCATTTTCGTAATTAACCTATTATCCTCTCAAAAAATGTGTTGTAAAAATTCAGTATCTGCTAGAGCGTACCTCAGAAATGATGCTGTTGGCGTCGAGGGTTGTTCTGGGGATCTGTACCATGGACATGATGGCCCGCTTGACGTTCATCGCCCAGGGAAGCTCGCTGGGGTCGTGACGTACGTCGCCGATGATGCCTTCTTCCATGTGGAAAAGCACAGGGTACTTCTCCAGCGCTTCTTTGAAGGCATAACGGTTGGCGACGCTGACGCCATGAAGCTCCACGTCAATTAGCTGTAAAGAAGAACAGCAACAAACATTGCTTTGAATGGATACTTTCCTAGACATACGGAAATAATAAAACGTGATTTTTTTTTTTTTGTGGCAGAAGAACATTGTACATTTTATTTCAAAATCTTACCAAAATAGCAAAAATAACATTCAAGCAAAGCTGTATTTCGACACAGAGTGCTTCTGAACAGATGCTGTTTTATAGCTATACGAATTATATGTATTTTATATTCTGACCTTCTTGTTTAAAATCAAGATATTGAACCCATATTTTATTAATTAAAGGACATCACGGATTTTTTGTTCGACAAAGGCAACCACGAGGCTTGCTGTCATAGATTTGGACGTTAATGCTTGTGGAGATTTTAGAGCGGTGTTTTTAAGGCTACAAGCCAACATCTTTGTAAAATACTAGCCAAGGTTCCGTGTGTATAAAGAGCATGGCAGTCCCATTTTTCACCCACATTTGTCATAGGTGAGAAAACTGGAACTAGTAGTAAAATTCTGTCTTTTGAAAGTATTATCATTGTTAAATTTTAAAGGGACGGCCTAGTGTCAAGTTCGTGCACCAATAAGTCACTTATAGCATCCTAAATAATCATCAAAATCCCAAACGTGTACGTAGCTGAAAGCTGAGGGTGCACACGATTAAATCGACACGATTGTTATAAGAATTGATTCTCATTTTTGTTAAAACCAAAAACTATGCTAAAACTAGCAGCAGCCGCATCTTATATCAGACAGCAATGAAGCCGACAGATATACAAAGCCACCCATCATTCTTATGTGCCAGTGCTTATGTCTATTCCGTCTGAAATTAAGATTCCATCCCGACTCGTAGTACCTACAATATTCACAAGCTGGCATGCATTTCTACACATAAACATTACAAAGTGTCAACGTTCTTTTTCACACGGTTACCTACAGTGATTAAAATACACATGATTGAAGTCACATGTGCTGCAATCATTATCAACTTAAGAAGGGCCGAGCTTGGGGCGTCCTGAACGTCTTGTTATTGCTTCTTAATGAGATTGCGACATTTTCCGACCAAAGAACACCGGAAAACAAATCACGAATGAATAAGCCTGAACATGCAAAGTCACGCCCTGAATTTATTAAGCTATCAACGACTATAGCCCCATTTCATTCTACTTTCAGTTTAACTTAATAATCTTGTACATTCCCTTCTAGAACCATTACGTTTCCCGCTTGCAACAATGTGCCAGTGACGTACCTTGAGCGACAACAGACATGGAGATATCGTCCCGATCTCGACGCTCGTCTTAAACTGAACATGGTGTTGGGCATCCTTGTTTTCGATTCGGTTTTCACCTTGGAATACGTACAGGAACGTGTGCTGGGGCTTTAACGAAGATGGAACTGCAAGAAGAAAATAGAGTATATCTTTAAACATGGTCCAACCAAACAAAAAAAAAAAAAAAAGATCGCTCGTTTTTATTAACTTATAATCAAAAGGATGAGTTTTGAGCGCCTTGTCATTAATCGGCCAAATAGATTGTGGCATTGGGCAATAAGAACTGCGGAGGACGCGTCACGAGCTAAGCATTAACATCATAACTAATGTAGACCACGAGACTAAGTAACTTAGACCATAATCGTAACCACTCATCATACGTAATGTAGACCATCACCGTAACCACGCATCATAAGTAATGTAGACCCTCATCGTAATGTAGACCATGCGTGACTTATGATGTTCACGCTAGAATCTAGCATTAGTAATATTTCGAGTCAACACCCGAAGCGTGGATGTTGGAACGCAGCAATCCAAGAGTTAATTAGAGGGGTTTGCTACTGCTCCTTACTAATTTTGAACTGAACAGCATCATATAAGCTCAGATTTTTAAAATTTTGACATTTCCACGCGTTAAAAAAAAACCTAAATATAAGACGTTTTGGTAAAAAGAAAGAAAGAAAGAATTAAATAGAGTAATAAGACAGAAGACATTCAACCTGATCAGTAATTTTACAGGTGTGGAATCAAAAGCGAAAATTCAGAGGGAATGCAGGTGCTAATTTCGAGAGCGTCGGTCGGTGACTCCTGCAAGACCTACCTCTAATATGGGCATTTTCTAATTGATTGATTAGTGACGGCAGTATTTGTAATAAGATATACGTTGAGCGGGCTATGTAATTTTTGTTCCACTCGTTGTTTACGTGAATATTGAATCGTTTATAACACTCGGATCCATTTATTTATTTATTTATTTACCCACAAAATAAAAGGTTACAAAGAGGAGCGAGGAGCGAACACACGAAAAAATTTCAATTAAGCAACTACGAGGTGCTATCATAGTAAGAGTTCGTTGACGTCACTAATTGCAGCAATTAAAGCGGAAAGGTGACTTCAGTCATGTGATGTTCGAGGTAAGAATAAGATACGATATTAATAAAGCTGAGTAATGCGGATACTTGGGCGAGTTGGTACTAAAACTCTGAGAACATGATAGCGCTTCAAGACAGGGTCGAGAGAAAGAACGAGACCACACAACGCGCTATTGCATTGTGTTGTCTCGTTCTTACTCTCGTCCCTGTCTTGAAGCGCTATCGTGTTCTCGAAGTTACGATATTAATAAATTAAAGGTTCTGAAGGGTATGAACTTACACCGACATTCCTCGGATATACTTGCAAGCGGCACTGGACCTGTAAAAAAAAAACACATAAAATAATTTCGTGTAAAGCTGTGCGTATTTAGAGAAGATGCACAAAATCAACCGAATAGCTCCCCTACGTTAACCATGTTCAATTAGCACCTAAACTTTTGCTCGCTTTTGTGAGCTTATGTTTGCTTGTGTGAATGGTTGTTCGTGCTGGTGTCTACATTACACAACAAACAGACGACACAGGCTCGTTTGTTGCAAGTCGGAAGCCTGTGTCGTCTGTTTGTCTTCCATATCGTTCTTTCGCTATTGTAATTATGTTTGCTTCTTTGCGCCCTTTATTGTTACACATTTTATAAGCTAGAGTTCTGTCAATTTAGTAACAACACCGATAGATGCCGATTTTTTTTTTATTTGATGTAATAAACGGTAGATTATTGTGCTAAATCCAGGTGAAAAAAAAAATCTCCAGAAACCAAAAGCATTGGTCGTTTTAGAAATACACAGAACATTGGACAACAGGCGCCGGATCATTTAGTAATCGTTTTGAAAAAAAGCATAGCCCATACAATCTTAGAGTTTTCGTTCAAGCGAAATTCGTTAAAAAATATTAATAAACGACACTAATATACCTCAGTTGTAGTTTCTTTACAACGCATTTTTATTCGAAATAATTGCATCTAGAAATGACACCCACGGATTTTTTTTTTTTTTTTGCACTTTCCATTTTTGAGTGTGTTCAGCGAGATAGTCATTTCTTTTCTTTATTTCTAGGGGTAACCTAATCTCGTGTAGAAAAACTTGTTTTTGCACAAGCTTTCATACTCTGGTCAGAGGCCAACTTCCAGCCGTGACAGAGATACGAGGCATCTTCTCCGCAGTTTCTTACGCATTTTAAACAGCCAAGGCACGGATTTCAAAATGATGTATACTCCAATTTCAGAAGACAGAAAAAAAAAGGAGAATAAAAAAACAAGCCAAGTCGGTTTGCATTTCAACCAAAACATGATAGTAGAACGTCGACTCGCGCTGGTTGTCTCGGAGCGTGAAACGGGAGAAACGAGGAACTACCAGAATTCATGCCGTAAACACGTGATTTCTGGAAAACGGGAGATGTCTTCGCGCCTCGTGATGTCCCTCTCGAGCTAAGACGCCTTTGTTCGTATCTAAAATTGGGGTCGCTGCCCTTTTTTGCTCGTTTGTTTAGTTCAGATAGCCGAACCGCGTAATCTGAAAAGCTTTAGCTGGAAGCTGAATCTTCGAAGTTTGTAGAGACACTGGAGGGAACGTGATAAAAAAGGCTGTTAGATAGACAAGAGAGATCCCAGGGGCAGTCTAAAACAACATTTAAATATCTTTCAAGAGTCTTCTCTAAGCGTATATTCAAAAGGTTTATCTAACACTTCGTGAATGATGGTTTTTCGGTAACTAGACGGTAAACTGTCTGACGGCTACATATGTACTTATTGGCGAAACTTCTCAAAGCACTCTGGCTGACGATATGAGCGCAAACAAAGGAACTAAATTTAAAGCTTTATACTTTTTTTTTAAGTAAACCTTGGATGATATATCACTACTGTGCAAAGAGTGCAGAACAGAGCGCACAAAAACGCCACAAACACGCATGTGGTGCCGCTGAGACGATGCTGGGACCCTTCCAGGGGCACTGTGTACGTTCGTATTGCAAACAACTGTACATTTCCTTACGTAATGTAGACCGAAATCGATCGTGCAATCATCAGTTTTCTCGAAATTATCTCAGTCATATGAGAAGTCTAACGTGAAAACGAGTGATTCCTTCCGAGCCGCTCTATGAAATCAACGGTCGCCAAAGTCATAAAACCTATACGGAGCGTAAGTTCGTCTGCTTCTTGCAAAGGGGTTGCGATGGTGTCAAAAGGCCAAACTTATTGACTCATGAAAAAAAATAAAACTGGTTAGATCTCAAGGCATCTAGTGTTGAGGTCGAACCACTATCCCTCAAATTAAAGCCAATCAGAGTGCGGCGTCGTTCTGACGTCACCGCAACTTCTACGCAAGAAGCAGACGACTTGCTCTCCGCATAGAGAATGGTCAACTCATGTCATCTTATTCGGAATTCCAGTAGAGAACACTATTAAGACGCTTAGAAGAACTTTGGGCGAGATCAACCGTATCCACTCAACAGGCATGGAGCGTTCTATCCTATATGTCTTAATCCTGCCTTCCGCGAACCATTATGTTAGTGTCAGTACACTTCTGGACTAGTCGCACTGTTCATACGTCATACAAAAGACTAGCAAAACAAAAACAAAAGTTCGCTAGAAACATAACGACAGAATTATCTCGCGACATGTCTCAAACATGTTTGCTTCGTACATACGTATGCTTCGAGCATGTCTGCCGACAATTTTTGGATGACCAGCGTGACAGGACTGTCAGACAAGACAGAGTCACGCCTCGGACAGTAGAGTGCTTCAGGGAACCGTTTTTTGTACGTCCAATGCTGTACGATGTGCACTCCGGTACGAACTGCACATGCGCTACCGCAGAAGACTCGCACATGCGCAGTGCGCGTCGGAGGGCCCTTCGTACCATATCGGATTTGCTAAAAACAGTTCCCTAAAACTCTCCAGTGTCTGCAGAGTGTCTTTTGAAACACGTATGAGCGGTGTGATCGTGGCCTAAGATGCAAGCCTTCGGGAAAAAGGTCGGCGCAATAACGCTATGAAAACTTAGTTGACTCTAATATGCGGAGGTATAGATATATAGGTATAGACTTTATCGACGTTTAAAGGAGCGCCGACTTGTCTCGGTCGCCTGAGCACGACGGCCGTTAGAACCGTAATCGGTGAGTCATGTTGGCTTCCACACACACAGCCAAAAACGGCGGGGCGATGTTCGCAGTCGGACGACATAAGATCGTGGGACGCGTCGTCGAGTCTGACGCAACGGCAAACGGAAATCGAGGGATTTCGAAATCTTGGAAGATCTGTCATGGCGGCCGGATCGCATCCAGATGCCACCGCCAGACTCGACCGGCTTAACCGCCTCGTACCGGACTTGTACGATACGAAGGTGGTTGGAAATTTCATAGGCAGATAACGAAGCCTTCGTGGTGCTTTTGGACGCTCAATGTGTGTACAACTTTGCTGTTGCATACACTGATATATTCAACAGCGAAAGTTTTCTCACTTAAGAGACACGCGGATGTCTCATGTTAAGAGACACACCCCGGACATTCGCGTCTTCATCTCAGACCAGGGGCTATGGGGTGTTTTAGAGTTACTGGATAAGCTACGCCTAGAGTATCGGCGGCACTTTTCCCAATTTTCTTCTGGGCGCCGACATTTTCGTGCTTAGGGCAGAGCGGATGCAAAGTGTGGACGTTACGATTAAAAAATTCAACTTCTTGAGATTTAGACACTGTGCCAGAAAGCTCATGCAATATTGTTTAGCTTTGTCGCAAACGTAAGTTTCACGTTTCTGGGTACTTTGAAGCGTTTACTGCGATTTCAGATGTAGCTTCAGATAACTCACAATTGTGATATTAGGCACCAAGGTGGCTGAAATGTCGTTACTCTGAAGCGTAGCTTTTTTTAGTGGCTCTCGCGCGTTGCTTCTGTTGATTATTTTCTTTCTACTTTTTTTCTCCTTGTTGAGCCGATCACTTCGTCAACTTCTTTCTTGTATTTCTTAAACGTCCATCAGTCGATTCCGTCGCAGGGAACAGACACGAAAGCACACATAATATAATGTATGCAAGTGACGAAACCGATAGAAATCTTAGCAGGGGAGGCATCCCCAATCAGCCACTGACTTTTAATTTCAAAACAAAGGGAGAGAAAGAGAGAGAAAGGGGGGAGTGGAATAGAGAGATATCAAGGCAACTCTTCGAGCTGGTTGGCATCATAATTACCCCATCACCTTATAAATTACTAAGCTAGGTATCGGCCGCTTTATGTTAGTAGAGTCATTTCAGAGCTCACGTTCCCTTAGACGTGATATTGTCCGCTGTATGTGAAGCCTTTCATGCGATTTGGGTCTTTTGTTGCTGAATGGTGACGATTAAGGGTAATACGTGTCGCTAACGAGACGTTATTGGCACGGATGCCAACAGTTTCTGTTAAATTTCTGTCTGCCGTAACGTAATAACTACACTCTAAGAAATGTCTGCGCGCCTACTTACCCGCGAACCATTCGAAGAGCCAATCTCTGCGATCTACGAAATCAGCTCAGCGAATGATGAGGTGGAACATCCGTTTAGACATAAAAATGAAGTCTGCGCTGTGGCATTACGCTATGGAAGCATGACGCTTTGCATTGCGAAATGCCACAGCGCAGACTTAATTTTGAGTTCTACGCAGATGTTCCGCCTCATCATTTGCTCAGCTGATTTTGTAGATCGCAGAGATTGACTCTTCGAGTGATTTGCGGGTAAGTAGACGCGCAGGAATTTTTAAGAGTACAAGAGGGACTCCGCCACCCAGTTCCCCAGAAAGAAATGACGCCCCTACGCTGCGGTGCGAACACTCCATTCTTTTGACGTCAAGAAAAAAACAAAAAAGCGTCCTTTAGCGCCATCTTATTTTAACGTGAAACGTTCTTTGGCAAGTTGCTCCGGATTTCGTGAAGCCGTCGCCTGTGACGTCACATGACTTCAGTTTCCCCGCTAGATTTAGCGGGAAAAATGACGTCACGTGGCCTCAACACAACTTCGGTTTCCCCGCAAATTTTCGCGGGGAAAATTCTGTCACACAACTTCATGTCACGTGACCTATACTCAAATTCAGCTTCCCCGCTAGGTTTACCGTAAAACTTGACGTCACGCGTCCTACACGTAAATTCAGTTTACCCGCTAAATCTAGCGAGAAAATTGTCACGTGGCCGACCGCAGCCCGTCCTTCCCCGTACTCTGTGTACACAAGGAGGGCGACCCGACGGGGAACGTCAATGGGACGGAAAGGAGTGGAGGAAGAGCTCGAGAAGTAATGCCTGGAGGTTCCTAGCGCTGTTAAACCAAGAACGTCTCACGTGGCAACACAGTTGTATGCCAATTCGCCCTGCAATTTCTTTCTTTTTTTTTTATGCTCGGAGTTTGCAAAACGAAAACTCCACCTCAAGCCAAGTTCTTCTCAACGCATTGGGTCTTGTTTCTCACTTTTGTTTCTATAGGCTTATGTAGAAACAAACTATACGGACAGAAACTGAGGGAGGGGAGGTGTGGAGAGCGTGCGAGTGCCTATATAGAGCATTTCTGTCTACCCTCTAATCCTACCAATCACAGATCGGCACTCTGACGTCCCCGCCCGCTTGCATCTCCTTCTCTCCCTCAGTTTCCCTCCGCATAGCCTCTAACCGAAACGTTTTGGGATTCGACGAAAAGCGGGCATCATTCGAGAAAAGTGGGCATGCGCTAAAATCCAGGATTGGTCGATAGGGCCATGACGTCACGGTCACATGACCTCGCGCGGGAATTTCAAGCAACCCACATCGCTCACATGAAACATGACGTCAAGCGTGGAATGAAAGTGAATAAAAAAATCATGACCAGTGTTGGCGGTAACGCGTTACAAGTAACGGCGTTACCGGTAACGCGTTACTTTTTTTGGTAACGTAGTAACGTACTCGTTACTCTTTCAAAGAAGTAACGGGTAACGTACTTACGTTACTTATTTTGAGTAACGTGTAACGAAATTACGTTACGTTACTTTACTTCCTAGAACTTAAAAAAAAAAATTAAATTTCGAAATTCAGCTGTTGCTGAAGTACAACAGCGGAGTGTGCTTCGGTTAACGGAGGAACTTAATTGTTCCCAGCAACTATCTGTACATCGACACGTTGTGAATAAAATATATTCAAAGTTTCAATCTCGGCTGGTCTTAATTTCTGTGCTATTGAGGGAGGCCGGTTCTTCTGTTAAGTTCCGTGCCAACATGTTATAAATCAGCTTCATATATACTTCCGCGTTTTTTCTTGTAACTATTCGGGTGAAACCCTAAAAAAGAGAGGGTAATTAAGTTTCCGCATGGACTTATTTTAGCTATGGCGCTTACGCACATATCAAACGTCGAAACAGCAAATGTATTAGTTTGTGAATAAAAAGTAACGCAACAGTAACGTGCGTTACTTTTTATCAGTAACGGTAACGGTAACGCGTTCCTTTTATTTTGAGGTAACGTAGGTCGGTAACGCGTTACTTTTATTTGCAAGTAACGAGTAAAGTATTTAGTTACTTTTTTTCGGTAACGCCTACAACACTGATCATGACACGTAATGCGAATTAAAGGTCGCCGCATGTCTCAAATAATTTCACTTTATAAAGTAATTATTTGCTCTACAAAAAAAAATCCGAAGAACTTTAGGCGGTATTCGAACCCACGACCCTTCGGTTGCGAACCGAGACACGCTACTAACTAAGCCACGCAAGGCACTTTTTTTTGTATTTCAGTACGAAACAAATGCACATAGAAACGCTAAATGAACACATTTTTCTAAATTATTTCTGTGAGAAAGATTTGTTTTTAAATCATAGTCAAACTGGTCTGAATGAAGGCTTCAATCATGTTTAAATCATCATCATTTTTTGTGAAAACTGAAGTTGATGATTTTAGAGAAAAATAAAAACTAAAGACTATAAATAAGCAAAAAGAACTATTTTGTCAGAAGTGGGATTCGAACCAACGTCCGGAAGACCGGACGCCTGCACGGCTTCGGAACGAGAGGGACTTTATAGGTTCATATGTTTCGCTATCCCGTTGCACTCTTAAAGGCGAAGCTTAAGCGTCCTCCAAGTTGTTGTGTGTTTTTTTAGTCTCATGCGCTTATTTAACGTGCCCCATGTCCGGCGTGTAAGTACTCCCGATTGGCTCCAAGAAGCAGACATAGGCGTGATATCCGTTCGGCGGCGTACATCAGAGCAGTGCGGAGATCAATCTGACCTTGCGGCCACACGTCTCGTAAGAAGGACGTTGCTCAAACGTGTCGCATCACAAAGTCAAATGACTCGCCGGTCGCGCGTCAATAGAGCGTCTGGTTGCGCCCACGAAAGGTTTCCAGTGAAGCCGTTTTGAATCACGTTTGTTGTCGTCCCCCGAGCGTGTACGTGCGTGAAAGGTCCCCCCGTCCCGGGATTAGTTTAATTGGACGCCTTTGACGGTGATTGGCTGCTGACCTCTGCGCAGAATGACGCGGCACATTTGGAGTAAAAAGGACGCCGCACGTCAGCGATGCTGTACCATTTTGCCGTGAGCAGCCAATAGAACTTGGTTAAGCGAGATTAAACCACACATCAAATGCTTCCGCGTAAAGTAACTTTAAAAAAAAGAACTTTGATAATTTTTTTAGGGTGTAATTTTCCAACCTTGTGAGTCATGACATCAGCCGTATTCACCGGGCGTGAACAGCCAACACCTCCCAGATAACGAAGCCGTAGTGCTGAATGAGATGACGTCATCAGAGAAGGCCAACGCACAGATTGGGCTCCACGATTGCGTCAAGGTTCGGCTCAAACTTGACTCGAAGCCGAGCCCTGACGCAGCACTCGTTTCCAATCTGTGTCCAGCCGTGGCCTTCACTGGTGACGCAAAAATGTCAGCACTACAGCCTTGTCTTCTGGGTGGTGATGAAACAGCGCCTATTCAATCCTCGATGAACTACGTTGGCAAACACGTCAACTATTTCAGTGATCGTGGGACCAACTGTAATCAAGTGCGTCAACTATACCAGTGTGAAAGAGAAAGATCATGTAAACGAAGTTTACCATTTGAGTCACTTATTTAATCGGCAATATTATAAAAAGCTGATGATAGGTTACCTAGTTCATGGACCATGTGACTAACCCTTCTTGGAGATAGGCTTTGGGTAACGATCACCACATGACCGGCAGAGTAATAAAAGAAACGTCTGGTGTATTCTAGTAAAATTCCCTATTTTGCTGTGTTTGCTAAGGTTTAAACTTTGATCAGATACCTACTAGAATATAAATATATCTGCTGCGAATATAAGGCACTGTACTTTGAAAATAGGAAATAAGGGACCTTGAAAACTTACTGTACATATAAAAATATATTTCAAAGCATTTCTTTTTATTTCTTCTGCCTACCCCAAAACCCAATATACATTTCCGCTATCTGGCTTATGGAACTGGACATTTTATCAGGTTCTATCTAAACTTAAGCTTTCCCAAAATGATTCCTTTGTCTGCAATCTAGATTTCAGGTTTCCAGAAACAATTCCAGTTATATTTCCAGTTTCATAATCCAGACAGCAAAACGTTTTATTGGTTTTTTTGGTGGGGCTGTCATCCCTATCTCGAAACTTTTTTGTACTCTTTATCGGGTTCATTTCATAAAACTAGCATCAACCGCAAAAACATTGCGAAATTCATTTCTGTATCAAATAGTAATAATACAACAAAATCTAAAATACAATTTTTTTTAACCACCCTTACTTTGTTTGACGCGGAACTTTAGAACAAATTTGAATTAAAGCTTCATTACGCCTCAAAAGCTGACAACAAACAAAAACTTCCAAATTGCTGTTTATATTTTAGTAATGAGGTTATGAACCAGGTAGTCGATTACTTCCTTCGTGTATTTCTTAATATAGAGGACGCTCGATTTTTATGAGCTGTATGCGTAACTCATTGTATATTTCATCGCAAAGGCCAACGCCAACTTTGTCATACCGTAAACGAAACATTAGCATATTTCATTACGAAAACTTTCTCCTCGAGCGTAATATTTCTTGACTGTCTGTCTTGAAGGCACCGCATAAACAAAACCAAACAACGTCACAAGGTTCGTGCTTGCAAATGATGTGTCAATAACTAACATTTAAAGGTAACTGCAATAGATGAACCGAGATTAAATACCGCATAATTTGGTTGCACAATTCTGATTCTTATATTTTTTTAACAAGAACGTAACTCGGCCGTGCCACGATACAGAAATATTCTAATTAAAAATCAGGTGTTCTACGAATTCATCTGTGTTTTTGAAAATCCACGTATATTAGCAATTCGTAGACAATCGCCTACATAACACACCCAACTCGTTTTCTTTTCATTATTTTCGCATCACAGAAAGCTTTGCTTGGCCCCTTTGGGGTGACAATGTTGTTTTTGTGGCATACACGGTGGAGATAATATCGCGATGCCATCAGGTGAATTGCCATGCCACTCGGCAAAAAAAAATAATTATGATTGTTATCATGTGCGTCGGTCATGGGCAGTTAAAAACAAAAACCTGCGTAGTTGTTACTCTTGAAGTCCCTTAATGTAGAGCGACAATCAACATGCGTAATTTCTTTCTTTTTTTTTAGACGAAGGAGAAAAGTATGGCGTTTTCAAGTTGATTCGTGCCGCTCGCGAGATTATATACTTTTTTTTTGTGATTGATGAATGCATAGATCCTTTAACCAAAAGCATTGCCAAGATAAGCATCTGAGAGCCAAAGCAATGCCGCGGCGACACGATGAAGTGGGCGTATCAGTGGCTACTGCGACGCGATTTATGGTACCGCTCGAAGGATCACTGAGTAGTTATCGATTTCAAAGGGCGCCGCGGCCCCACTTCACACGATCTCGGGTGCGCTTCTGTGAAAGTGAACCGCGCCGCACATGCATTCTCAACGAGTAAGAGCTTTCGAGCTTCAAATCTTTAAGATAAGGTCGTTTTTTTTATTTGTTTCTTTTTTGTGTGATGATGTTTGCCATGCTGTGCACTTCATATATGTAGATGAGCCAGTGGTTCACGATATTGGCCTCGAAGCTGTCAGCATTCCTGCTGCCTGTGAGCCGCAGGTTGATTGAAAGATATGATCTGCTCAGCTCAAAAGCAAATGTAGGGGATTTGCTGAATTGTCACAGATAGTCATTATCTCATACTAAACGTCTCTCATAATATCATTAATTGACAAACGTATATAGCACTACACTAAAGCGCCTAAATAAAGTTCGCATTGAGACATATCCATGCATAATGGCTACCGATGATTCACAGTATAATTTTTTTTCAGGAACACTTGTTTAGTGTACGCCAATGACAAAAAGAAAAGACAAAAAAGACGATATACGTATGACATCAATTTACAAATTATAATTATATATCAATTGAACAATTTACTTCTCAATAATTTATGCCAAAGCAAAGGTCAAACAACGGGTTCGAAATATTAGATATCATAACTTGTTCAAGCGAACATTCAACTTGTTTGCCTGGCGTCCGGTTGATGGTATAGATTTCAAGTTCTGTTCTTTGCGTATAAATTACGGATTCTGAAAACCAAGACACTGAAAAAAGGTTCACGTAAAGCGTGTCAGTATGCCATATATTTCTGCGAGCTACAACATATCTACAAAAAAATAAGCGCTTCTTGGGTCTACGCCTTCTCTTCTCGCGCGCACTGCGCCGTGTCGTATCGCGCCAATAGCCTTCGCTTCATTGCCAAGGGATGTTTTCCCAAGTACAGTTGCGCCAATGAACGGGCAAAGTGGCTGTCACTGCAGCAACGACGATAAATCGGGTCGTTCATGGCCGAAGTCGTCCACTTCGCAACCGGGGGTCAAGTCGGGGGATTGCTTCCTCCGTAAACTGCACCGAGTGATTCGACAAACATGCATGGGCGCAAGACTCGTCTAACATAAAGCTCGGGGCCAAGGTTTGTTGAACGCGCCCATTGGTCTTTCCCGACGATGATGCATGCCCGCGCTTTTTTCGCCGAAGCCCAATCCCCCCGCGAACTTTCGGTTTCACCTTTCTGTTTGTCGAGTTCGGAGCCCCGAGATGCAACAACTTTTGCTGCAGAAGCTTCTACGATGGTACGGGTTTTAAAAGACTGCGCTGCTGCGCTGCAACATACTTGAACTATAAAACCCGCTGATACCGCGAGGGCATGTTGCCGTTTTTCCAATCACTCTGTTGCTACACCGCCTCGTTCAGTCTATAAAATCTGCACCGCCACGCAGCCGCATTGGTTACCGCTGCGTCAAAAGAAGAGTTGCCTTTTATCAGAAAATTTATCGACTTCACCACATTTGTAATTTTTTTTTTCCTGCGTGTTGGTTATCGGTATTTGTAAAAGAAATTATGAAGGGCCTTTAGTCCAACCTATATAGGGTCCATCAATATCCATAGAGTACCGCATTTCAAGGCGTTTTATTCAACTGGAGCATCAAGCCGGTACAGGTCTCTAATTGGCTGACAATAGATACATAGATTGAGCAGTTCGTGAATTTAGCCCGCCATAGTGAATTGCGGTCTCTCGGAAGATGAAAGGGATGATGGTTTGACCCACCATTAGAATTGTGTCCATCGGTCCGTGCATTTCCAGCTAAATTTAGCGGGGGATTGATGTCACGTGATCTATACACGAATTCAGTTTCCCCGCTAAATTTAGCGGAAAAATTGACGTCACATTACCTGTACATTAATTCAGTTTCCCCGCTAAATTTGGCAAGAAAATTGACGTCACGTGACCCGACGTCGCGTGACCTTTACTTCATATATATATATATATTGATGCCGCGTGACCTATACTATAGAAGGCTGTATATAGTCTTCTAGACAAATGAAAACGATCACTTCTTAAATATTGCATCTGATGGACTTCGAAGGCGAAGGTCGCTGCCAATTTTTACTATACTCCGTTTCACCTTAACGATGAACGGCAGCAGACACTACTAGCATTGGAGCCAGTTCAATGTCGTGTCACGTGACCCTTGGCAAAGGCGCAGTGATGCGCGAGGCGCTTAGTCACGTGACACGTACGCAGCGCTGGATTGGCCAGAACGACGGAACTACTCGCAGTGTCAGATGAGGTCCATCGTACGGTGAAACGGAGCACCGGGGATTCCTTTGTCAAGTATACTGTAATGATGTCCGCGGTCCGTTTGCTGCCCACCGGATGTCAGCTCTGTCCTCAAGTACAAATTCGTGCAGAGGGTTACCATTTTGAAGCCGTCATACAGCGCCGGGACGCGCTTATGAAACAAAGCCGGGAAGCTTCAGTACTCGGGAAGTGTTTAGTTGCCCCATTTCAACTTAGGGACTGAATTCTTGCAAGAGTTCAGTCTGTGCGGAGCGCAAGTTGGTCTGCTTCTTTTGCGGGGGTTGTGGTGACGACAGAAAGACGCCGAGCTCCGATTGGCTCTGATTGAAGGATAGTGGGTAGACATCAAAGCAAGCTGTCTTCAGGTATACCCACTATCCTTCATTCAGAGCCAATCAGAGCTCAGGCGTTCTGACGTCAACACTACCCCTGCAAAAGAAGCAGACCAACTTGCGCTCCGCGTATGTTCAGTATTTTCTCGGAAATTCATCAACTCGATCATGACACCCTTCTATGGCCGACTTAAAACTATAGTCTAGTCGTCTATGCTCCGGATTTTCTTTTTCTTTTTTTAGTGAACCAAGTTTTGTGGAGAAAAACAAACGTGCTTTTGTCACAACAACAACAAAAAAACTATACACGTCACTGAGCGCTTAGTCTCCGCTCAAATGTAGCGCGAGTAGTTGGGATCGGATGCCAAAGTTTCAGAAGTTGCCGTTATCTGATACGGAAAATACAATCGATTTTCGAGAATTTTCAAAGAGAAAATGTCTGCCAACGAAGCGCCTGCGAATATGTGGATATGAGCGGCGTGTACTATGAAATACCAAATCACTTTACTTCACAAAAAAAAAAAATCGAAAATAGCTGAAATCTTTTTAATTAAATAGCGGTAAGCTCTGAAAATTTGGCATGTGGGTGTCCGGAATAACGTATTGTTCTCTATTTTTTGGGTCATAAAAATCTTTTGTTTTCTTTCGTCCGCATCATGCGGCCCGGTGTCTTTGACTTAACGTTTGATTTTCACAAGCTTTCGTCCAAATAAGACGCCAGAAAAGCCACGCCCTCGCCTCAGTATCTTTGACAGCGTGGTACGCGAAGCATGAAACGAAGCAATAGACACTCCATCTCCGGAGTTGCAAAAATACTCCAGAAGCCGGGCGAAGACATGATAAATGTGATAACAAACAGCTTGACACAACAAAAATAACAATTTAATTAAACGTTTCGCCTCCCACGCGGGAGGCATCTTCAGTAAAGCCATGAATGAATGAGAGTCGCACGAAAGAGTTCGGCTATTTAGGCATGGCCTCCGAGATCCCGAACGCGCGCGCGAAGGCGCGCGCGCGCGCTTCGGGATCTCGGAGGCCATGATTTAGGTATGAAGTTTGTGTACACCTCCGGCAGAGGGCCACGGTTCTAGTTTACCAGCAATGAGTCACTTCTGCGTTTGTCGTTCTGGATGAACCAAGATTTCAGCAGCTTTCTCGGTCCCCACCCCGCCTCCCATGCCTCCCGCATGGGAGGCGAAACGTTTAATTAAATTGTTATTTTTGTTGTGTCAAGCCGTTTTTGTTATCACACATTTATCATCTCCGGAGTTCCCTGCAAGATGACGAAGCGTTGTAGGAAGAACTAGCACGTGGTCATTACAAAGTGATGTAATGCCTTACACCAGGACGCGCGCAAACTAAGCCCACTGCGGATCTGTGGTGTCCCGCCTACCTTCAATGGGACTGCGCTGAATTTGTGAAATGTTTATCATTTTCGAGTAGTTTTGGATCAACGCCCCTTATGAAACCACCCGGTCGTACGAAGCCATTTGTAAGAAAAGAGGTTTTTTTTTTGTTTGTTTCTTTGCGCGGAGGCGCAAATAATTGGTAAAACTGCACAAGTACCGGACATTGTGGGAGCTACTATAGTCGCTGTCAACTTAAAAAAACGTCAGGTGTGGCCACGCCCTTTATTTCTTAAGCTCTCACTCAGAATATAGAAAGCAGCACGAAAGATGCCAAGGAAGGCTTCGTCGAAGGTACTAGGGAAGGTACACATGAAAGAGTCATCAGCCCTTCTGAAACTCTGGACTTCCACGCTGTCTCGCGCATTTTATCCACCTTGACTGTGGAGCTGGCGAGACAAATCCCGTTGGTTTCGGAGTAATATAGCGGTATGTTGATGCCTTCCTTGTGCAGTGGAGGAATGATCAAAAGACGAAACACAAATAGAGAAAAAGATGTATTTGTGATAATGCACCTGGGCTTTCAGTGCACGGCACGTGTCAGTTGAATCTTTATCGGTAAGAAGATTGTGCGATGCCGAGGACCCTTTGTCGCTTTGAGAAGATTCGGCGTCTGCAGAACGCTACAAGAGGGTGAACACATTGACGTTGTGCAGATTCAGCAAATATAGTGTCTGGCCATTGTCTAGTCGCGCTGCCATTTTTTAGCGCGAGCTTCAAAATTGTTAATGTTGAATGAATAATCTGTAAAGAGCTGTGATATTGAACAAGTCGTGCTTAATGACGTACCCTCTTTTCCTCACTACAGTCCATGGACTATGCAAGTTTAAAAGTTGAAATTTTACGCTGCGTGGACTACCTACAGGCGCGGACTCTACCCTAAGGATTTTCTTCTCCAGATCCTTCCTTATGATCAGACGCGACATGTTTTGTGAATGAGAGAGTACGTTAATGGTGATTTATGTGTGAATCAACCTTCTTTTTGGGCTAATGAAACAGGCATTTGTTAAGGTGTGTTATGTGTAATAATGTTTTATGTGCTGACTATAGGCTCCAGATGCGTACTATAAAACCGGGAATATATTTAAGAATGTATGTATACACGTCGCGGCTCGAAGAATAGTATTCCTCTAAGCTGGTCCTTCATTCCTCCTTGCGCTGTTGTGAGCTTATGGAGTTGTTTCACTGAGCCTGTCACCAATATTTACAATGCGTCAAAATTTTATACTCACTGTGCACTCAGTTTGTGCTAAGGTGACACGTAAAATAAAATATATTCAGCTTGCACCTGCTCTTTGACGAGTCTTTAATGTTCATTCGTACCCTCCAAATAAAATGTGGGTACCACGTTTTATTTGGAGTTTTTTTTCTTTAATAGATCAATATTTTGGGACCTCCTTCTTTCTTTTTTTGAACAAGACTATTTACCCACAGATCACGGCGATCCGAACGCAAAGACAGTGCAACCTACCTTCTCCGCGGCGCTAAAAAAAAAAAAAAAAAAAAGCCTTTATACGATTAGAATCTCATTCACACACAGGCATAAAGGAAAACAAAAAGACGCGGAGCGGTACCACATCCATAGCTATGGTCACTTACCTGCCCAGCAGGTGACCAGTGCAGCGAGGAGCGTGAGGAGCCTGATCAGCATAGCGCTCCAAAGATCCACTGAGCCGTAACAGCAGGCTCCCAGACACTTATCCGCATCCGCTATCTCCAGCCAAGGTCTCAAGTCCAAGAGCTGCGCACAGATGTCGCTCCGGGCGCGCACGTCTTCTTACGTAAGCCTTGTCCTCTCAGGCGGAGCGAGACACCGAGCGTCGAGAGTAGATGGCGGTGGGGCCTTCCCTCTTCTCTCGCTGTGGCTTCTCCTCGGCCGTCTTGTGCGTCAAGTGAACCGAACTGATCAATCTGGGGTGCCGGTTTCCGGTTGCAGACCCGCTGTTCGACCCTGGTTAGTCAAAGCGCTCTTATCGACTGTTGTGGTCTCGGGAGTTAAAGCAACAACTTATCTCTGTCTACGGCCTCGTGGACCTGTGACGTGTTTTGTCACTTGAGCCTACTCCCCTCATCGTTTTCGAATTTTGTTTTCTTTTTACGTTGAGTCTTGTGCGTACATGGAAAGCAAGGATCCTAATTGGCCACTTCAAAGCGCGAGTGTTACCAAACAGTCCTCTTAAGAGAGATAGTGTGTGTGTCATCGCATAAAGGTCATCAAAGATATGATGGCCAAGTGCTAAAGTGGGAGTGGAACATAGCATATCATTAAAATATAGTAACATGAAATTACCATAGCTCGATGTCGAATTGCAATGATGATCTCTCGTGTTATCATCGGCTGATGCTAAAGGCGCATCAGTTCTGGGTTCCCTCCACACACTAATGGTAAAGCGATACAAGAGTTTAAAATAAAAAAAAAAATCTGCGCCTGGTGTTCATGTCGGATCGATCAGCAACAACTATGAAGTCTGACTCCCGAAATGAAACATACTCGTGCTTTAAATTATTTTCTTATTGATTTCATAAGCTAAGATATGAAAGACATATGGTATACAATCTCCCAGATGTAAAACACTACTCCATTAAAGCCGTCAGAGACCATGGCTCCCTTCCGTTCGTAGCCACTCTCTTTGAGAGGCTGGAACGAACCGGTTCAGCAGATTACTATCATCATCGACGTCGATCTGTGAGTGTTTCGAAGCTATCTAAAACACGACCTACGCTTGTTGTTTGCCATTATCGTACACGCCTCGTGCCTCCTCAGAAGCCCTTTCATGTTGCCGGGGTTCTCTGACAACCCCCTCCGGTCTTCGGGATGGGCTCTCCCAGCCGAACGATGAAAAACATTAACGCTCCTCCTCTTGAATATTTGATGAAGGTGTTTCTGAAAACATTTATGAGCCAAGAGACGACATGCGAAACTGCTTGGTGGTCTGGCAGCACTGTGCACGCGGCCATCTTGGTAGCGTCAAGTATATTAAGTTTCGGTTTCTCAGAATTTCCAGGGCATGGACGCTCTGCCACTAAGTGAGATTCGGAACTTTTATTGTCTTTTGACTTCCGATCACCCAACGTGGACAAAGGACTAGGCCGTCATGCCTTTCACGTCTGAGGACACTTTTAATTGTTTTTTTCGATACGATCGAATACGCATGAAGTGGTACTGTTTAACGGTAGACTACTCCACGCCAATACATGTGACAGAGGGTTAGTTTTTTTTTTTTTTGGTATTACTGGCAAAAGATTTGTTTTGTTTCTTTTGTGGAAAGCTCTGTGGTCTTCTAAAGGAAACTGTGCACTGCGCAATATTTTTTAGACGTTGCAACGAGCTCAAATTGGTTTCAGATAGCATTGTCCTCAAGCACAGTTGACGGATGTTGCGCTATTAATGAAGATTTCTTCAACCATGGCAGAATAACAGCATTGAATTTCTCAAAACTACTTCCCGAACTTCTTTGCACTAAACAAAACTTTTACCTCGGCTGCTACAAAAAAAAAAAAAGGAGATTGTGAAATGAAGTTGGTACCGCCTATGTTGCTCCATTCGACGTCCGCAACGTAAGCTTTCGCCGCCGACGACCTCAAAGTTTTTGCCACTGTGATGAACCTATGTCACACGCCATGTTCCATGTAATCGAACGTGGCGTTCGACAAAAAAAAAAAAGAGTGAAATCCCGTTTTTGTGCGTGTTGAGCTAACAGACACGTCGTCCCTGTCTCTTGTGTCCTTGGTCTCGTCCGCATACAATTAACTTCTTGCGCATCACGAAAACCTCAGGCCGACAGTAAAACGTGCATGAAAGAAGAAGAAAAAAATCCAGATACAGATTTGGTACAACTTCGTGAAAAGATCAGGGCCCAGTTCAATAGTCGTAAATGTCTTCACGCCGCGCGATAACGTCCTCATATTTCTTCGCGTTGTCACCTATTGTTTTTGTACAAAAGCTGCGTCTCAAGTAACAAATAAAAATAAGAAAACTTGTGAACCCTCTTTACGTTTGCTTTCACGTCACGCACGAATCGAAGGTTTATCGCTGCATGCGCAGCGGAACGCAGCAAGGCGTTGGCTTCGCATCTCTCGCACGAAGCGTGATCGCTTGTTTACATGGGGTCTTTGCCGGTCGGGTCACTGGTTTCGTTTTCTCGCCGCTACCAAGATGGCGTACGTAGTACTCGGCGCGCCACTAGATGGCGTTCTATATTTCGCATATGGTCTATTTCCTGCAAAGCACAAGCTGTGCCTTCGAGAGTACTTGAGACGCGTCTCGGAGTGTGATAACACCCCACATCTTGACATTTCGAGATTGCTGTTTTGTCAAAGAATTTGCTTTATGACTGGTTAGAAAAAAATAGTCTCTTTCTTGAGTCGGTCTTCATACTTGTTTGTCCATAAACGGTACCTCTGAAGCCGACAACTAAAGGAAGGACACAAAAAAAAAGCGTTGAAAAGGGAAACATAAACCGACCATGTTGCTACGAGCGTAAAATAAATACTAGGTGCACGATGTAATTTTTCAGTCGTTTGAATGCCGACTCACTTAATGACATTCTATAGTCCGTTGCAACCTAAGAACGAGGGGCGAGGGTAAGACGGGCCGGGGAGGAGGAAGCAGACGGAACGCTGGAGAAGAGAGGGGGAAACCTCCTTCTCTCTTTAGCGTTCCGTCTGCTTCCTCCTCCCCGGCCCGTCTTACCCTCGCCCTTCGTTCTTAGGTTGCAACGGACTATAGCTTCCCATATGACTCTAGTATTTAGGTACTACCCGCACCGAACCAGTACTTGAACTTTGTTAATATAAAAAAAAAAGACAGCTGAAAATTGCGCTCTTTTAACCCTTCTAGATTTTTAATTTTGATTCGGAACTTACCCTCCCGAAAAAATAACAATAATAATAATAATAACTTGCCGGAATTGTAGCTGATCATAGGTTTTGACAACAGCAGCGACTGCTTGTGGCGCGGAAGTTGAATGAATAAACAAGGTTCTTCGCTGTTTTTGTTTCGAATATGACGTAGTGCGGCCTATGGCAGCTGATGTGAGCCTGATTCAGCCAAGATTAAAGTTGAACAATCTTTACGAACACTGTGCAAGTTGAATATTCTGTGTGCGAGGGGATTTGTGGGAAGAGTTTGTGTGTCAATTTCTTGCTTCATGTTACTTCTACAACATCCACTTGGTGACTCCAAGAACACTCTGCTCATAACGAAACCCGAGAACAAGTGAAACCCTCAAATTTGCGAATTAAATCGCTTAAGATTAGAGCGTGAATGCTAACCAAGAGTACCAAAGGCCATGAGTGACCGAATTTTGGAAAAGAACGATGAGCCCCATCAAAGCTCTAGGGAGGCAACATGTGGCAAGTGGGTCCAACTGTTTCGGGCCCCCTTCCAGAAAACAAAAATATTCTGATGGTCATGAAACACGTCAACATTTACATGTAGCTGCGCACATGTGCAGCAATAACTGATATTTACCATTTATAACAGAGGCTTCTCTGCATTACTATGGTCACAAAAAATGTGATTACATTTTAGATAACACAGAGTCATGTCACCAAGCCTAAGAAGACAGCATCTTGTCAGGCTTGCTGACATGCGTCTAAATTGAGCGAAAAAAGAGCGCGGCGATAAAGGTCGGCAAGGCTATTCCAGATCTTCCTAAGCAGACGTGTTTTTCCAGGAAATACAAAAGGGCATGGCAAGGGAATTCGAGTCCCTGCACAGTGCACGCCCCTGGACGACGACGTTCTCTTGTTGATGGTTGGCCACTCGACTCCTTCGTCGCTGTTGGCCACAGAGAGAACGAGAGAGCCGTATCTTATCCAGCTGCTTGCAGGCGGCGTGTTCGCCGCCGCACAAGCCGTTTTCCACGACACCACATGCCGGGCGCTTGAGCGTCCAAGACGCTTCTCAAGTGTCCCTCAAGAGGCCCCCCCGAGAAGTCTTCCGCGATAAACCGACGATGACCGACCTCCGCCCGTGACCGGGGTGGCTGGACGGAACTGAAGGTCAACCATGTTGAGGTCCTCCTTTTTCTCGACGACACACAGCGCTCCTCTGGTTCCTCGGCCTGAATTTTTGTCTGTATAGACATCTGCAAGTATGGCCTCTGGGCTCCGCCATCATGCTGCTGGCGTGTGTAGATCGTCTGATAGTCAGAGCTGTCAAGCCTTTCTAAGGCGTGCCCACGGTTGTCAGATAGGCGTACAAACAAATCATTTTTCGTCCACAATGGCCAGATTAGCTTCTGACGCGTGACATCTTGCAAATATGTATCCCCCTTTGCGCATTAGAGCTACTATAGTCTGTTGCAGCATAACATCTGTAGAAGAGGCTCCGCCCACAAAAAGTAAAGCTCCACCCACAAAGAAGATGGCTGACGTGCCACACTCTAAGAAAAGTTTGCAGTCTGTTTTTTGTATTATGTATGGGCAGTGTGACCCCGGCTTCATACTCGACCTCAGAACTTGTGTACACTACTGGGAAAGCCAAGGATGCGAGCACGCGGTCCTTGTAAGAGCTTATTTTCACCGAACCAAATTCGGGGAATGTACTTCATACTCGGGAGCTGCACCTTCCTCGGAAAGTACTTGAACAAACTTTTTTCGATTAAAATACAAGTACATACTCGGAGAATCTACTTCAAGTAATGTAAAACTTTTTTTAAACCTACTTGAGGTAGTACTCTAAGTACAATGTACTTAAAGTACTTCCCAACACTGGTTCATTTCCAAACTTCGTCCCATTCTGTTATGGCAGAATGGTGCGGCTTTATTGCGTAAAGCATTTATCTCCGAGAATTTGCGGGCGGATCTACTCCTGCAGATCTCAGGTTGCAAGTAGCGACGGAGTAAATGATACGTGTTTGGGGGCCGCAATAAAAACAAACAACTTGGAACTAAATCCAGCTCCAAGTGTGGCTCGGGCGCAAGGAGAGATATCAAAGACGCGCGGCGGTGTCAACTTTTACTCGACGATTTTCAGAGTGCGCCTGCCTCAACCTTTCTTTACTTACTCAAAAGATTGATGTACGTACTACGTTAAGCCAATGGCGCCGGTCCCCGATGAGCTCTAATATTGAGCCTCAAACTATAAAATAAAACTCGAAGCAGTCACCGTACTCATTACAAGTTATAAAATTACTCGTAACCTATTACTTCTTGGAGTAATTTTGTAACCATTTGGTAACTTTCATTGGGAAGTATAATCACGAGAGGGATCTGATTACTCTAAGGTGTGCTAAAAATACTTTTAAACGTTGCCATTATTTTCTCCCCTCTTTAATGGCGCCTTTTGTTTCTACAAGTTTACTACCAAGGAATCCTCGAACCAAGTCCAAATGTTGTGTATCAAGGGGATGAGTAGTTTATAATCCGGTTATCCAATCTAGTAATGGGCAGTACAAAAAAAAAAAAAACCGTTTTCAAACCGGCAAGAAAAGAAATCTGTCGTTTTTGAAAACTTAAAGGAATCGGAAAAGTGACGGTCAATTTTTCAAGTAACGGCCAACTCCTATTCATCTCAAGTAACCAAGTAATCCAATTGAATAGTTCTCACGCAAGAGTAATTGTGATTGCTATCGATGTTTTTTATTTTTTTTTTTTTTGAGTAACGTGTATGAGGTTATGTGGAAGGCACAAAACGCGGCATTGTTTTTGCGTTTGTTGTCCCTTCCTTGAGCAGCAGTGCGCGAGACCTTGTGGCTCGGCTCAACTATGGTCACTGGCAGAATGAGAATGGCAGGCGGTCTCTTTCCGATGTCCTACCTCCGGCCCGCGCTCCTTGCCTTCCGTCGTGCTTTGGCTGCGTGTGCACGCTCGAGGCTCACGAAACGCCCAAGTGTTACCGAAGGCAAGAAGAAGGACCTTTCACGCCAATCTCATCAATGACTCTAGTGGAGCACCGACAGTTCTTTGTTCGGAGACACGGTCGGACAGCCGAAGATTTCTTGGTTTTTATCACGTTGGCGAGCATGCACTGACGCTCGGGATTTTTCCTCCACCCGATACGCTAAAAATACTTTACTAGGGGGAATACATCCCACTTCTCGATATTACAATGCACTCGGCGCGGACAGGTTTGGTGCCATTTGAATGGCTGGATGACCAGCAACCTCGTGTATTTTCGCATTGAATCGGGAGTGGTGGGAGGCGCCCCCTAATGCCATAAAGTCGCGGTTATCAGGCATTCGCGCCGGTGGGCGAAGGGCGCGCGCCGCAGGCCGTTCGGTCGATGCAAGTGTTTGCTCCAGATGTGTCGTAGCTTGTTCCCTAAACATTTTAAGAGCAAATAAGATGTTTTTTTCCTGGCGTGGCGAGACCTCCAAACCGCCAGGGGAGAAATGGGCGCAGTAGGCCCGCCGTCTAGTTCAAATGAGCGTATCAGGTTGTTTTGACACGCTCTTTTTTCGTCGTATATGCCAGGGCCGTTTTGTTCATAGTGGATGGCTCTCATCTGGCGACGGTCCGAGTAACGGACGGGGTCCGAAAATTTGAACCCCGTCTGCCACTCTGTCCGTCGCCAGATGAGAGCCATCCACTGTAAGCAAAACGGCCCTGGCATACACTACTACGCCGATGTGAATTTCCACGAAGGCACGGCATACACAGCCGTCCATTGTACAACGGGAACGATCACCCACAAGCATACCTAAGTCCCCATGGCAACAGACGCAGAAGAACAAGCAATTCTCGAAGCCATCACGCTGCACGCGCACCCCACCACGAATGTCGTGCTTTGTACGGAGAGCCAGAGAGCTCTGCGACATATTGAGCTCAACACACTACCTCCCCATATCACTGCAGAACTGCAGCGCTACCAACACCTCCATCCCCTCATCCGCATTCGCTTAGAACGGATACCAGGCCATCAAGGCATCACTGGGAATGAAGCGGCTCATTCCGCAACCCGAGACAATCAAGATACGGGTCCCGGCAGCCCCTGGCCATCGGCTCCTACAACTCAAGCTCTCACGTGACAGCAGCGGCAAGGACGCCATGCACGCCTTCGCGCGCTGCGGCATAACGCTCGCTCTCTACCACTTATCCCGCCTGCCGCATTTCGAGAGGACGCAAGCGTCCTTAGACAGGCACAGACCAACTCCCTCCCCTGCGACCTCTCTCTCCATCAAAACACTCAACAACAGGGCTATCCCCAATGCAAGGTCTGCGGAGGCTATCCCACTCCCAAGCACACCTACTGGACATGCCCGCGTGCAGCTTAGCATTTCAAAAACATATCCTTCCCTTCTAACACTCCCCCTCCCTCCTCCTGGGAGCACTGGGTCACTCCACCACCCGAACTTCAGGCCATCTATTGGCCACGACTGCTATAACATATTAAAACCATCCACGCCAGGAACTCGTAACGTCCAAAAGGCATCCCAGACGGGGGATCAATTTTAATTTGTCTTGTCATTAACAATGTATTCTCTCTCTCTCTCTCTCGTAGTACCTCCATTTCCTCCACCCCCCCCCCCCCCTCCCCCGGAAAAAAAAACAGTCTCACTCGTGGATTTTTTGCTATCCTTATCGTACGTTTCGACGATTGGGATATTCCAGCTCTCACGCACGCGCATGTTTTGATTAGCCCCTGGCAGTTCGCCCGTCAGCCGAGATTGCATCGAAAAGCGCGTGATGCTACGGCATACGCAAGAGTATGGAACTACGCACCTTTTGAGCGCTTATCACCTCAGGAAAAAGTGCCGATTCACTGGGCTGGCGGCGCATGCGCGGTGCCCAATATTTTGCAGATCTTACAGCGATGGCGGTACCGCGGTGTGAGAATTGCGCTCCCCATAGCTCCTGGACGATCGGCTTCAGAATGCAGGGGCTTGCTTACTTACACCTTCCTGACGTGGAAATATGAGGTCTCATATCGCTCGTATTTCCCAAAATTACAATTACTCACGCGTCGCACACCCAACCTCGTACTGCTGTTCTGCGACGATCATCCGGATGACAGCCATTTTTGGTAGAAATTGCAGATACACGAAGCTGCGTGAATTTTCATGGCTGCATCCACACAGATGTGACCGTAGCGCGTCGAATCGAGATTTGACTCTTTTGATTGGTGTAGAAGAGGAAGAAGTAGGAAGACAGGCGGCGTGCGATTGGTCCCTGCTCGATTCGAACCGCTACCGTCGCATTCGTGTAAACCCAGCTATTGTCAGAGGAAAGAAACGACTTTTTTTTTGCTTTTTTTTTTCTTTTTAAACGTGTTTGCATCTAAAAATAGCAAATAAGATCTGTGTCGTGTTTGTCCTCCTTGTCCCCACTCTCCAGGGGTAAAAATGTCTATATTTAACCAGCTCGCCTGATCCTTGCTTTAAGAAGCGATCTTAAATGCGCAAACAAAAATGTTAAATGACGGCAATATTAAACGCATTGCAAAAAGACGACTTTTTTTTTTTTTTTTTTTAATACGGCTAGAGTTGCGGGTCCATTCCCGTAGCGCCGGCTTTCCTACACGGTAGTCGGAGTCTGCTCCTCACGTGACTGAATTCGGCGAATAGCGGCGCCGCGCGTTCGAGGCGCGCGGCGCGCTCAAAAGCAGGGGAACGCAAGCCGGAGCGCGCGCGCGCAACGTCTACTTTCCTGCACGGCGCTTGATCCGACTCCTCACGTGATCGGATCTCGGCGAATAGCGGCGCGGCGGCACGTGGAAATCAGACGAGCAACTCTGGCTCCCGTGAGGAACTCTGCGCTATTCTAAAGCCCCTCTATCCTGGGAAAAGTGGCGACATTCATTGTTGTGGAAATGCTCGAGGCACGTGCCGCGCGCCACTTCTGGGAAGAATATGGCGTCTGAAATCTAGCTCAGTGCTGCGCTGTGTCGCCATGATCTTCCCAAAGGCTGCATGCTGCACGTGCCTCTTGCACCGACGCACCTTGCGCTACTTTTAAAACATGAAGGGGCTTTACGCTACTCTGCTCCGAAGGAGTTATATAGTGCTCTAGCCGGGAGGAGATAAGGCTCCATTCAACTCCCTAATCTAATAACGTTGGCTCCGTCCACGCACTGCGTCACTTCCTGCGTGGCCGGAGGCAGTTCTCCTCCCGTCTTCTCTCTGTCCACGCAGGAATCAACTTCCGGTCTTGCCTCCCATTGTTTTGCCGGGTGTAGGACTTTTCGGTGCAGGGCGTTTTGGTATGGAACGTTTCGGTGCGGACTTTTCGGTGCACGGACTTTTCGGTGCGCGGCCAATCAAAATTACAAGTTTTATTTTTTTTTAACGTAACAAGCACTATTTTAGCTAGAAATTTGTTTTTTCGCACTTTATAATTTTCTTAACTTGGTCATCCATTAACGGTCACTTACTGATATACGACTTAAGTGACTTTGTTAGGCGCAGTATAGACGCTTTGCACACGCGCAAGTTTACAGCCACCATAGCCGACCTTCCCTTGTCTTACCGAGATTTCGAGCCACTAAAGCAGGCTTTGACGAGCCCCCACAACGGCCTATGCTGAGGAGAAGGACGCAGTAGCACCTAAAGTGGCAAGAACCTGTTCTGCTGTGGCAATGATGAAGTGATGTGGACGCAATAAGAGGAAACAAAAACTGAAGGTCGGTTATGGCGGCGCCCATGCACGGCCGCTGTAAAGAGTCTATACCATCCTGCGTGAGGACTGGAGACGTTGGACTTTATGGTTCGTTAGCCGGTGTCTCTTTTGCAACGTACGCACCAGACGGATCATATCGCGTTTACACGTTGGTTAGATAGAGGCATCCTCGGCGTCTTCTCAAGGGGTACGGGCTTTGTTATTGGTAATCCGTGTAGGAAGGCCCCAACAGCAGGAAGCTTTCGAATGTTGAAAATTGCACGAGTAAAAGATTAGAAACTTTGTGGAGCTTTGACACGTCCTTCTTCCGGTGTCCTTTTTCTTCCACGAAGTTTCCCATATTTCACCACACACTCGGTTTATTTTCAACGTGATCAGCATCCACCAGCCTCGCCTGCACGCTCAACGTTTTTTTCGTAAAGCTTGAGAAGTTGTTTTTGTATGACAACTGAAAACAATTTAGAATATCTTCGGATGTGCGTCCACTGCGAAATTGTATACACGAACTCAACTCTGTTACGTTATGGCGCGGTGGTGGCGCGTCAAGTGCACTTTCGGTGTGGGGCAGTGTGCGGAAGTCACCATGCGCGACGTAAATTTCTGCGTTGTTTTGAAAGAAACCAGACAAAAACCTGCCTTCTCGTCAAAGCGCCGCGGCTGGGTCTGTACAAAAAGACCCGAGAAAGGTTTGAAGGACAGTTTTCATGTGCTCGGTTTGTCCGAGAACGTGGATATGTGTCGTGAAAAGGGAAAACCAGACGCCGTCGGACCACGATTGCTTGGGCCGGAAGTACTTTCGGCTGAATTCACGGATACTTGTGGTCATCGGGTTTATTTGTTTCGTTCCAACATGAACGCGGGGAAACTGTCAAGTTGTACGGACCACTTGCCAGACTGTGTTCAGTGCGTCTTCAAGTTCAAACGGCCGCTTGATCGTTCGTATTGTCGTCTGCTCTTTCAAACGTTTCTGCATGTCGTCTGTCTTTCAGACGACACCGGCCCGTAGACTAAACGTTGGCCCGGTAATTGCGGTACGAAGTAAGTGCAGGCCTCAAAAGACTTAAGTTTGAAGGTTGATTGGGGTAAGCAGGCTCGGTGTAAACAGTATATACGAGGAGATGTTGATCATTGTTACCAGTGGCCATCACCAACATGCTAAGCCTGATTCATTTGGTCCGATTCTGCTTGCGATTTTCAGCATCGCCGTAGACCATCTAATACCCCTGTCAGACGGGCAACTCAAATGTCATTTAGGTAATGTCTATCACGATAGCGGTCTGTTGTTAACCCGGCAAACTAGTGTTTATTTTATTGTTTACTAAGTAAATAAAATGTAATGAATTCTCAGAACATAAAATTCAAACACGGTGATGAAAACTAAGTACACGTTTTGACGGAGACAAGGTGTTTTGTGGCAACTACGACACGACGTCAGCAATCCCAAGTAATCCGTAGCCGTAGCCGTTCCGCCGCTTGGCTCGTCTGCATTCGGAACTCCGTGCATCTTGCTCGCCGTTGTTCCTCGCGCTCTTTCGTTCTTCGCCGGATTCGTATAAACCTTTTCCACAAGGGCGCAGACATTTTGAATGTCGTCACTTCTGGTATGCGGTAAAACATTGTTTTGATCTCTCCACGCCGTTGGAAGGTGATTACGAAAAATTCCTGATTGTCACAGATTCTTGTTTTGCCTCACGTATATTTGGTCGGGTATTCCAGGTTTAAATGTTCCTCTTTCTTTTTCATTCCGCATACCAGATACGGAACCCACGTGACTGAGAACGACAGGAGACAGAAAACGTCTATACCTCGTTGACGTTTACGTCTGCGATTGATTCAAGTGAAGACCGTGACCCTGTAGCGATGGAGCCTGCTGACGACAATGATCGTAGTGCGATGTATCCGGAACTGCCGGAACGTCGGATCGCGTTCCTGACGCGAAACTGAAGCCGCGAGTATATTGAACAAATATATCGCAAAAGGTGTGCGAGATATACACGGTATAAGCATTTTTTTTCTAAAAATAATTGCTACAAGCATTGTTTTCAATTGTATTTATATTATTTATAATGTTTTATTTCAATTCGCGGAACTTGTGCTGACCGCTGTTGACGAGACTACACATTTACGAGCCGTAAATGAGTTTGGGAGAACGCAGTTGAGCTCGAATGTCATTTAAGTCAAATGTCATTTGAGTTGCCGTGTGACACTGCCTAAATGACATTTACACTGAATGTCATTTGGGGTAAATGTCATTTGAGGTGCCCGTCTGACAGGGGTATTAGCTACGGTTCACGCTTTTGCAACCCGAGTGACGTCGCGACTGAAAATTGCGAGCGGTATCTCATCACGCGAATCAGGCTTTAACTTCCATTCTGTGGCGTCCACGCAGAATGAATCGCCGTATGTCACATTATTCACGCGAAGTTTTGCGGTGTAACGAGACTCGGTAATTTCGCTGAGGCCGCTCAAGTAGTCAGACATTCCCACGAAGGCGTAGAACCAACAATTTCAACGTAAAAAATGAGCACGGGTACTCACACCGACGCCGGCAACATCGCATTTCAATTATTTTTTTTATGGGCGACGGCGAGTTTCTTGCACACACTCCATCGCGCATGCGCGGCGCCGGTTTCGTCCGCTAGGGGCGATCCGGTTTGTTTGTAAGCACCGATTGTTTAGCACACATGACAGGAGAAATTAAAGTTATTCATATCCGTCGCGTGTCGAACGTTTTGTAATATAAATCGAGACATAAAACACATTGTTAAAGAGATGCCGAACCAAAAAGCGAATTTCAGAAAACAACGCAGAATCGATAGGCGGGACGCTACAAATCCCAAAACGTCGCTCATCCAACGGATCGTCGTATTTTTGGAAAAAAAAAGAGCGCGCTCGCAGAAGGCCGAAAGGACACGTGACCTCGCGATTCTCATTTCCTCCTCTTTTCGCTTTGACTACGCGAGGGTGCGGAGAGAAAAGGGTGCGAGGCCATTTCTCCTCCTTCTCAACTCTTCTTCGATAAGATGACGTCAACATTTTCTCTCATTCGCTCCTTTATTTTCCAGAAATACGGTCATCGGCACGAGATATGGCTATATGAGTGATGTTTCGTGGTTTATGACGACCCCACCCCATCTTCAAAATGGCGACTACGTTCTTTCTCGATCGGCGTGGTTGTTCCAAACCCCGAACCACTTCGTTTACCGGGCATTAGGAAGCCCCTCATAATCGCAACAATGATTTTAACATCCTTTGCAAACTTGCGAGAAAAAAAAAAAAAAGCTTGCGCTCAAAAATGCACGTTGTTGTCGAGATGGTCTTTTCCGGTCCGTCAAGCACAGAAAAGAAGCTATCTGACCCACTACGAGAGGGAACGTCTGCTGTCCGCATGGATCAGGGGTTGCCAGGCTGACTCGGCCAAAGAGCCGGGTCAGCCTGGAAAGGCAGAAAAGGGTGGGGGTCCACACTTTTTGTAGAGCTATAAATAAAACCTGAACGACTTTAGATAGATTTATCCGAGTCAAAAGCATTTGAACTGTACGTATGGTAGCAGTAGCACAATACTACCAAACCGCAACCTGCAGTCTTTCAATTTAGAACGCGTTCCTTTCCTCTTCTTGGGTGCTCGTGTGGCCCGGGAGGGAGGCAGGGAAGGTTGGGGGGGGGGGGGGGGGGGGGGGATATTAGGTTTACTATAGTTAGGGTTCGCAGTTTTCGGTTTAAACCGATAAAAACCGATAAATGTATGCCGAATCCATTTTCGGACATTCGGTTTTAACCGAAAAAGGTCAGTTTGTAGGATCGCCGTTTTTGGTTTAAACCAATAAAAACCGATAAAATTGCGTCTAATTCGTTCTCTAAAATTCGATATTAACCGAAAAAGGTCAGTTTTTTAGGGCCGCGTCTAGGTGGGTGAGGGGAGGGAGGAGAGAGAGAGAGAGAGAGGGCTTTGCAAGGTTCGACATTGTGTGACGTCTTCGTGATTGCCCACTTCCAAGGTTCAACATGCAACAAAAGAGGGATTGGCCTTCGCGGGACATCTGTGTCCTTTCTGTGATCGGGCTGAGTGTGTCAAGTTCCCGGTCCTAAAAAGCATAGTTCGAATGTGGGCTAGTATAAGGTTTTTCGCTTCATGCACTTTCAACCTGTGGTTGAGAACATAAATACAATGATTCTTTTTTTTTTTTTTACCGTTCTGATGGTTTTTGTACGGTCGTCACCTCAGACGGTCACGTTGTCAGAATGGTGGAAAAAAGAAAGAAGCGCGCTGAAGATTATGCCGCGAATTCCGCGATTTGGAGGTGTGTCCTGACTGAAGATGTAGCGAAGACCAAGTATGTATGTGTGTCGTTATTCTTTGAGTGATCACAAATATCACAGCTACAAGGATTATTTGATCCGGTGTTCGATGATGTTTCTTTCATATTCACCAGAAAAAAAAAACGGTAAACTTTTGGGGAATAAATATAAACAGAAAAAAAAACCGAAAATTGATTTTTAATATAAACACCGAAAAAAGTACGCCGAATGTTGAAAAAATAAAAACCGAAAACGCGGAACTATAGTCCGCTGCAACTCAACAAGGTAGGGCGAGGGTAAGGCGGGCAGGGGACATTTGATAAGTCGAGGCTTTGCTGAAAGGATTGAAAAATAAAAATGCCTCAATCGGTACCGCCTCGTGGGCACAACCGATTTAAAGCCAATGTGAGATAAAATGAATTGGATCCTTTGGATCAATTGATAATTTCTGTAAAAAGCCAAGAGAGAAGGAGGTTTCCCCCTCTCCTCTGCAGCGTTCCGTCTGCTTCCTCCTCCCCGGCCCGCCCTACCTTCTTTAGGGTTATAGCAGAGAGGGTAATAGAGAGGAAAAAATGTCCTCCCCCTCTCACCCGCATGTCGTCTGCTTCGCCGAGTGGGCTGTATAGACCTTTTTCGCATAACCTCAAACCAGCCAGTAACTGACGAACCCTCGACCTGGTGCATTTTTGGATTGCCCGCTGACACAGGGTATGCAACCGCCAAGGGTATGGGCGAAAAGGCTTAAAAACGGACGTCGTGCATGAGTTAGTTCCGAGTGCTCCTTTTTACCGTGCTGCAATTTCCGAAAATCTACGGTTGTCTGGCTACCACTGCGTGGTCGTCGGATGGATAAATAATTTTAAAAAGCATAAGAGCAATAGCAGAAAGTGTGCCATGAGCACAAGAAGCTGCAGCGCGAGTGTGGCTGCAATGTTATCGAGCTTCGCATTTTCCCCAAGAATCCTTATTTATGAAGTCAGTCGATTGCGAGCTTGAATCGCGAGAGATTCGTATCACACTCAACGTCACGTTTAAGCTCACGACCACTTCGTTTAGGACAAAAGGACCGACTTTAATCCCCGGTGCAGGTGGTCCAATGGGAAGCGAGCATGCCGGCCGCGTCGCGGCGGTCGCCTATTGGTTGCCGCATCAATTGTTATGGCTTTCTTAGAGCAAAATAGCTACCTTGGAAATTACAGCGCTAACCCGCTACAACGCACAACCAACGCAGCGACTGGCAGAAGTTCCCCGATGCAACGGACCCGTTTGCCGCTAGGGGCGCCCTGGTCGGGGCTTGAATTAGATCCGCACCTTTTCTATGCCGGCCGCGTCGCGGCGGTCGCCTATTGTTTGCCGCATCAATTGTTGTGGCTTTCTTAGTGCGAAATAGCTACCTTGGAAATTACAGCGCTAATCCGCTACAACGCACAACCAACGCAGCGACTGGCAGAAGTTCCCCGATGGAACGGACCCGTTTGCCGCTAGGGGCGCCCTGGTCGGGGCCTGAATTAGATGTGCACGGTTCCTCATGGTATGTGAAATGTATAAAAAAGTCTACATGCCACCACTCAAGATGGAGCTATCAAATGCCGAGAGCTTACCTGCATAGACTACATTAAACGGCTAATATATTCTTTCGTTGTGGAAACTCAATCAAAACACCCCACCGTCTTCGTCCTCGTTCTCTCGAGGAGGCAAGGTGATGGCCTGTGAGTAGCCAGCTGGATTTAACCGGACAAGCTCCAACCAAGCTATTGCAGCCCACCATAGCCAAGTCTAGCCAAGTTCCCCCCATACCCACACCGTTGCCTACCGAGATAGCTGTGCTGCCAGAACTAGCCGGTATTTCTTTTTCTAAGCCGCTAGACGGCGTCGTCGGCGCCGCAATTCTCAAGATGGCGGCGCCGTAAAAGAAAAGGTCTATACCTAGCATCCGGCTGGCGTGCTAGCTCTGTTTAAAATCGCGTCATTTTGGAAATTTCAAGCGCAGATGCGAGAATTTCGATATGCAAGTTATCGCGCAATGCTATGCTCGATAAAAGGACTAACCGGGTCCAAATGCACTGTTACCTACGTGCAAATAAAAAAAAAAATAGCGAAAACTGTGCCAGATTGGCCGGTCTCTCCGGCGAAAAGTAAACCTGGTTGCTGTACCCTTTTTACTATACAAAGTTCGTACTGGTGTAGGCCTTTAGCGACCATGAGTGGAAGTCTGAAATAATAAATAAAAACGTGTTCTCCTGCCGCAATACACGCAGTAGTTGAGGGTTGTACTGCCGGCTGACTCTACTGCTATTTAAGTAACGGAAAAAAGATATGCTAGTTGATCATTTACCGAAATAGAACAGAGAGCTATAGGCTGATTTTGGAGTAGCCATAACTATTCTAAGAACGCGAACCACTTCACAACGGCAGCCACGAGCGAGAGTTCGATGTTCCGTACAGCCCGCCGATACAGCCCAAGGATGGAGAATGGCAACCTCCCGGTTTGTCGTCTGCTAGCGGAGTCGGGCGCGTGCCCTCTCTCTCGTTTTAACGCCGAACCCGCTGAATTTCCCGGATGTATGGAGAGGGCGCTGCTGTCGAACAAAATGGTGCCGCCCAGAGAGCGCTAAATCGAATGGTCTATAGGGAGCCGCGAGCCGCACTTTAACACGCAAAGAGCCCTTGGGCGTCGGTTGTTGTTGTTGTTGTTGTTGTAATGACAAATCGTGAAAATGGGAAAAGTTCGTGCGTAAATATTATCCACCCATAACGGGGGAAAGACTCGCACGGGCTGGGGAGAGAGGAGTGAAAGAAGAGGGAGGAGAAGGTGAAGGTTGATTTTGATAGTGGAGGCATATTAAGATATTCAAATAGTTAGTTGCAGAATTGGAGGGAGGGGGAATGCCTGAAACCACGTTAAAAAAAAAAAAAAAAAAACTTTGAATGTGCGGCGTGAGTTAGGATACACCGGATAAAAGGTTTTGAGACACGAAGTGTCACACCAAGCGGCATAAAAGTCGGGTGGCGTATAGTTTCATCCGCGTAGTAAACTACACATGCTAACACTGGAAGAGGAATTCAGGTACTCTTACAAGTATCTGCAGCAAAAAGTACTAAACTGTGGCGGAAAGCAATGGCGTCACAGCTCTGTGGCGGAAAGCAAGGGCGTCACAGCTGAGTTGCGAGGCCACTTGCTTTTAGGAACTCTAAACGTGCTCGAAAGGTACGCGTGTTCTGTGAGGCGCTTGCCCCCGTTCGGGAACATCAGTTGGTGGGGCGCTGTCACCGACGTGCAGGATGTTTGCAGGGCAGTATGAAGCACAGTTCGAGCGCTGCCGTATTTTGGACACGACCATAACACGTGTTCGGTGTCCTCTAGGGTCCCGCAGCTGTCGTAGTTCGGACTATTTCTGCGTGAAATCTTGCGCAACGCTTTTTGCCGTAAACGGGCAGCCCGCTCTCAGGCGATGCAGAAGGCTACACTCCTTTCGGCTGAGTTTCGACTCCGGTAGGGGAGGAAGAGCATTGCCAGAGGCGACACCGTCATGAGGATGTCCCATTCTTGTAATCAGATGGACAAGACGCTTGGCTTCACTGAATCGGGTGATGAAGTATTCTGGGGTCTCCTGGTCATGAGCCATAGCCGCCAGAGAGTCCACCTGCTCGTTGCCTTTGATGCCACAGTGAGATGGAATCCATTGAAATGCCAGCCTCCATCCCTTGGCTTCAACTTTACGGGCTAAATGAGCGGCTTCCTTTGCGAGTGGTGGAGCATCTTCGAGGTTTTCAAGATGACAAAGGGCACTCCTGGAATCTGTCAGTATAACTGCCGCTCGAGGCTCAAGTACAAGCAGCGCCTCCAGAGCCTTGCAGATAGCTACTAGTTCCGCAGTTGTTGACGTTGTATGAAAATTAAGCCTACCAGCTTGCTGCACCGCCATGGACGGGATCAGAAATGCCGCTGTAGATATTGCTGTTTCGGGCTTTGTCGACCCATCAGTGAAAACATGTAGCCAGCCATTATACCATCTATCTAGGTGATCCGTAGCGAGGGAACGAGCTACGATGGGAGCGACAGATGACTTTCGCTGGAAGAACGGTAGGGTACCGGTCACATTCAGCGGTGGTAAGGTTCTGTGGGGTGGTGTCGGTGGGAATCGCCTTTTTGGGTGGTCCGATCTGGTCCTCGAATTCTATTGTGACAGTGCCAAGGCAGGATAGCGGCCGTGAGCGGAGTTTGGATAGAATAGATGTCGCCGACGATGCGTCTTGGAGTCGCACTAGATGGCGCATTGCTCGTTTTCTTTTGTGAGGCGAGATCGGGTTTTCTCTTGCCTCAACTAGCGTCGCTACATTTCCAGAGAATCGTGGAAGCCCAAGGCACAGTCGCAGCGCGCAGGTCTTCTGTGGTCTTCACAACCTCGTCAAGTGCTCTTTGCAACTGTGAGCCGATACTTCTTGAAGCCCTTGAAGGACCGACGCACCAGAGTGCTGCATCGTCAGCGTATATCGCAATGTGTAGAGCTGCAGGAGACTTGGGCAATGCCTTCAGAAAAAAACGGAAGGGCGGCCATAGCAAGGTTAAAGAGGAAAGGACTTAAAACACTGCCCTGAGCAGGGGTTTCCCCAGGAATTGAAATCAGGGGGGGTGTCTAAATTTTTTTGGGGGTTGAAGGGGGGGGGGGGGGGGCATTGCGAATATAGGAGTCGTTGTGAATTAAGGGGGTGCCTTCGGAAAAACGAGGGGGGTCTGGGGAAATCCCTGGCCCTGAGGAACACCTTGTGTCATCGAACGACGGCTGCTGACGGCGCCAGGAAGTCGTACGAAAACAGGATATTCCTGTAAGGAAGGCGCACACGTAGCTGTGCAATCTTCCTGTAATGCCGAAATGTCGTAGCTGCTGGAGAATTGTTGCATGTGGTAGAGCGTTAAATGCCTTGTGTATATCTAGAAACACACAATACACTGTCTGGTGAGATGCTCGTGCCTCCTCCAAAGTTGATGCTAGGTCGCCAATTGCATCGGCAGTGCAGCGTTTAGCGCGAAATCCACAAAGTTCACCAGGCAGCGCACCTATAGTCTCCATATACCAGCGTTAGCCTACGTAACGCAAGTCGCTCCATGAGCTTTCCTACGCAGCTTGTCAGCGAGATGGGACGGTACGAGTCAAGTGATTGCGTTGTCTTTCCTGGTTTGCGTATAGGCACAACAGTAGATGTTAACCAGGCCTCAGGAATCTTAGCTGTGCGCCATATAGCATTAAATGCCTCTAGTATGGCCGAGTACTGTGATCTGTCAAGATTTCGTAGTGCCTGATAAGTTACCCCATGAGGTCCTGGAGCGCTTTTGCGTCGACACCGACGCAATGCGAATTCAAGCTCTGAGATCGTGAAGTCTGAATCAAGAGCAAGGGGAGGCCAGCTTCTGCTATTCGCACTGGATTCCCTACCCCCCTGGTAACCAGGAGGTAGTAGAATGGGTGTCGCGAAGGCATCAGCAAGTAGTTCAGCCGTCTCCTGCATTGTATGGCCAATAGCAATTGCTAGACCTGCGATTGCATGAGTTGGCATTTTACTCGATGATAGTGTCTGGGCCATCTTCCATGCACGTGAAATACCTGACGCTGATCCAAAGGAGGAGCAAAGTTGGTCCCATTGGTGCCGTTGGAGCCGGGATGTGTGCCGGCGGAAAGCCGCATCAAGTTGTCTGTGCCTCATCCAATCTGCGGGATCGCTCGTTCTGCGAGCTCACCGCTGGGCTCTACTCCGGGCCACCCGCAGTTTGAGGTACGTGAGGACGGGACTATAGGACGGGTGATAGGAACACGGATCGTTTTCGTAGCCAGGGATACAGCGTGAGCGATTGTAGAGGATGGGTCTCCTGCAAGGTTAACCACATGTCCTCCCATGTGAGCCCTAAATGCATCCCAATTGGTGACACGTACCTCTTTGTACATTGGCGTCGGAGGTCTTGGTGAAGTGACTATTATGGGAACATGGTCGCTTCCCCATGTGTCGGGTTGAGCATTCCACTCTGCTGTTATATTCGGTGAAACAAAAGAGGGATCCAAGACACTCTGTTTAACTCCCGGTCTTACAAAAGTTTCAGTTCCGTCATTCAGCGCTTGAAGGTGTAAGGACGATGCTACAATCTCCAGTTCAATTCCTCGTCGTGTAGTCTGCCTGTCTCCCCATAGCTTGTTATGGGCATTAAAATCTCCACAGATAACAAGGTGCCCTGTACAGACATGTTCTATCTCTCGTAGCTCTTCGGGATCCCAGCAGACGTTTGGAGGAACGTAGACGCTAATGATAGAGAAGAGTTCTCCTCTAGAGCGAACTGTCACACCGACGTATTCCGCTGCTCCTTTTGCGATTGAGGATAGGTCTAGGGGTTCTTGATAAATTCTTTCCCGGACAAATAGTGCCGCCCGAGACTGGCCGTCGTTTCGTTTTGATGCACTTAGATATATCACATATGGCGCAAGTCTGAGTCTCTAAGACAAATAATTGGCTCTTGAAGGGCCAGAATGTCTATTTTGTTTGCTAGAAGGTACTGGCGTAGGTCAGGAAGACGAGATCTAAGGCCACGTACGTTCCATTGGAGCACAGTGGGTTGTTTAGGTTTTCTACTTTGGGGCTTTCGACGTCTTCCGTTGTTGCTCACTGTTGTTTGGTGAAATAGCGGTCCAACTGGTCAATGACGAAGTGGATCACCCATTGTAGACCACATGCCCATGGTGTTTGTAGGGGTGTCAGAAAAGAGCATGCCATATGTGCAGCGGTTTTGATAATGGACAGCCAGTCCACTTCTGGAGTCGGTAACGAAAATGGCTTTGGATTTGTGACATTCGTTGTTGGCTGCTTGGGACTGCAAATGTTCTCCTGGGAAGGCGGATGTGCTTGGTGAGTATCGCAGTCCATTTTCTCCGTTATGGGGTTGTTGCTGGGTGCAACAGCCTGCTTTTGTGGAAGGGACTTTGGTAGAGTGCGAGGCGACGGTTGAATTCCTTTTGCTACCATTGAATATGTAGTGCCGGTGACGGATGCTGAGGCGGATGTTGAAGCGCACGATGCTGGAACAACTCCTTTAGCTTCCGGAACAGAAATTTTCTCGGGCACGATGTGTTTCTTTGTAGTCACTCTCTCCAGAGCTCTTTGGCAAGGGGTCGAAGCGCCGTCCTGCGTGGGATTACTTTTGGGGTTCTGTATAGCTGCTCGTGCAGTCCGGAGATTGACAGAGTTCACCTTCGAGTAGTGAAGAATGTCTCGTTCATTCTTCCATTTCTGGCATTTTGGGGATGTTGCCTCATGCCGTTCTCCGCAGTTCATGCATTTGATAGTCGTGGAGGTGCATTTCTGTTTTGTTTTTTCGTCAATTGTTGGATGCTTCTCACCGCAGCGGCTGCAAGCAACGGAACATGGGCGTCGGCAGTGGGGTGCAAAAGGGGCAGTTGCCACCCCCAACCCACAGACTGCCCGCCCCCCCCCCCCTCCCCCTCCCCCCGTCCGAGCAAGCGAGGTGACCGTTGGTTCGTTGACAAGCGAAAAAACAACCGAGAACGATTTAAAAACAAAAACGAAGTAACTATCGAAACATAAGAAAGGGAGATGTCTTGCCCCGCATTAAGGGCAATTAGCCCTACTTTTTGCCTCTGCGACCCCCCACCTCCAAACCTCGCTGGAGGCGCACCCGTTTCTGAGAACACCCAATGCCCCGAGTAGAAAGTTGGTGAAACGGCCCGAAAAACTAGTTCTCAACTTCCTCTCGGGCCCTTTCATTTTTGCGCACTCTTACATCCGCATTCATTTGTCCGTGGAAATATCCCTTCAATATCGTCGTGTGTAGAGTGTGCCGTGGGCCGTGCGGACAACAAAGGGTGGTTGGAAGAAGTCGTGACAAGGGAAAAGGAAAATGATGGTAACTATCTTCACGGGGCATTGGTGAACATGACCTTCTGAGCAGGTTGGGAAGAGGAAGGGGGTGGGGGTCAAGGGTCGGGCGTCCGCGTTTGCACAAAACCAAGTTCGCACCAAGTCGTCAACACAACTGACCCTCGGGCCATAATTTACTGTCTCATTGCCCAGTCCACAATCGCAACCGTATACTTGTTGCTCTTTCCGAAAGTTTGTAGCGAGCGTCACTATTTAGCCAGCTCTGGATTTCTCCATCGGTGTTTTCGTTTTACCGAAATAATTACATCGATCACGGCTTTCCAATTTGTGGGTCGAAAAAAGCAGCCCCCCTCTGACCCCTGCCGGGACTCGGAGTCGGATTCTATTGAGGCAATCCTTGTCCCAGTCACTCCTAAGCAACCTTTGCCCTCCATAATTAAGCTTGATATAGCATTCACCCTCAACTCATCTGTTACAGGTACGCCTAGAGAGATTTCCAGGCAAAACTAAAGTTGATCAGATAAATACAAGACCCGTGCAAAGATAGCAAACAGCACTCTAACATCGTTTTTTTAATTCTCAAATAAAACAGGTACAGTCCCATTTATTTATGTAAATTCTCTTTTATGTACAAAAAAGCCCGCCAAAAACGTTAGTGATACCAGGCACCCGGAAACAAATTATAATCGGGGATCTGCATCTGTGGACTTTGTATTTGGGGTATTGGTACTTCTCAGTTTGGTTCTCTATTATAAACCTTGAGCTTTTATGACTTCGCGTTATCAAAAGTGAAGTGATGGATTTTTTTGGAGTTGTGTAGCTTCTAAGCTCGCACACTCATTGTTGTGCTATCTAGCTTTCTTTCTCTTCATATTTTGAGTATTATGAAAAGACAGACTGCTCATCGGGGAAACTAAAATGTCATGAAGGAATGGGATCTTTGTACTGGATTTTATTCGAAGACTCGAAACATTATAGACAAGCTTCCTTGCTTGCATATTTCCTCGTGTTTTGAAAGTGCATGATTGGGCATCCAAGAATATATTTCTAGTTATTATTGGGTTGCCGTGTTGCAGAATCTGATATTTTAATAAATGACCGGTGGGCCCTTCGACAGCGATAACACATTGGTCCTGATATGTTCATGCCCCGTTCTCTATTCACAAGAGTTTTACGTCTGGGCTGCAGGAATTAAATCGAGAGATGTCGGGGGGTCTTTTTACATAAGCGATTAGGACTGCGAACTAAACGCCGTTTAAGCCAACATTTATTTTAAAATGCGTGTATTATGTTGTAAAATTGTTTCGGGAATGTATTGGTTGCACCCCCCCCCCCCCCCCAAAAAAAAAGTAAAAAAAAAAGAAAGAATGTCGGGTGCGCCCATTGAAGAGCCCCATACGGCTCGCGATCTTGCCAACCCCTGGCATAAATGGCCCACAAAGAGTAACATGATTATGTAAGTGCCGCCGTTCTGCTGTTTCTTTCAGCACTTTGAAGATAAACCCCTTCTGGCCTGCTTATCCAGCAAGAAACACACACACACACACACACACACACACACACACACACACACACACACGCGCGCGCACGCACGCGCACACACACACACACACACACACGCACGCACGCACACGCACACGCACACACACACACACACACACACGCACTAACAGTAATTTCTGAAGGTAAAGCTTTGGTAGCTCTCTGCCTGGTTAGGGGGTGACATAGAGGAACATAAACGCCAACCACAACTTATTATGCAATTCATTTTCGCAAACTCATAGGCGGGCTGGCGCCTCCATGCGGAGCCCATTTCCGCTGTGTTGAATAACCTCGCACGACGAAAAACAAGTAATCGATTACTTGTGGCTCATTACAGAATAATGAAGGGGTGTGCGAGTACCGAATAATTGTAATCAAATCAAATATCGATTTGAATCAAGGAAACAAGCCGTATAGATTGAATACTAAATTTATTTTACATGGGATCAAATGTTTACTCATTCTCGTGCGAAAATAGCAGCGGCTCTGCATGATCTAGGATCAACTCTCCTTTTAAGCCGTAACTATGTTGCTAGCCGTAAAAGAACTGCTTACAACGATGTTTATACGGGTGTCACAGCGAAAGATTTAAAAAATTTCTAACCATAGGGTCGTAGACAAAAAAAAAAAAAAACCTTTAGCCACAGTGGACGCCAGGAATTGCTAAAAAAAAATTCGCTATCTAATGATCAAAAATGGTCTAACTAAATTTCTAATTCGCGACGTTTAGGTCAATGTGGCAATTAGAATTTTGTAGGCTACCACCATGGAAGGCTAAAGCAATTTACAGAAAGTAAAACGAAGAAGCCGGCTTGGAGATATTCGCCGACGATCTTTGCGCTGTATATGGATATGATTTCCAAAATTTGGTATCACTTCACGCTGCTGTCTTGTCACACCCATTACAGCGCAAAGTTTGGAGGCGAATATCTCCAAGCCGGTTACTTCTTTTTACTTTCCGTAAATTGCTCTGGCCCTCCTTGGTGGTAGTCTTCAAAATTTTCATTGCAACATAGACCTAAAAGTTGCGAATTAGAAAGTTAATTAGCACATTTTAGTTCATTAGACAAGGAATACTTATGTCTTTTGTTTTTCCTGGCGTCCCCCGTGACTAAGAGTTGGTCTTCAAAAATAGTTTTATTTTGTTTTTTTAACGACCCTATCGTTAGCAATCTGTTAAAGCTTTCGCTGAAACACCCAGCATATAAAGCCTGAGGGCTTTTCCTTGCGAAGGAAATTAAGCTAATGCACGCGTCTTGCGTGCTTCTTCTTTTTTTTTTTTTTTTTGGCTTATAAAGAAAGTTTGTGACAGTTGGAATTGAGTCCATGATGGGGCGGGCACGTTATTGGGGTATTTCGCCATGGTTCACGGGCTTCTTTACAGGTCAGAAGAAAACAAATGCACGCAAACCGTATCACGTTGCAAACAGGTTATTTGGATGTTCCTCAAGGAGCTCTAAACTTGCCCATTGACATTTCGGCTCTTATTACAACATTTAAACTGAATGGACATCTGAGCGGCATCCACAACAGATAAGAGATGTTGATAAACTCTAGGAAGAAACGTTTTACATGTTTAATTTTTCTTTTCTTCAATTCTTTAAAAACGTTTATGTTTAGAGTCTGTTAGAATTATGCTTGGCAACAAACGTTAACAATGTGTCTTATGACTCGATTTATATTACAAAACGTGCGACGAATGACGGATGGAAATGACTAATTTCTCCTGTCAGGTGTGCTAAACAATCGATGCTATACGATTTCGCGGTGGACGCACATTCGAAGATATTCCAAATTGTTCCGAGTTATCATTCAGAAACAACTTCTCAAGCTTTACGAAAAAACAGTGAGTGTGCAGGCGAGCTGGTGGATGTTGATCATGTTGAAAATTACCCGAGACTGTGGTAAAAGATGGGAAACGTCGTTGAAGAGAAGGAACAGAGAGGAAGAAGGACGTCTCAAAGTTTCACGAAGTTTCCCAACTTTTACCAGCCTCGGGTGAGTTTCGGCATTCTCAGGCTCCTTGATGTCGGGGCCTTTCCTACGCAGATTACCAATAATAAAACCCAGACCTTTACAGAAGACGCAGAGAACGCCTGTATCGACCCAACGCGTGACCACGATATGATACGTCTAGTGCGTACGTTGGAAAAGAGACACTGGCAAACAAAGTCACTTAGGTCGTATATCAGTATGTGACCGTAAATGGATGACCAAGTGTACAAAATTATAAAGAACGAAAAAAATCATTTCTAGCTAAAATAGTGGTTATTACTTTCAGAAGAGAATAAAAAAAAAACGCAATTTTGATTGAGCGTGCACCGAAATGTCCGTGCACCGAAAAGACCGCACCGAAACGCTCTACACCGAAATATGTCCAGGTCCATTTTGTCATGTGCTCGGCGGCCATTGCTCCTTGCGTTCCTGCATTCGTGCCCTGCTCGAACTACTCTTCCTGCCTGGTCTTCCGCAAGGAGTGTTAACTTTCTCTAAAACGAATGTTTTTTTTTGTTTTTTTTTTGTTTTTTTCCAAGGAGTTTGGTTTTCTCTGCACGGTCGCGCTCGCCTCGAGTTTTGGTTGCCGGGGATTCGATGGTGAAATACTTGTCCCAGTATTTAAATAAAACAGAAATAATGAACATAGGGACGGACAGAACAGCACCTCTTTCAACTTTCAACACAAATTTATTATTTAACTTCACCAACGCGCTCACGTCGAACTAAGTCCCAGTATTTCCAATCGAATAACCGGGCGGCTGTTGAAGTGCGGGCGTTTAGTGGCATTAGGATCGAGGCCTTGTTTTCCAAGGTGTCTAACGCCCTGCCCGATTTGGATGCTGTCATTTTGCACGTTGGCACGAACACCAGCGTTTGTGCCAGTGCGTACATTGACAAGTACCGTCGGCTGGCCGCTCAGATCATGGAACGCAATCCGACGATGCCGATCGCCTTTTCTTCCGTCCTTCCGAGGCGGGAGGACAGGTTCTCTTCCTTGGAGTGTCCGCGTAATCAGAGTGCCGAGATCCAGGCATTGAATGATCGGCACAGAGACGTGAACTGGCTTCTGCAGGAGTTCTGCCGCAAGAAGGGCTTCGTGTTAATCGGTGATCTCGTGGACGAGTGGCATTTGTGCATCGGCTACTGCTTCAATTGTCATAGAATAAACTGTTTCTGGAATCTTTTACCCAGTTTCCTCGATTGAATGCTCTCAGTATGTTTGTCATTACTGGGCCTAATGCATGTTTTCCCTTCTCTCACAATCTTCGTGAGATTGCGAGCGTGAGCGCAAGTCAAGAACGTATACGGAGCGGTGGGCTGGCAGTCTCCCCTTCGATACACATTAACTCGCACTAAAACGCCTCGAACCAAGCCAACCACACACACACGACGAAGCCTCACCGCTTCGTCTCGGCAGCGATGCACACATGGGCGAAGGCACCAGAGGCCGCACCCGCACCAAGCCAACCAAACCCGCACCACACGGCTGCACGCCCACACGCACGGATGGCACGCACGCCGCCCACACGTGTGTGTGACTGCTGGACAACATAACTATAAAGATATCTATTGATACTCTTTTTATGACGCATGATATTTGCTATTAGTGTTAGAAAACAGTAAAAAATTGATAAATTGTGTAAACATTTGTAAGGTTTAAAACAAACAATTAACTTTAAAATTATAAAATATAACCTCTTTATTTTTATATCTTATACTTACTTAGAGGAACGCATAGTATGTACAGGGTGTCACAAATGAAAATTTACACGGTCTTTTTTACCGCAAAAATAAACTAGGCATCGCCGAACGCTCATTCTCAGCGCAAAGGTAGCGCTAGAGGTCACAACCAGATGCCAAAGTTTCAGCCCGATCCGATAACTTAATCAAATGTTATAAGTGATTTTCTGAAAATTTCAATGGGAAAATGGCGGCCGACGGAGTTTTCGAACACATGGGGCTCTATGGCACCAGAAACCGAAAACGGGCAAAAATGGGCTCCATTTTCCCATTGACATTTTCAGAAAATCACTTATAACTTTTGATTAAGTTATCGGATCGGGCTGAAACTTGGGCATCTGGTTGTGACCTCTAGCTCTACCTTTGGGCGGAGAATGAGCGTTCGGCGAAGCCTATAATTTATTTTTGCGGTAAAAAAGACCGTGTAAATTTTCTTTTGTGACACCCTGTACATAAAAACAAACTGTGTCCTCTCGTGACCTTTTGCGTGGATGGAGCCTTATCTCCTCCCGTCTTGGATACGTCCTCGCGCGTGAATGTAGCCTCTGCCCATAAATATTGGGCAATTTTTTTTTTCGACGAGCATTTATTTTGAGACATACCTGTCCTTACCAGGTAAGAAAACAATTTTTAATGCGAGAGCATTATTAAGCTACTCATCGCAGATTTCTCCCTATGTATGTCGCCTCTAATGTAGCCGATTTCCCGCTAAATTCAGCGGAAAATTGACTTCTGACCTATGCACCAATTCAGGTTCCCCCACTAAATTTACCGGAAAATTTATGTTACGTGACCTATGCACCAATGAAGGTTCTGCGCTAAATTTAGCAGGGAACCGACCACCTGCCGGTCTGTTCAACAATAAATGCTGTTGCATCCATAGATAACCACCCTGTAATTTCGATAAATTGCCTCCATCAATTTTTGTCTCCTAGGTTCAGTGTCCCGGTAAAAGCATGCTTCAAGGGCTCTGGTAGTGCAGTACGCGGTAACGGCTTGCTAAGTTTCTATCATAAATGCTGCGAGACTTCCGCGTACTGTCAGTGTCCGACACAGGCATCAAATCGAGTAGTACGTTATTTCAGGCGAAAATCGAGAAAGTTCTAAAACTTCCCACAAACCTTCGGTAATTACGATCCGGACTGTGGGGCGTAAGCTATTCTCTCAGAAAAGGGGGTGTAGTACTTACACCCCTTGTCCCATACATAACACCCTAGAAAACTAGGTACATTTCGACGTTCAGTCCACTGACAACGAACTGACGATGCCAACTTTTACGAGCGGCTTGATAGCTGTGTGATATAACTTAATAAATAGCTAATGTACGTGAAAGTTGGTATCACCGGTTGGATGTCAGTGAACTGAACGTCGAATTTGTTTTTGGGGCGTTTTATATGGGACAAAGGGTGTAAGTGCTACACCCCTATTTCTGAGAGTATGTTTAGAAAGAATAAAGTGAAAATGCGCTTTGGCACCATGTCGATGCAAATGCATCATATTTTAGCAAAATGCAGCAAGGTAAGAACTTCAGAGCAGTTTGGCGCAATTACGGCGCAGCAATCCCATATCACAGCAATAGATGGTGTGGCGTAACGTTTTCAACCTCACCCCGATTACTTCAGTTTCCACAGGGGGCTGCTCGTTATCCAAGAGCACAAAGAACTGAAGGCGGTAAACATGCCCTCAGAAAGAGCAAAATTCACAAAAACTTTTCATTGAAGTGTATTCGTCAAACACTCCGCTCCTGAATAAGTTTAGGCTAGTCTCAATCATTTTAATAAACCCGTGGAGTGCATAACGTGTCATGTCTCCAACGCATCTGAAACCACCGGAAGGTCCCTGTAACCGACCACAACAACCATAAACCATGCACGACACATTGGGCACTCCCCAGGTTTATCAGAATTACCAAAACAAATTTAAAGATTTTTTTTTTATTTTTAGTTATGCGTGAAATCTTTTTGTATATTCGATAACACTATACGCACCATTTATAAGACGGCGCAGTGGCGTCACAAGGGGGGGGGGGGGGGGGGGGGGGCGGACCGCTATGGGTGCAGGGCTCGGGGTGGACGGATGTCGCGAGAGGAGGGGGGGGGGGGGGGGGGGGATGTCGCGGCTGGCCATTGCCCCGGGTGCAGCTGAACCTAGTGACGCCATTGAGACCACGTCAAACAAAACAAGGCCAATGCATTCATCTTTGGACAAGCATCACTCAAAACGACAGTGGCTTTATTGCAATGTCGGAGTAACTTGTCAACGCGTGCTTATTTACAAATTCTAAACTCGCCTAAGCAACCCCGGCTGTAAAAAAAAAGAAAAAAAAGAAAAATGAACAGAAAATGTTGCTGCTTCTTAACACATTTTCGGTCCACAACCACAGCGGTGCGGTAACCGGTAGGTATAAGAAAAAAAATTATCAAGTGGAAACCAAGCACAACACCGATCCACAAAACAAAAATACACGCCTCAAAATATGTTCTTAAATCCCCCGACGTTGATCAATAGTAATGCGGATGCACATAGTAATGCGGAATAGTAATGCGATGATGTCAGAACGCCGAGCTCCTATTGGCTGATTGAAAAAAAAACAAATAGTGGGTAGACCTCTAGGCATCTATCATTAAGGTGTGCCCACTATCCTTCCAATCAAAGTCAATCAGAACTCGGCATCATTCTGATGTCACCGCAACCCCTGCACAAGAAGCAGGCGACTTGCACTCCGCATGTGTTGCGAACCTGCAGAGGTTCGAAATCGACCAGGTTCGACTTTAACTTCTGACGCAAAGTTCGACCAAGGTTCGACCAAAGTTAGATTTTAGTGCACATGCGCAGAAAATGGAAACGATCAGACGCGATATTTATTGAGTATATTGTTTCACATTAATAAGCTAACGAAAGCATTAAGAGTACACATGTTTGCTTTTATAGTGTAGAATCAATTTAAAAAAAAAATATTAAAGTAAACTACTTCATAAATGATTTGTTACCCAAACTTTCAAATTTCCGTAAAAGTCGGGCAGCACTGTGCGCGAGTCGAACTTTGTCAAACTTTGCGAAAAGATAGAAAGTTCGCCAAACCAATAGAATCTCGAGGTTCTACAGAAAAGTTTATGACTTCCTTAATCAATGGTACGAACAAGAAGTGCTTTGGGGAATGCGACACCACCTCGACACATGAAGCAATTCAAACCGGCATCTATTACGTTCACAATTCAAAAAATAGAATATATCTAGACTACACCCGACAACCCTACATACTTCAATACCCAGAAAAAAACATCACACTATGGGGTTGGACTTTGCAAGGTAGGTGTATCGTCTCACAAAATAAACAATTTCTGTCTAGTAGGCCTTCTTTAGAAGTTTTGCTTTGTCTTTTTTTGTTGTTGTTGTTGTTTGTTGTCACTTGGCGGTAGAAGTAGTGCTATATTTGCATATTCTTTTTTTCTCGTCTTAAATATATTACAACTTTGTACAACACCACAACACCAGCACATACACACATATACACAACGACCACCAACATATGCCACCACACAACTTTTTTTTTCCCTTTTTGCTTGCTTTCCACTTTTTTCGTTTTCATTTTTCCATTTTGTTTACGAACCAGACTTTTCCAAGCTCTTACTGCAAAACATCCAGCTCTCAACGATTTCACTCAGTCTTAATGGGGCAATTTCAGAGACATTGTTTTAGAAACATGGGGAGTGAAAAAGTTATGGCCGAGAAAACAAGACTGGTTACTGGTTACAGGCACAAGTCATCTAGGTGAATGATGGGAAATGAAGCGAGTTTAACTGACCCTGCAGAATAATTTTGGAATGAAGGAGACTGTAGGCTCTAGTCACTTGCCACTAACAAACAAACAAATATGCTGATGCTAACCAAGAACAAAGTTCATACAAAAGAACAACCAAGAACAAAGTTCATGCAGGAGAACAAAAGCGGAAACCAGACTGCCAGCTCACGGAGCACAAAAACATAATCTAATACAAACAACACTTTTAAGTTTTTGTAAATGCCTATCACACTATATAGAATACTGAGTTTATTTTATTCTAGACTAGATGAAGGAACTGTCTTCTAAAACTGTGTAGCTATTGGTGACGAACTTAGAGGAGGCTCTTATCAACTTTTATCGAGGAAAAAATATTACAACTCTCAGATCCCAAAGTGAAAATGAAAAGGGATCCCAACACTAATGTGGGAAAGAGATCAAGCAAAACCCTCACTGTCCAAACACTTACAGGAGAAACAAACCATCTGTACAGCGAGCATACATTCAAACAGTAATGAGCCTTCATGATAAGTGCTACTTCAAGAATCCAGACTTCTCTCAAGCAAGTGCCACTTAACTACTTACATTTAATTCCACTCAAACATTACGCGACAGTCAGCCGTAAATAACGACAGCCCACCTAAAGTCTGAGCAACGTTCAAACCACTCTCCCGCAAGCCCCACAATCAAGGACGAGCATACAGTGATCCGAACAATGTAAAAATATATACCGCAAACCAGATGGGAAACTCGGCATAAAAAGAGACCAGTATGTATATAATATATATATATAATTATTATAGATATATCTATACACTAAAAAGCATATTCAGGAGTCTTATGCAAGGGGTATTCAAAGCGGTAAACGTTGCAAACATTGCTGTACTTTCAAGTCTTGGCGTCGAAGAGACAGCCGGAAGAAGCCTGGAAATGTTGTCGCAAGTTGCAAAGAGGAGGTCATGAGGTATCGACCTAGCTATGCGTATTGCATAAGTGAATGAATGCTAATCAAAACCATTCTTCCCCGAAGACACGTGGGCAGGTATCGAGACAGTGGCAGTTATCGCACGAGTGGGAACGGATCGTTTTTGGCGGGACGCAGTTTGTTCGGGAAGGCGAGGACAACTGAAAAGGTTGGTGGAAGTGCCCTTCCTCTTTCTGATATCTTTTTCAACATTCGGTTTCAAGCAACAAGAATGCGGTTCTGAGCCTTCCGTGTGCGGCCATGCCCAACCCTTTTCTTCCCAGTTTTACGTAACAGCAAAACGATCGGTAGGTCGCGCTTAGAAACCCGATGCGCGGGGACTCAGTTGCTTCACTTCTACGCTGTGCGTTTGATAAGAATGTGCCTGTGTTATATACCAGTGAATGGGGTCTTCAAAACCAGAGAAAAGTCTACTCTTGCTACACGATACAAAGCTACCGAACCTTGTCTGCAAATACTGTTTGTCCGAAAGAGATGTTCTCTGCCGCGCTATGTTCAACCTGGGAGACCCATGCTCGTCAACGAAGCTAGCAAAAAAAATATGGTGGTAGCGGTTGCATTTAAATTTATAACGAAACTGCGTATCATGAATGCTTGCACTTTTACCCTCATATAAATCTAAATTATTTAGTTTGCCTGTTGGGTGGGTCGGCAACCCTTGTTGCCATGAGAATCGCACTTCAGATTCAATGAGTCAGCGTCGAGTGTTAATGTTACTCCAACAAAAGGCGCCGTGCCAAAGAAAGAGAAGAGTTTGCTGTTCCAATCAAACGCTACATCGTTCGAACAAATTTAGAGATATTGAGAGTTGTGATGCTACCTGGCTAAGTGCTAGCATCGCAACGCCATGTTACAAGGGCACCAAATTGCACAAGTGCCACACAATGGTCTGTTAGCCTATTTCACAGGCCAGCCCTTAAATTACTCGTCCACAATCCAAAGATCACCAAGTCAAACTGTGCAATCTTTCTGCCCCATTACACATTTAAAATGCCCGGGCATTATCTCCATTTGCCAGATTCTATCCGGGAGCCTTAGTTCAGACCACGAGATGCCGACCCTCTGAACGTGGACGCGGCTCGACACCCACGAATTCAAACCTCGGAAATCAGGCAGCGCAGATACCAACTTGCAATCAACTTAATGCTCAAGGTGGGCTGAGAAACCGCTAAAGCCGATTTGAACAATAACGAGGGGCACGACAGATATTCCAAGCATTTTTTTGCCCCACTTTCCTACACGAGATTGCGACACAGTAAAGCCACGACGTTAAGTCGGGAAGTATTTTCCAAAGCATCCCTTCTTTTTTCCACAACAAACGGTCGCTGCAAAAGCATGGAGGGCTGGGCCGTAAAGAATGTCACCTCAGCCTCGCACTTCGAAAATGCAACGTCACTTTTAGTGTTGCCGGAAAACCTATCAAAACCGGCAGCATGTTTTAGCCTTCCGCCCAGAGAACATAGTCAACTTTCAGAAAGTTTTGAGTCGGACCGTAGTCAAACTCGCTCAGGGTGAGCTAAAAAGGTTTTCCTGCATGGTCTTTACACCTTTAATTTGATCCAAATGTGCCAAGGGGTTTTAGAAATCCAAAATTGCTGTTGTGCCCATCCCACCTCGTTGCAAGAAATGTTCGAAGTTGGTTCCCAGACTTTTCAGGACACTCTGCATTTTCTAGCTCCTGCATTGAGTCCATCCTTTTATATCGAAGTGGGGCACGTAAGACAGCAATCTTCAGGTTTCTACGGGTTTAATAGAGAAACTAAAACCCTGCCTTTCGGCTCGCATAAATGAACTATGAATTGCTCAAAGCTGGAACTCCATGTGAATGTGATGCTGGCAGTGGTGATAAAATGCAAAAAGATGACAACATTGTGTTGTCAAAAAGATAAAACAAAAATTTCTCTAGGGCTGGCATTCATCAAGGCCTAATATTCATTTCACACACACAAAAAAAAAGGCATTTTGGGTGCCTGTGGCATTTATTTCAGTGACAAAAGTTTGGAAGCAAGAAGAAAATAACAATATTGTCTCTCTTGTTGACAAGTTTTTTTTCAATGAAATAGATGCCACACGCACCCCCTATATCAGATTTTGGTTTGACGAATGTTAGGCCCAGGGTGACGCCAGAGCGCACAATTGTTTTTCCATTCAATCCTCCGATCCAGACAACGTCCCATTCTCAAACTTTCCAAATTTGATTCCCACCGCTCGCGTCGTACTGACACGGAGTTTCGGCTTTACGCGACGGATGGTTAGCCTATGCAAACCGAAAAACAAAGTTTCGTTTCCTCTCCCGGACCCCGTAGGTTCCTCGGAGCACACGGATCAAATTAGTGCCACGTAAAGACGACGCGAAAAGCCTCGTCGGTGCGCTGTTAAAGCTTCCCACGTCAGACGTCGAACACGACGGAGAGGGTCGACGAGAAGGAGCTGCCGTGTCCCAAGGTCACGGGAAGGTCGAGGGCAACGACCTCGATGCACAGCGGCCCCCGACAGGAGACACGGGAGGAGGAAGAAGCGAAGAGCCTGGGGCGGCGGGCGAGCGTGACGCGGCGCCTCTCTTCGAGCGACACGAGGAGCAGGTCGTCCAGGCATCATAAGTCCGGGAAGCGGTTGCGGTCCTCCCGATAGTCCGTCGGGATCTCGAACAGGGCCTCGTCTATGTTGTCCCGCAGCTCGAAGTCTTGGAACGTGATGCGCGCCGTCACCGTCGGCAGGATTGGGATGTCTGCGGAGGAGGAGACGGAGAAAAGAGCACGACTTGTTGAGGACTGGCAACGCAGTTTCGCGCCTCTTGCGTACCGTGCACGGCACAAACCAGGCTCGGGCGGTGATTAGTTACTATACTTTTTTTCGGCATGACTTGGCAGAGGGCAAATGCTACAATGTGTGATCGCTCTAATTGGAGTGATCGCACATTTTCGCGCCTCTTCTGTGCAATGCACGGTATGAACCGGTCTCGGACAGTAATTAGTAACTGTACTTTGTATCGGCATGACTTGGCAAAGGGCAAACGCAAAAGGAGGACTGCCCTCCGACGGTTCCCCGTCATGTTCTTCACCCAAACACTCCGACTGGTTCACGTAGGCCACAACTTGCGCTGTTTGTCAGGTTATGGCGAAATGGAGTATAGTGGTAGCGCGTTACTGCTAATCATATTAGGCAACATGTTAAGAAGCCTTCCTGGCCTCAGTAAATAAAGCAATAAAGCAGTGCAGACGCCTACGAGCCGTCTAAACAATCGTTCAGACACCAGGCAGTGATTGGCTCATAGTTATGAATCAATGGGTGGCTCAGATCTTTTAAAATAGCGCTCAAACTGGAAACACTTTTCCTCGATAACATTTTGTCACACGTACAGCCAAGGCCCAGCCGAGGCACAGAGCGCAAGCTGGAGGCAAAACTTCTACTGGGTCCTTAACCTGTCACCGACTATGGTTAATTTGTTGGTAACCTGTAAGTGTAACGCGTTGCTTTTTAGTGAAGTAACTTCCGGGTATAAAAGTCTCAACTGTTTTTTCGAAGCAACTGTAAAGAGCAATGTCATGACAGTTACAAGTTTCCAAAAAAGTAACTACGGTAGTTACCGGTATCGCATTACTGGTAGTTGTAACAAGTTCCTTTTCAGTTTTTTTAACAGGATTACTTTATCTCCTCGAGCAACTTTAACATTGCTACACCTCAGTGAAAATGTGCCCAAAACTGGTACAAACAGTACAGCCTTGGGCAGACAAGAGACAGAGTTCAAGGATAGCCGACATGTAAGGGGAGGACTTCCAAGAGTATGTTGCTTAAAGTCCACTTTCGACTTAGTTTAAATGCTCCGTGTGGTGAATGTTACCTATAACTTCCAACAACTCCAATGCTTGTGTTCTCTATATGCCAGCTCGCATTTCGCAAACTGCGAATTGCGAACTGCGAAATGCTCTCCACTCATGGTGAAAACCAGCAACCATGGAACTACTGTGCAAGATCAGACTGTCAGATGTACGCGGGCGAATGTCCAAATTGTGTTTCTGCAACCTAGACTCTGGATTAACAAAAAGCAGTAGGGTGGAGTCAAGATTTGCAGCGCGACTGCCACAGCAACTCCATGTAGGACTGTCGTGGATTGTTTCCAGGGTTAGAAGATGTGGAACTTGTTGCAAGATCTTCATTGATCCAGTTTGACAAGCTGCCTCGGTGGCCCTGAGGCAAAGCGTCGCCCTACGGATCCCGAAATCCCGGCCGAGGTGCCCGCAATCTGACGGAGGCTTGTTGCAGAGGCCGTGTAATCGAGATTCCGGTTGCGAGTCATAAAATTCCCGAATAATCCAAATGAAGGGAAAATGTGGTTTGCGGACACTTCATTCTTTTAATATTTGCTCTAAAATAATGAATTTAGCTGCTCATAAAGGTTTGTCTACTCTTTCAAAAACAGTTGTTAGACTTAATGAAACTTACAGTTTTGTATTCAGAGGTGGAAACAACTACGTAGAAAAGGTTTTTTTAGGGTGCCTACATGTTTCCGCCGCTCCGCTGTTTAGGGTGGCGACAACGTTTGTGATACCTGTTGCCGACAAACCAGTGTTGCCTACCTTGTTACCATGGCAACCTCCGCTGTTTTCGTCAACCATTTTGTCACACTCGCCGGTCGTGCGCTCGGACTACGCCGCTAATCCTCGTTAGGGCTAGGGAGCGCTCACCGCTCTCGTTCCGACGGTGAGGTTTCGGCGTTCAATGCCGGTCTGTTGCGTTCCACTTTATCGCGAGAACTCGCGTTTCGATAAAAGCAACGCACACTTCCTGCTCGCAATTTCAAGGTATGAAGCACCCGAATAAAGAGAGCGACAGCCACGACCACCGCCATCCCGCTGAGCCTCCGACTCCTCTTATGAACGGAAACGGAAGTGTCCTCACAGTGTTGCCGGTGTGTTGAGGCTACAGAAACTCAACGTTGTTTACGTTTAGCGAAATAAGAAGTGGGAAAAAATGGCGGTGGGAGAGGTTCTGGGAAAGGGTAACAAGAAGTTGGCGCCACCCTAAAGCGGAGCGGAAACATGTAGGCACCCTAGGTTTTTTGTGTGGACAGCTGGGTGCACTACCGTAATATCCTGAGAGGTGGCCCAGCCCTGAAAGATAAACCACTCCCGTCTTCGGCACAATTTTCTACTTTTTCCAAAACACCGAAAGATAGCCGACTTCAAGTGATTGCAGGGCCCTGGCCAAAGGTTAACTCGGCAGAAATGGTGTTACTTATCAATGACGGGAGAGAAGCGAACATTTCTGACTTCGAAGCACAGTAACCTTTGCTTCGTAGCCCCTAGCTGCGATCACAAGTTTTAAAGGGCACAAAATCTAAAGCTAGAACTTTTTCAACTTTTTTTGATCACACACTGAAAGTTAGCCCACTCCTCATTTTTGCCCTATCTGCTTTCAATTTTAGATGGGCTATCTCTCGGGACATTGTCACGAGTGACAGGTGACGAGTTGGTGAATAACTGAAGAAACTAAACGTTTAATGTGGCAAACTTGTACACAAAACAATATAAAAGAAGGTTAGCGTCGCAGGCGTTGATGTCGGCGAAAGAGCAGGATCGAGCACTGGGGCGAGACTGACTCCGGCTCGTCACAGAGCCCCTTCTGTACACGCGTGACGTCACACAGAGCCCCTTCATACACGTCATTGGGTCACGGGCGCGCTGCCTACTTGGCTAGCTGCGCGCGCAGCAATATTACAGTAATATTCTATAACGAGCATGGTGCAACAGCTTATAACGCTCCCGATAAAGTGTGGAGTGCCAGTATCTCGCCAAAAGTTGAGTACAATTTTTTTAATTTATAAGAGAAACAAAGACATGATGGAGCCTTCTTTTTAGAAGCCCTTTAAAAGTTAATTTGAATTTGCAGAAACATAATTAAGATATGGCAATCCCAGATAGATATTGGCAGTCTACGTATCCTCAAAGTAATACATCAAAAATGTCATCATGACTGGAAGATTCTAAGAACCAAAAATTGATTGCGCAAACTGCGAGGACAGCCCAAAGTTGCAAAAAAGAGAAAAATGCATTCAAAAGTCCAACAGATGTATACTTTACAAATATTGTCCGCAATTACATGAAATATGTCCAGAACATAAAAGTAGGTTGTTCAGGAAATAGCCAGAATCAATAAACCCATCTCGCACTGTATGCTGGCAGTTTTCTGGCACCTCTTGCACCATCTGCCATAAAACATCAGCTCCGTTAGCCGACTCCCATGTCGGCATTTCGGTCTTCACAAGGTTGGCAGTTTTCGCGGCAGCGGCATGAACTTTCTCGCCAGTGAAGGTCTTATGGTGCACCGGTGCTAACAGGCTAAGAATCGTTTAGGAGTCCAGGAGTCGATGCCTTTCAAGTTGACGGCAAAACCTGCGCGACCTCCCAACGTCATAGCTTTGCCTTGCACTTCTACGTCTACACCTGACGCGGCATGTTTCGACAAAAACGTCAAAAGTGCTCTTCCTGGTGTAGTTCGAGGGACGACGAAAATCTCTTGCTTTCCCTGGCTGGCTCCCGAACGCGTAGAGAATCTGCACACGTGACAAGCGGAGCAGATCGCACTGCTTACAAGTATCGTCAGCGTGCCCATGTCATTCATCATTGAACTCGTGGAGCCACATAGTCCAGTGTTCTGTATTTGTTTTCAAAGGACGCTATCTCCTTCTCCGTAACGCAAACCGACATGAACGGAGCGTCGATGGCATCGAAACGGTCGCCATTACCGTGGTTAGGCTTAGCGGGCAGCCCCGGTAAATGTTCTTCCGCCGACGTTCTCCTTGCGTTTGCGCTGCCTTTATCGCAACTTGTGCCTGCTTCGGTAGTTCCAAACATGAAAATCATGCTCTTTAGTGTTGTCCCACGCAAATCGAGTCGGGAGATGCGTAGAGTGTGCTGCCGCCCCAAGCGACAGCCTCTCGAGGATGGCAGATATCCGCATAAACTTGCAACTTTTCGAGCACTGCGGGTCGGCAGGACACTTTTTTTTTCTAACTTGGGGTGCGAGTATTGTTTCAATTTTGTTTACTCATAAAAGTAGGATGTCTAAAGATAATAAAGTGAGCAAAACAAGAAATACACAATTTCCAAAATAGACTTGATTTTTTGACCTGCGTTAAGTAAAACCTCGTTATAACGAAAAGGGATATAACAAACTAATGGATATAAAGAAGTAAATGTAATTCCCCTTGAAATTCCCATAGAAGCCCATGTATTTAAAACCTTGTTTTAACGAAGCAAAAAATTTCCTTGCAATGGGTATAACAAACCATTTTTTTCTACAACTAAATGGTTATAACGAAGTACTAATTACGGCTCCTCCTTCAACTTCATTATAACGAGGCAGTAATTCAAAACTCCCGCGCGCTAGAAGCCGCGAACTCTCTCGCGCTAAAACGGCTAAAAGTCGCTGCACAAGCGCGCCGAGGCCGCCAAGTCTCCATGCCTACCCTTCTCGTGGAATGCATGGACCCGTCCACCCTTCCAAAGTCTGAAAGAAGCAAGATGGACGACAAGCGGAGGCGCAAAACGATCTCGATCGAGCAAAAGGCAGCCATGCTTAAAGTCCTTGAGTCAGGCGTGAAAAAGAAAAAAGTGGCTGAGGATTTCGGCATAGCATTGAGTACGCGGTCTACAATTTTGAGCAGCAAGCAAGCCGTCAACGGTGCTGTCGCACGTGGCATCAAAGGCGACACGAAGAAGTGGCGAGCCCCAGCCTTCGAAGCTTAGAGAAGGCGGTGTTCAAATGGTTTTTGGATGCTAGGGCAAGTGGCATTCCTGTGAGTGGAGCACTGCTGCAGAGGAAAGGGAGGGACTTCGCCAGCATAATGGGACACGACAATTTCGTGGCAAGTGGCGGCTGGCTGCAACGCTTTAAAAAACGGCACGACATCGTCTGCAGGGCAATCAGCGGTGAAGCGCAATCTGTCAACCGAGAAGCTGCGGTAGCATGGGTGCAAACCAACATTGCACAGCTGCTGCAAAAGTAGAGTGCCAAAGAATGCAGATGAGACTGCCCTATTTTACCAGATGTTGCAAAAAAAAACCTTGGCTCTCAAAGGTGAACGCTGCCAGGGCAGTAAACGGAGTAAGCTCCACGTGACTGTGTTGCTTTGTGCAAACATGGACAGGTCTGAAAAGTTGCCAGCCGTCGTTATCGGCAAAAGTGAGTCACCGCAATTTTTTAAAGGTAAAAGGGAACTTGACGTTACTTATGTTTCGAACCGCAAAGCTTGGAAGAAAATTTTTTGCACAATGGCTGAAGGAATAGGACGAGTGGCTCGGCAAGTGGAACCGCAAGATATGCCTCACTCTCGACAACTGCACGGCCCACCACACTGCTGCTGTGCTCCTCAACATCGAGCTTCGCTTCCTGCTCCCAAACTGTACTGCAGATGTGCAACCGCTGGACCAAGGTGTTGTTATGGCCTTTAAAGGGATGCTGAACCGATATCTGAAGTTGCCGAAATAAGCCCCAGACAAGCTTCCCGGGACCGCACTATACCTAAAAATGCTATTCATGTAAAGGGATGGAGATCGGATTATTATATTTCTTTGAATGACGACCGCTGATTGAGCCAGAAGCGCCAGAAGCCTCCGATGCGCGCGAGGCCCTCTGGGATTACTCGCAACGGAACTGACGTGAACAAGTCGAGCTGCCGACGCGCCACAGCGTGGAAGAAAGTTGCGCTTTGAATAATAGTAGACGGATGCCCGTCGCGTTGGAAGTTTGCCAACTAATCCAGCCAAGTTAGCTGCACACTACCTGCCAGCCACCCTGCACCCTGCCACCCCCAGTCCACTTCTGCACCTGCGTCGTAGCGACGGCGGCGACTTTGGTCTGTGGGTTTTTCGGAGTTCGGCGATTTCTTTCCCGTCCTGATAATTTGGCCATGACGACGGCGACCACGGAGACTTCGACAGCGCTGATGTTTGATGCCGCCAAGATGCCGCTTGCTCGCGACGCTCGCTAGGCCGTTCGGCGCCGCACAGGTGTCGTGTCAAAAACGACATGATGAACACTGTTCGACAAATTTATCAGATAAAATTGCATTTCTTTTAAAAATATATCTCATCGTTTCGGGACGGGGTTCGCACGTCGCATTTCCGTTTCGTCGCGCCACCACGCGGCGTGAGCGCACGCCGGAGCCAACGAGGTAGGTCGGAGCCAGTCGGAGCCAACCGAGCCAACTTTGATGGCTCACCATAGCCGCGTTCTGCGTACTACAAGTTTGTTGTCGTCACGAAACGAGCTTTCAAAAAACTCACCAGGTGCACCTTAGAATATTTATTTACATAAATCATATAATTTAGACTACTTTATTGTTTCAAGTACCGTCATTTAAGAGCCATTCGTGTGCTGTAAATATCAAAACGACAAAGAATTTAGATTCTGTTTTTCGGTTCACCATCCCTTTAAGTTGGGCTACTGCAAGCATGTCATCGATCGACTTCTACTGAACATCAGCATGAACCGCCAGACGACGATCGACTTGTACATGGCGATAGACATGCTACGGAGTGCGTGGATGGCTGTTTCTGCAACCACCATAGTTAATTGCTTCCGGCATGCCTCATTTGGCGTCAAGAGTGATGACAGCGACGAGCTAGGTGCTGTGGCCAATGAGGGTGCCGCAGGCGACGAAGCCCTAGCGTCGTGGAACGCTCTTTTTGACGCCGGTATTGTGCCCGATTGCGACACCCTCTGCACATACGTTAGTGCCGATGCTGACACGGTGACAACGGAAGAGCTGACGGAGGCAGAGATTGTGCGTGCTGTGACGAGGGTGCCTGGTGAGGACAGCGACGAATGTGTCGACAACAGCGAGGAGCCGAATGTTTGTGAGTCCGACGCACCAACCGTCCGCGCAAGCACTGGATACGGCAGATCTGCTGCGCCGCTTTTTTGGCGCCCACGATGACGGCGAGGATGGACTCGAGATAACAGCTGCCGCAGAAAAAGCGATCATTTGCCTGAAGAAGACATGGCAAACATCGATCATGGACTTCTTTGCTGCGAAGTGAGCCATAACAGCGCGGAGCATTCAACGGTGTGATGCACGGATAAAGTTGTATATGATCGCTGTTTTTTTTTTTTCTTTTGTTCCGTGTCTTTCTCCATGCCACGGTAGTTGGCTAGCATGGCAGGCTTCTATGTCAGATTCGGTGGTGAGTACATCCTCCCTGGCTTGCTAACTGGCGGTAGAAGTGGAACAATGGCTATAACGAACTAATCATTATAACAAAGTAATTATGGCTCCCCCTTCAACTTCATCATAACGAGGTTTCACTGTAGTCCTCACTCCTCTGATGGGGCATGCCAGATGCCTTTCATTAATTTGGCACATAAAACCGCCAAACTTGATTTTACCTTGCCCCCTCCCCTCCCCTCAATCCCTCTCCCCCTCACGGGCGCACACTTACTTTTCTTCATTCAGTTTGATGGTGGCCCATTTTTTTAGAGGATTAAGTTCAATGGCTACAAGTGCTGAAAGCATTTCGGAAAGTGGAGTGAAAGTGTTGCAAGCCTTTCAAAAACACAAATTGGCAAGCATAAACCTAAAAAAAATTTGGATCCACAAGGTTAGAAATAGTGCATAGAAAAGCAATCGCTAAATGCTAGCCAAACCCCAAGCGTAAAAACGTCGCTCTGAAGAATGCCTTCAGCTCACGAGAGTTTGTGAAACAAAGAATGTTACGAGAAACCCACAAACCACAAATCTTTCAAAGTGTAAATTTCTGGGCAAAGCCCGAAGTTCGTCCAACCTGTCTCACTCACTAGATTGGAAAGTATGAAGTTCAGAGTTCATGAAGTGCGCTGCACCAATTATATTTTGGCAGACTCAAATGCTCGAATGACATCAGACCTTTGATTCAGAAAAACATTAAAACCTCTCTAACAACGTGAGTGCAAGGATAAAAAAAAACTTTATGTCGCCACAACAAGCACCCGTCAAAATCCAGTTTCCTAAGATGCCCGGGTATGATGCCAAAGACTCTACACTAGTTGCCAAAAGAAAATAAAAAGAGCCGTACCTATCTTGACAGGGAATCCTGGGGGCAGTTTCATCTGTACAAACTCCCTGAGCTTGTTGAAGTGTTTAAATGGAGCTATGACCTCGAGGACGTTCAAGAGCCTGCAACATTTAAACAGATGCAAACAGTTGACGGAAACCTGAAGTTTAAAAGCTGCACAGAAAAAAAAAATGTTACGAGGATGTCGGTCAGTTGGTAGCAGATACTCACGCATTCACTGAAAGCGGAAAGTGCTGACTCTGCAAAGACAAGAAAGACGGGAAGGGGTGACACGGAGAGAAACATGCCAGCTCTTCAGAGGTACAAATACTAATAGGGTCTTGTTCAGCACATAGATTTTGGTGAACATCGTTCTGACCGATTTTCTGTGAACTCTGGCGTTACCCAGGGCCGGTTTGCTCATCTTGCGGCCGCGGCTGCGGCCAAGAGGGCTTTTTCTGTCACGTGACCAGCTCCATGGGGACAAGGAAGTACCTAGCGTCCCTGCCTAATGGCGGAGAAATCCGTATCGCTTCAAGCACAAAAACCTAATTTCGCTCGCAGCATGGCTTCAGGAAACATTTCTCATGCGAGACGCAACTAACATCATTCACCTACGATCTTCATCACTATCTCAATGATCATTACGAAGTTGATTGTGTTTTTTTAGATTTCTCCAAAGCCTTTGACAAAGTTTCCCATAAACTTCTACTTCATAAATTACAATCACTTAACATCGATTCGTGCATACTAAATTGGATTCATGCATTTTTGACTACAGTAAAACCTCGTTAATTCAACCCCCGCTAATTCGGAAATTCGGATAATTCGGACTGCCGATCCGGTCCCGTCAAACGTATGTATTAGTCAATGGGAGCAAACGCTCATTAATTCGGAGGGAACGCGGCGCGCTATGGTTAATTCGGATGAATTCGGCAGGTGGCGCTAGCTACCATCCATTCCAAATCGTATAACCGCTATCCATCCGAGGTGCACACGTGGTTTTCCGGTTTTCCCATGGTTCTCCGCTCTTCCCGTTCTCAGTGTTTCGCACCAGTTTTGCTCTGGATTGCCGTGCTTCAGCGCGCTACCCGCTACTGTCCTGGCATGGAAGCGGCAGAAGCATAGCTGCAACGGAAAAAGGGTAGCACAAGTGACCGACGACCGCAATGGCGAGATCGCGACGCGCGGGGCTATTGTTCCCGAGCGCGCCGATAGCGAGAGTGACAGTCACGTTTCATGCCTCAACGCGGGGATCCTAAAGCCCGCCATTTTAACCGGCCGCCCCCGCGTTGGAAAATGCAAAGTGACTGGCACTCGGTGTCGGGCGCTCGGGAAAAATAGTGCCGGGTTTCGCGATTTTGCCGCTCCGATTATTGGTCAGTTGTGCTATTCGTTTTCCGTTGCAGCTGTACTAGGCTAAGAATTTAGCGACGAAAGTGGGAATACTAAGGGCCTTGAAGGACGGCGTCTCTCTACAAGTGATTGAAAGTTACGACGTCAAGAGAAGCAGTTTGGCCACGTACGTGAAAATTGAGGTCGATATCCTACGGGCTTTCGAGAGCGAGAAGTTCAACGCGAAAAGAAAGCGGCCGTGGGCGGTGGTGCACCCGAAACTAGAAGAGGCCTTGCAGTGCTAACTCGTCAGCGCGCGGGATGCGTAGCTCCGACTGTGCAAGTGCGATGGAGCACTCGACCGTCCAGAAAGCAGGTGGTAATAATACATTTCTTCTCAAAATAAAGGTATGTCACAGGGAAACGCTATCGCGCAGTTTTCTTTGTCCTTTCGATATTTCGACTTTCGGATAATTCGGACATTTTTGCCGGTCCCATGAGATCCGAATTAACGAGGTTTTACTGTAACCGCCTACAATTTGTTACTGCTAATAATACCCATTCTAGCTCTGTTCCAGTTAACTCGGGTGTCCCACAAGGCTCCGTACTTGGCCCGCTGCTCTTTCTTATTTACATTAATGACTTGGTACTAAATATCTCCTCTTCCATCCGCCTCTTTGCTGACGATTGCGTAATCTATCGAAAAATTACTGACATATCTGACACTTTCCTTTTACAATCTGACCTTAATCTGATAACACTATGGTGTAACCAGTGGCTAATGGAACTAAACACTGACAAATGCAAATCAATGAGAGTATCACGTTCTCAAAATGTGTGTCATACCTACCATCTTAACAGTAAACCTCTCGCTGCAGTGTCTGTTTATAAATATCTTGGAGTTCATATAACGTCTAACCTTTCTTGGAAGATACATGTCGAATACGTAGTTAACAGTGCTAACCGCATGTTAGGGTACTTGAAACGAAATTTCTTTCTCCATTCTTCATTAAAACTAACCATGTACAAAACGCTAATTCGTCCAAAATTGGAATACGCTGCAGCTGTATGGGACCCTGCTCACTCGTCACTAATTACCATACTTGAATCCATTCAAAACCGCTCAGCCCGTTTCATTCTGTCAAACTATCACCGCACAGCCAGCGTCACTACAATGAAAAACACGTTAGGTTTGCCATCCCTTATTCATCGCCGTAAAATATTTCGTTTGTGTCTTTTTCATAAAATATTCCACCAAAATGCTGTCCTTCGTCAAAAACTAATTAACCCACCATCCTACATCTCCGCTCGCATTGATCATAGTCATAAGGTCGGCATACCAAATTTCAATACATCGTTATTTCAATATTCTTTCATGCCTCAAACGTCCTTGGATTGGAACCACCTTCCCGCCTCGACTGCCAACATCACTGATATTGTCCTGTTTAAGAATGTTCTTACCAATATGTGCACACTGTAAATATTTATAGCTCACTCCCCTCTTCAATGTATTTACCTTGAGGGTATTTGAAATAAATAAATAAATAAATAAATCTTGGAGAAAGCAAATCAATTACGTAACATCTAGTGCTCTGCGGAAGTTATGCTTTCTTAGAAGAACAGTAAAACTTTCTGCCGCTTCCTTACATCGTCTCACATATAGAATTATAGTCCAGCAACATTAGATTATGCCGCAATCATTTGGGATCCTTTCACTAAGATTAACATTAGTAAACTTGTCAAGTACGAAAAAAGGCTGCTCGCCTTATATATAATAACTTTGGACGTACTTCTATAACCAAACTTTTAACCAGAGTTAATTTACTGTCCTTATCTGAAAGAAATTGGCATTCTCGACTAAATTTTTGTACCAGTTAATTAATGGTCGTTATAAGGTAGACCCGTCCAATTAATCACTTTCTCGTCAGGATATGCTACTCGACAAAGGCATGCTCTAACAGTAACTCCTTTTCAATTACGTAATAACTGCTTCAAGTATTCCTTCTTTCCACGAACAATAACCGAGTGGAAGGATCTCGCTGAGAGAGTTGTTATGCAGCCATCATTGTCATTATTCGCATGTAATTTAAGTTAACTCCTTTTGTACCGTATTTGTTCATGTGTACTATAACTTGTTTCCATTTTTTGTTCTTTTTTGCCATAATGTTGTATTTTTTATTATTGTACTCACCTGTGAAAATCCCTTTAAGGGATTGCAGTATTAATAAATAAATAAATAAAAATAAATAAAACAGATAAGATCATGCAGCATGCGTGTCCGGTCAACATTTTTTTGTTTTTCTTCGTGTTAATTTATGTTACTCCCCAATGTATGAAAAAAACAAAATCGCAAAACGTTTCGAAAAAAAAAAAAAAAAAAGTATTTCTTAAGAAATAAAAAAAATAAGGACAGCATCAGAACAGCAACCCCGGTAATATTTTGTCATTTTCGCAAAGTTTGACGTCACGTAATAGACAAAATACAAATGATAGAAACCTCAAACTTTTTTGGAGAAATAGTAGTCTATAGTGCTATTATTCACATTTGCTACAATAATAGACACTATAAATAGCGTGTCAAAAATGCACAAACATTAGTGCATGTTGGGATACGGGGCCCAACGGGGCCGTATCCCAATATGCCATATGACTGGTGGCCGGGTGGCCAGACCAACTAGCCGATTCTGTTGTTACATTCCCGATTTTTCTTTATTTTTCTGATTTATTAACTCAGTGTTTTTAAGATACAGCATTGGAATTATTTTCATATATTGTTTACATAAGGGTCTATCGACTATATATAATTTGTTGCTCTAGTTCAAACATGTCCGAGGTAAAAAATTCAGCCACTTCAACATGCTAATAAAAAAAAAGTAAAAATCTGATGTTTTATTGTTTTTTTTCTATGTAGATGAAGCATTTTACACCGAATTGCCATGTTTTTCCATTAAAAACATGGCAAAAAAATATTGCTTCAAAATGCACGCATTTGGCTGCATTGACATTTTTACCCAATATTGATGAGCTGCTATCTCGTACCATTTTCAAGCTTTATATTTGTCTCAAAATGATCATTCATCTAAATATAAATTGTTGCTCTTGTTTATAAATGAAAAAATCAATACCAATCAAATTCCACATGCAATAAAACCATATTTTATATATTCTTAAATTTAGGTAAACTATTTTACTCCGCATCGCCGTGTTTTCCCATTAAAAACATGTTGCATCATTTTGTCTCTGTCAAAAATACCGCGCTTCGAAATGTACCTTCCAGACCGACATATCTGTCCTGGCCCGCAGCCTCAATTACGCCTACGTTTATGAAGAAGTTTCTGTAACACTCTCATTTTTTAATTTGTGCCCGAGTGCAAATTTCAGGAATATGACACTGCGTAAACTGAAACACAACTCCCAGGAAGAGACAAACACAACATATCTGTTTGCGCTCTCGGGGTAGGAACTGAACGCATCTTAGTGGAACCGAAAATTAACGCCACTCCTTCTAACAAATTTACACGTGTACCGAGCAGTCTTTGGCGGCACGGCACAATTTCTTCCGAAATGCTGGCACGCGTACAATCAGACCGTGAAATGCCTCCGTGCCAACTACTAGATTATTCTACAAATGCGCAGTTCCTACCCCCCCAAAAGGGGGAGGAGGAGTGTTGGCACACCGTTGACCGCCCCTCCTCCCTCCACTCCACACGGCGCAACGCCATCGGTTGCGCACGCTCCAACGTCAAATCAGTGGCTGCGCTAGGTTGCCAATGCTCTCTCCCCCATGACCTAGTCGTGGTGTGACCGACACCGACATGAGCGAGTGAAGCCCGCGCAGGTTTCCCATATAAAGCTTTCACTTTAGGAGTGCACGAACAGATAAGAAAGGGAGAGAGAGCAAGAAGGCAGGGGCCTACCATTGCCAGTGTGGCCTTGAACACCTTGGTGGTGGTCTTGCTAATGGCCGAGCGACCGAGGACGGGAGGGTGGCCAGGACTGGCCGAGATGTAGTCCTCAAACGTGACTTTCTTGGTGGGCGGTGGCACCAATGACTTTCTCCGCTGGGCCTGGGGGGGGGGGGGGGGGGGGGGGCGGCAATGACTTTGTGTCAAAAACTCGAGTGGGCAGCGTGGGAAATGCGAAAAATACTCCGCCTAAAATCCTCTTTTTCGCATGATTTTGAGCTAGACGGGATGCTTTGCTAACTCGTTTAGAGAAAGCAAATCCCACCGTACGACTCACTTTCTGAATTACTACACTCAGTGACAACTTTTCTTGTACTACACTGCCGAGGCTAGTGCAGCTTCTGCAGCGCTGTTATGGCAGCTGTCACGAGTGCACGCCAATGTGAGGCAAGGAGAAGCCACATAGTCCCGCAGCGCTGTGGGGCTGCAGCACTGCGAAATGAAACTACCTAGCTTCAACAATGTAGCAGAAGAAAGTTGATGGCAAGCATAGTTTCTCGAGTTTTTGGGGCTACATGGCAACTTGCAGAAATTTGAGAGCAGAATATCCTAAGAAAATAATTTTACAATTTAGCTTTATACCGCTGACCTGTCATTCCACCTACTTCATTACTAAGATTAAGCTTTCACCTTACTAGAGCCGGGGTACAGCATATTAAACGCTGTAGAGTAAAGACGCCATCCAGTAGCTGTCGGGCACAGCGCACACTTAAAAAAAAACTGTCGGAGCCCTTACCGAGCCGCCACATTCCGCCACACCAGGTGACAATAATGGTTCACAACAGGTCTTCAATTTACTGCCCCTTTTAGGTAACCCTGGGTGCCTGGCAACTGTCACAGCCTACATTTCTGACTCTGTGTGCTCAAGAAGCCTATTAAATCGCAGAAGCTCGAGTACAACACCGCTGTGACAAAGAGCAAATGACCATCTTTGATCACCAAGCACCGCAGAGCTACAGGTGCGAGGAACGCAGGGCCACATACCTCCGCATTTTCAAGGCTGAGGGCATTGCCCCTTGTGAAGCTCTCAATTATTGCTTTGTTCTTGTGAAGGTCCTCCTCGGTGAGATGTTCCCTCCTAGTTTCAAAAGCAGAGACAAGCTGTCACAACGAACACACACACCAGCACTCCTTTCTGGCAGATCGCTACCCTCGGCAATATACTAGAAGGAAAACAAACATTTGTATCTTCCCAACTAGAGGACAGTCTCAAAAGCAGAGGCAAGTTGTAACAACGAACAAGCACAAGCATTCCCTTGTGGCAAATTGCTACACGAGTTGTGTATATCACGAAAAGCATGCAACACGAGCAGTAACAACGAAGAATTAACTTTCACGCAATATGCATATCCTGCGTGGTGAAGAGGGAGGGGTCGGTGGTCGAGCGCGGCGCAGCTCAAAGCACAAGGAGCAAAAAGCTCGAGCTGCATAACCCCAGGGACTCCAAGTTCGAGCCCCACCTCTACCCGTTTCTATCTTGACGAGCATTGCGCAAGCGCGCGGTTGTGTGTCACTACTGCGTGGTGCACGCTCAAGACCCCAGCACAGCAGTGGTGCGGCACCGGCAAATTTTCTCGTATACACCAGAGACACCGGACGCAAATAGGGGCTGACTAACTTCCTGACGTCAAAGCAAACAGATAACAAAATTGTGGCAAAGTGAACACGTCTCACGCTGGCTTGGTACGGTCCCCTCACCTTTTCCTAGACTCAAAGGTAAGCCCGTTGATGTAGTAAAAGTCGGATAGAAACCTTCCAACCATTTCCTAGAAGAAAAGAAACGAGAAACGAAGAGAAGTGAAGCTACAACCAGAACTCCAGACAACACGAAAGACGTATGACACTCGGAAGGATGTCCTAGCAATGTCGTGGTTCCTGGAACGTGGCTCCGACCGTTTTTTTTTGTTTTTTTTGCCGCGTCCTTATTCTGGTTTTTCAACTTCCTCCCGATGACATCACATCCAAGTCGTGCTGCTACCTGCCACCATCCCGACGGCAGCACAGCAGCGGAAGTGGATGAGCCCCGCACCCATTCTGCTGCGCGTTGCTCTCCAGCTCGACGGTTTCGCCTAAGTTTCGGCAGCCACGAGTTTGGATGCCGCAACGACTGTGACGCTCGCGTTTGCTCGTCTTTTTCTCCGGAACTTCCGGTACCAATCATTGGGGTTGTCAGAACAGAGAGCACGAAATGCCGGCTCCAGCGACTACGTTCGTCGACACCTTTAGATTGCGCGGGCAGCGTGGGACGCCGAATGCGCCAGTCGAGGACGCGTTCCAGGCACCCTAGTGGCGTCAACACAAAACCCGTACCGTTTTGTTTTCGCGCACGAGCCACCCGGACTGCGCCCTCTGGAAAGTGACCGTTTTGGTCGAGATCTGAGCGGCAACGATGTCGCTGCTCATGAGGATGTCCACTTCGTCTTCAATCTCGGCTTCCGTGTCCTGAAAAAGGCCGACGGCGACGTCACCGCGACCAGTCCAAAGAAACCCCGACGACGTTCTGACGCCAGCGAGTCGTGCGTCGGACTAGAACGAAGCCTTCGGGATCAAACCTTGAGGCGACGCAAAGCTGCACGAGGGGCTCGCCATCAAAGGTCGCCGTACCCATCGACGGTGCGACCAATCGTTTCGGCAGAGTTATCTGACACGGAGGCGGCAGTTTTTAATAGCCAACATCGCTCGAAATCATCCTCTGATAGGTGCTCATTTTCTTATAAGGGTGCGCAAGCATTAGAGCCCCGGTCATACACTGCATACTTGATACAGCATGAAATTGGGACTGTATCGGGTATGGGACGTGAGCCACAAGCTCCCAAAGACAACAAAACCTTTTTCGTCACGCGCGTGCGGCTACAGATACCGTTGAAAGGTAGACTGGCTTTTTGCTACGAGGGAAAAGCAAATCTGATATCTGAACACTTTTTACACCCCAGGTGCGGGATGCAGCACTACGAGCTCGACCAGCCAAGCGCCAGCCGAAAGGGGCAAAAGGCCGCACGGGTCACCTCCGGCATGCCAAGTTGTGACCCAAACTGTCACATTGCGACAATAGGAAATGTGGCAGTCCGTTCCGACCTCTTCGTTAACGGCTTAATTGTACCCGGGGCTTCCCACAGGGGACCCAACACTGCTGGTCCGGCTGGACCCAACACCGCTGGTCCAGCTCATGCTGCCGCACCAAGTAAATAACACAAGAAGCTACTGGTAACTCCTCATGTGGTTGAGTTATTTCATTCTTATTGTTATAGCTAATCATGTCATATACCACCTGAGACTGTGGTGGAAGAAATTGGAAATTTTTTAGAAGAAGGAACAGACACAGAAAGAGACGTCCCTTTCTGTGTCTGTTCCTTCTACTAAAACGTTAGCAATTTCTTCCACCACAGTCTCAGGTGTTATATGACATGATTAGCTATCACCAGCTCGCCTGCACACTCACTGTCTCTTCACTTATTGTTACAGCCCTAAAAACAATGACGATACTAAGGGGCCGTAACGACAACAGAAATAAAGAATTTCCTGAAGTTCAAGCAATAGAAAGTGTGCACTGCCCATCGAGCAAATGGATGTATGGACTGCCCCTCCAAGCGATTTCCCATGCATGTGTGCAGCCAGAAAACAATGAGTAAACGTAGCCACTCCAAAACAGGATCTTTGTCGAAGCACTCACTTCGTAGCGGACGTTTTGATAGACCCTGAGGTTGTTGTCCAAGACCGTTAGAGACTTGGAAGGCTTGTCGTTCCCCGTAAAGAGAAAGGTGATGTCTCCTCGCTCCCACTTCATGTCGTTGAAGTCCACAAGTGTTGTGTCCAATCTACAAGAGATCAACCGCAACAAGACGTTTGTAAATTATCACTGATTGCAAGGCACCTGCCTGCTTTGTAAAGCATAGCAATGCTTTACAATGCAGCCACAATGTGTCAGGTGTGAAAGACTGCAGTTATTGAACATGCACAAGAGCAAGCATAAAATGTTCTATTCATGTTCAAAAGACACTGTAGAAAATTCCAAATCCCAAACTTCAAAAATCACTTCAGTTTCACATTGAAGGTAACCTTTCTCCCACCCTACACACAACTGCAAGCACGGCATCCAGACTTGTGGTTAATGCATGCCAGCACGTGCGGCATGCACATAAAAGTAACTTTGGCAGGCTTGCAATTGAACATGCTTTTTTTTCCCCACAAGCAGAGGCATGATACTGGCCAGACGACATGCTTGTAATCGTGCGTGGCCACACGGAAATTGTCTCCTGTCATCGAGCCCATAGACTTAAGACAGCTAAAAACGCCACACAAATACATAAAGCTGCAACTATAAGCAGAGTTGAAACATGCCAAATACACAAATACCAGATGAGTTGTAGCATGCGAAATGAAAGGTAATACAGCAATACAAACCTAATATTAGACCCCTTCTTGTGTATTTTGCAGATGTCAGACGGTAAAATCCTAGACACTAGCGGTACTGAAAAAAAAAAAAAAAGAAAAGAAGGAGGAACACAAAGTGGCCTGAGTAAGAACTCTTCCAAACCACAGAAGAAAAAAAAAGGTGAAAGCGGCATTATGTTTGGAGCTCCGCCCAAGTAAATGGTACTCACTCCAACTTTGAAAATCCCACTTGAGCTCCATGTAGAAGTCCCCCATGCGGTTCAGAATGTGTATTAAGTCCGGCCTCCGGAAGTCCATCGCTTCCCTTGACTGCTGCTTCAACTTCCGTAATAAGGAAAGTACTGATGTTGTTGTTTTTTTTTATGTTGAAGAAAGAGAAAAAAAAAACAGGAAATGAAGTTATCAAGACAAATTGCACAAAGGGCCTCGATGGCTTGACAAGCATGTCTGGTAAAAAGCAAGAACACCAACTTGTTTGCCGGTCTCCATAGCTGATGGCTTCTGCTAGACAATTCCATCCTTGAAAGTTCTTCACCTTCACGGGAGCATTGTGGGCCAGCAGTAGCTGTACGCATTCTGTCAACATGAAGGCCAAAAACAATGATCGTCGTTCTCAGAAAACCCGTTCATGAAGGGATTTGAAGATGTTTTCGCTGCACCCACAAACGCCGTCAGTTACATTTAACCGACAAACGGATACAGTCGCTGGCAGAACAAGAATGGCCGGGCACCCCTTTTAAATACTCGGCCTCCAGGAAACGCTCGTTGCCTTCCACCATGCTCTGGCTCCGAGCGCCTGGTCGAGGCCCACGGGATGCCGAAGCATCACTGAAGGCAGGAAGCTCACGTTCAAGAAGGAACAACTGAACGACCTGCCTGAAAATCTCACCCTGTCACGGACCATAGGAGAGCGGAAGGAATGACTCGGAATAGAAGGCCCAAGAACATACGACACGGCAGCCATAAGCTGCACATTCGTATACAACCACTTTTTTACGCGTTCCACGCGTTTCGTTTTCTTACGAGCTTGAACGCCTTGGTCGCTCGAGAGAACGGTTACTAAGATATCTGCCACCAAACCAAAGGGTGACGAATCTGGCCTCGAGGACATTTACATATGCAGGTCGTGACCAGGTACACACACGTTACGCAAAAAAAGTAACTAAATATCGTTACTCGATGCTCACTCAAAACGTAACTAAATATGTTATTTGTTACTGATTCTCAAAAGGAATACTTTCTTGTTACTTTGACGACCAAATACACAACAGCTTTTGTTTCATGGTTTATTGTTTTCTTTTCAGCAGTCAATGCATTTAAGCAGCAACTGCCTCTCAAAGTTTTCATCAGTTATGTTTCTCCGCTTCCTTGAAAATACATCTCCGGCGACGCTGAAGAGTCGATGTACTGACGCGCTCAAATGAATGGCAGTGTTGTGCTTCAAGAAGAGCTGGTGAATCTGGAATTCCCCTCTCACTTTTGTTCTGTCTGCTTCTAAAGTTATAAGTTAACAATGGGTTCTGTGCATTCCCACGTTGAGCCCCTCTGGGTTTACATTCGCTCTTTACACAATTCTAAAAGGTTCAACCAACGAAGCTTATTGTGTTCTCTGAGTGAAGGACATTCCAAGCTGCAGAGTTTGACGGACGTGTTTAGTGATAAACGTTGCTGCACTGTCATACTGTTTAGTTGATTTTTGGGTTGCGCCTTTGTCGCAATAGACGCATACTCAGCTTAGAATTAGAACGAGGCTGTTTAATTGCTGTTGTACACGTTACTCCTCAAAAGTAACAAAATACCGTTACTCGTTACTTGGCCTTAAAAATAACAAAATGGGTTACTCATTCCTTTTCTAAAGTAACTAAGTATGTTACTCACTACCAAAAAAAGTAACTAAGTAGAAGTAAGTTGCTATAGTCCGTTGCAACTCACGAAGGTAGGGTGAGGGTAAGATGGGCCAGGGAGGAGGGAGCAGACGGAACGCGAAAGAGAGAAGGAAGCTTCCCCCCTCTCTTCTCTAGCATTCTGTCTTGCCCTCGCTCTACCTTCTTGAGTTGCAACAGACTATAGTGACGCGTTACGTATGTCTGGTCGTGACATCCGTCATCCAGTTTGAACTAAAGCTAGGTGACGAAATTATCGCTTTGAAATTTTTACAAGTACCGACAACCGTTGCTGCACGAAACGCACGCCACGAGCGAGTACCGAGGCACCATTTGCTTCCAAGCACCGGATGGGCCTCGTGCCTCAGCGCACTCGACCCCACTCGTAAAACAAGAACAAACAAGTGCATCAAGGGACTTTCGTTTGAACCGGTTAGTTGGCTGCCCATCATAAAAAACATCTGGCTCTCATATATTGCATTGTGGGCCCAAGTTAAGGTTGTATCTCACATCCCACCCAAAAATTAGCAAAAGTTTGAAATATTGATAAGCTGTCGTGCCGCAACCCAGGGCCATTCGTAAAGCTTTTTATTCTTTATTTGGGAAAACCCCGCAACGCCTCTTGGACATTATGCGGGAGGCACGATGCATTAAAAAATAAATCAGCATTCTCGCGACACACCACTTCCGCTGGTAACGACTTCCACTCTTCTCAATTCTCACGATGTGAGGGCAAACAAAGAATGAACCACGAAATACAGATCGTAAAAAAACTGTACTCCGAGGAGTAGACTGGTCTAGTTTATCCTAGACGTGACAGGCGAGCAAGGAGATGTAAACTAGGGACCATAAACCGTACACTTGGAGGTGCACTCCTGCCCGACTTGACCGAAGTTGCAGGTAACGAGCAAATGCACGCTCCAGAAGCGATCGTTTCTCTTTTCTTAGAAGATTGTTTCTTCAATTCTCTTTATTACAATAAAAACCAACCGAGTCAGTCAAGTTACTTCCATATTTAGCTTCCGCTGGCCCCAAGACTGATTTATTTGTTGACCAAGATATAGCGGCACTAGGCATCCTACCGTTATAAATGGCCAAGTGGACAGAACCGTGTAAATCTAGTAGACGGTTGAGAAAGGTTGCAAATTAACAGCGGATATGCGCAGGAATGCGCAAACGACGCCGCTAAAGTGGCAGACGACGCTGAGCAAAATATGCCCAAAATAGGATGGGGAAATGTGGGATAAAAAGCAAACAGGCCCAGCAGTGGTGGGAAGGAGCCAAGTGAACGCAGGAATTAGAAGAAAGGCAGAAAGGAGGCCTGTTTGAGAGCCACTGCGATTCAAGACCAAGGTAAGGCCACCGCTAAATAGTCAGGATCCATCCATTGCCTCCATGGGACTAGACAGACATCCAACAATAGTTAGCGGACTATATTATCGACAGCCGCAGACTATACAAAGATGTTTTTTCTAGGTCCTTAATTATGATAACACAAATTTTCTGAATGGCAGAATATGTTAATGAAGGTTTATGCATGATATAAGCGTCTTTGTGAGCTAATAAAGCAGGTATCTGTCAAAAAGTGCGATGCACGATTTTAATTTTTTTTTTTTTTTTTTTTTTTGGCGGCGCAGGATTTTAAAGGAAAAAAAAAAATTTGAATTGAAATGTTCCACTGAAGACTAGACACCGGGTGCGGACTACAGTCCGAAAAGTAAGCTAGTTAGATGTTTGGCGAGTTGACCGGCGACGAGTACACAGCGTGCCCCTTCGAAATTGTCGTCACTTGTCAGCATCCCTCATCAACGGAGCGTGTGAAAAGCTGTCCGGTCACTTACCTTTTTGACCAAGCATAACTGCCAAATGAAGGGGCGTGTTTCCTGCAAGGCAAGGCACGCACTATGGACGATCTGCAACTAAAACAACACTAACCTATTCCTTTTTTTTTGTTTGTTTTACTAAGATAGCCACCCGTCATATCCTGTTTTGCGAGTGGTTGGCGTACTTTAAAGCAAGCCTTGACAGCATACAAAGGTCGCACCAGTGACGCCAACAGTAGGTAATACGAAGTTTATCGGTAACATCGCCAAGCGAAAGTGTTTTCAGCTGGCAGGTGACATTTGAAGCAACCCACATAGGCAGGCTACAATTAAAGGGAACGCTTTTAGACACCGAGTTGTGCCAGCCATCGGGAAGTCAATGTAGCCATGTTACCTTTCACCGGTAGCATAACAAATAAAGGACTCGTCTTAGAACCTTTTAATGCCGAAGTAATGGCACTGAGATGGTTATTTTTGGCAATTATATCGCCGTTTTGTCCCCATGTAGCGAAAGCTGCCAGGTGCGCTGCTTGAAAGCGACGGGGTATTGGCACCTAATTCGAGGGAATATGGAGGTGCCTTTGGTTGGAAACGACTTACCGTGAACATCTTTCTGCGCGACGTCGTGCGTTCTGAGGAGAGCAGAGACACGGCGGACGTCCCCACGAAATACATTTTCGTGTAACGGGTACTGACTGTCGTTGTCCGCCATGTTTTCATCTCGTGGCATCTCGTTCGGCGCGTTGCGGAACGGGATCAAAATACAAACAAATAGAACAAATAGCGGGTGTGTTCCAAAATTTACTCGATCCGACTCCAAAATTTACTCGATCCGACTCCGGAGTAAAGGTTTCGTACCGTGGCGTTTCAAAACTTACTCGCGCTTACTCGATGACGTCAGAACTCGCGTTCCAGAAGCGGGTTGTTTACTCCGGAGTAATTACTCGCGCTACCCTCCTCGATCGGGGGGTAACACCGGATCAAATCGAGTAAATGCGTCACGTGATCTGTTCGTCGTCTGCTTCCTGCGCCGACAGCCGTCAAAGCTCGTTTGCTCCGTTGGCTTTGGCGGCGGACGTTCGAAATAACAAAGAATGAGGTGCAGCCATTTATGGTTGGTTATTGCAATTTGCTGTTTTCAACGCAGGAATTGATTGCACCACATCCAGACCGTGTACCTTCCCTCAGGAAGGTATACTTGTAATTATCAGAGTGCGAGCGTAAACAGGAGCATCTCCGCATCCTCGTCCTCGGCGTTGGAGGGAACTCCGTATTCTTACGTTAAAAGATGAAAATGTTCAAAGGCAGTAGATAATGTGGAAGTTTTTTAGGAGGTTTTCTTTTTTTTTTTTTTTTTTTCTCCCCAGAGTGTGTGTAATGAGAGGATAACGCTTGTAAAGCAGTGAAGGCATCGAAGATTTTATTTGTATGACCAGTCAACAACCCCACCACATCTCCCTCCATAATAAATTGTCTATAGCGGTTTCGAAGTGCTCTCTGTGATTTTATAATCATATTCGCGTCAAAGCGAACGTAAGTTACATACCACTGTTGAGAAAGCCCCATGCGCTCTACCGCTACACCGTGTGGAAGCAATATCCGCAAAACGTAATCGGTGTTAATTACGATGAGTTGAGGCTGTTTATGGCACCTGGACTAGATTTGCAGCGATTGCGCAGATTAGTCAAAACAAAAATGTTGACGTCTAACTGAAAGGAATAAGTAACTTCTATCTCAATATTCAGCCCAAAAGGGAGGTGAGCAAAAGGAACCGATGGAGCCATCTCAGAAAAAACCGCGTCGTCACTGTCAAAGAAAAACTTTGAAGCGGTTAACATTATCGTCTCTTTCTGGTTTCTCCATTATCGAAAGAGATCGTCTGCAATTTTCCGCCATCGCTGCTGTTTTCTTTTTGCCGTAGCTCAAGACGAAGCCAATCCGCGTTCTATCCAGGTGATTATCCCGGCCGTTCCAAAATCAAGTCGCAGATCGTTTACTCGCGATGTCACGTGGTATTACCCGCTGACGTAGGAGACAGGTTACTCGGGTAAGATTTGGAACATAGCCAGGAAGAAAACAATAAGAAACAAAACGAGCCAAAGGAGTAGACGTAGCCAACGTTGGACGTAGCGCCCCACCGAGTTGAAGTTTCGGATTCGGTAACAGCTGGTGTAAATAAAACGGGACGCGTTAAAAATCATCGTATAAAAGTTACTTTAAGGAAATACATAAGATTCAATTAAAATCACCTAGACGAAAATCTGCAGTTCCATGTTTCGCACACTACTGTTTTAAAAAATGATACTGCGATTTTTGTTTTCGTCATTTATATGTTTTGTTATTCCCGGAGATCGTTGCATTTTCATCGTGTCGCCTTTCGGGGGTTATGCATTGTTCTTATAAAATTCTTATAAATTAAAAACTGTAATTTGTTTGTTGTTTCTTTCCTGTGTACTGCTCTGTCCTCGACGAGGCGAACAGAATCCGCTCTGCATTTGAACGGACTGTGGTTTGCATTTATTGTAATTAATAATAAAGTATATATATTTCGCTTAAAGGGGCCCTGAAATCATATTTAAGCGTCTACCTTTTTTGCGGTTTCCACGTCTCTTGGGTTTCAGGCAAGCCAGCGGGCACAGAGAAATTAACTAAATATCAGTGCGTCATATTTTAACCGGACGACGCGGAAACCTCCTCCACCAACGGGGGCGACCCGCGGTGCCGAAAGCGCGCGATGTGTGACGTTTTTGGTCCTGGGCTTACTATTGGTCAGAGCCACTAAAAGCTTCTTTTTAGTTGAAATCAGGGTGTAAGATAGACAGGTGGGGAAACGGCCCATAGAAGCCTACCGCAGCGCCGTGACCGGATTGTGTACTCGTCTGCTTGCGGGTACCCCCGATTTGCGACAGATGGAGCTGCGGCGAGAGGAAAAAAATTGGAATCGGATTTGCATGGAACTCTATGGGAGAGAGCGCGAAATAAACCGAGAGCACGACAGTCTTCCATTGAAAATCCACGAGAAACCATCTCCGTCAGTTTAGCCGGTTGCCACCGGTCGCCCACCCGGAGTGAGAGTTCGCGGTGCTCCACATAGATGGCGCCCCAGAAAAAGAGAAAACCGAGGGGTACACAATCCGGTCGCTGATTTGGCTCTCGTTTCCCCACCTGTCTATCTTACACCCTGGGCGAAATACAAAATATAAGTGGCGCGAACCGTTTCAATTATTTATAAAAGTAGTTTTTGTTCACTATTTTGTATCAGAAAAAAACAAGAATTAAATGACCCGTCGACATACCCGCCACCAAGCGGTGGCAAAGGCTACGCATACTACTGGGTGATTCAAGGGGCGGCCAGGCTCTTTAAATCGACCGCAAAATTCGGTTTCTTAAAGGACACATGCAAAGAAAAAAAACATTTTTTTTAAACAGCTTAGATGGAAAAAGGATATCATAAAACGATTTTACAACGAAGAAAAAAAAATTTTAGAGCTATATTTACGGCGCTATACGAATTTGTAGTTGGCGCTATACGAATTTGCAAAGAGTGAACTTACCTGAGGAAAAAGTAAAGAAAGAAAAAGGCTTAGCTCCTCTGGCTCCCTACGGGAGCCAGAGTTGCGCGTTCATGCATGGCATGTGGATTCAGCTCCTCATGTGACTGAATTCGGCGAATAGCAGCACCGCGCGTTCGCGCTCTCAAAAGCCGGGGAACGCACGCCGGGGCGCGTGCAACGTCTACTTTGCTGCACGACACTTGATACGGCTCCTCACGTGATCGGATCTCGGCGAATAGCGGCGAGGGCGGCACGCGGCACGTGGAATCAAACGCGCAACTCTGGCTCCCTATGGAAACGCAGCGACGCCACCGGTCTTCAAACAACACGGCGCCATTTCGCACGGGAGACAACAGATGGCGCAAGCGGTCGCGACGCCAACTGCCGCCAACGAACGAGCATACGACGCCGAGAGCCGGCGTCTTTTCTTTAGCAGACGATCTTTTTGACTCAAAAGCGGCGCGAGCTTTTCTGATATCAGTTGGCAATGCATTATTTTATCATCCTTACTAATAAAACACATTGAATGGACAAATAATCGATAAAAAAAATGGTTTTTCGGGTTATTTTGACTGTTTTTTTGTTTTTTTCGGGGTACTGATGTCGTCTGCTTTGCAGTTCCTCTTTACTATCGCGTCTGTTTTTGGTTCTGCGACTGCCGCCGCCTGCGGAACGCGCGCCGCTTTTGAGTCGAGAAGATCGTCTGCTAAAAACGCCGGCTCTCGGCGCCGTGTGCTCGTTTGTTGGCGGCGTTCGTTGCGCCATCTCTTGTCTCCCGTGCGAAACGGCGCCGTGTTGTTTGAAGACCGGTGGCTTCGCTGCGTTTCCATAGGAGCTAAGCCTTTTTCTTTCTTTACTTTTTCCTCAGATAAGTTCGCTCTTTGCAAATTTTACAAAAAAAAATGCACCATCTGTGGGCAGCGCTGCACAAAGTCGTAGCGCGATAGGTTAAGGAACTGAAATTTGCGGTCGATTTAAAGAGCCTGGCAGCCCCTTGAATCACCCTGTAGAAAGGTGTAGTGGTGGGATCCGGCACCAACGAGCGGCGAGCGCAGAAAGGTACCGGATGCACGCGGCGGCGTTGCGGTCCTATGGACTGGAGGATCCGACCGGTTCCGAGCGTTCCCAAGGCCTTCGGCGAGCAGCTTTGGCTTGCGGTTTGGCCTTTTGGTGGTATGTCAGCGCGAAGTGGCTCCCGTTCTGAGCTGATCTTTACCCCATGTTTGCTGCCGTTTGTGACCAATGAAGTGTCATGCCGAATTAGAGTTGAATCGCGCAGCAAATGCAATGCGAGCCGCCCTGGCTGCCCGCTTCATACAGCCTAGCCAGAACATGCTTTAAAAGTTTAGTGGCTCCCTCTCGAGCCGTCGACACGGAGTGCGGCAGCCGTGACCGCTCGCTGAGCTCACTACATCTCCTCTAGTTCACGGCCACTCAAGCGACCAAGGACGTCATGATGGAGGTTATTTTTTGCTCGTTTTTGTAATTTTAATTCGTCTATAACTTTTAAAATAAAGCAAAATTCGAGAAAAGAAAAATATCATAAAGTTACTATGTTCAGTGCGCTCAGGTTCGGTACCAAATTAAAAACCAGTAGAAAAGTCCTTGCAGGGCCCCTTTGAGGGACACTGACACCCACCAAACTTTATTTTTTATTTGTTGCCAAGCGATTCATTATGGTGTCAGAAGACTACTCAATCAATATTTTGCTACAGCGTCACGTATATTTTTAATAAAGTCGAAAAACGCAACTGCTCGAAACCGAAACCAAAACTGGACTGGGGAGGAAGTAGAAATATAGAGGAGGAGAGAGGTGGCGGAAGTCACGTGGCTTTGACACTTTTCTCCCCCAAACAACGCATTTACAGCTTTCTGGGAGCCACAAAAAATGGGTATCATATTTCTTCTTTTATTTTTAATATTGTGTGTGTGTCTTCGGGTTGTGTCTAAACTAGGGATGTAGCGGATGTAGCGAACCACTCTAGGTTCGAATTCGAAAGGTTTCCATATTTTCGAACCGAACTGAGGTTTGAAATCGAAAGATTTTGATATTTTAGAACAGTATCGATGTTCGAATTTGAAAACTTCGCAACTTTCGAACACCGTGGAGTTTCGAATTCAAAAAGTTCGAAGCTTTCACGGTTTCTAAAAGTACGGGTTCGAATATTTCCAATATTTTTTTTTACTTGAGGTTCGAGAAAATCAAAGATTTCGAACTTTCCTAACTTGAAATTCGAGAGATTCGAAAATTTTTAATTTCTTGGGGTCTGAAGTTCGAAAAATCGAACGGTTCGAATGTTTATAACCATAAAGTTCGAAAATATCTTGAATTTCTCTCTACATAAAGTTCGAAGGCTTCGATTCTCTTTTAGGGCTAAATTCGAAAAAACTTCGAAGATTTCGAATTTATTTCAAGTCCAAGTTCGCAAAGTTCGAAGTCCGGTTTTTACGTTCCTTCACAGTTTCAGTATCAAATAACGTTTTCAGGCATCACTGGTTTTCACGAGATCAGGAAAGGTTCGAGTGTGATAGGTCTGCGCGAAGTTGGCCAGGCAATTAAAAGAGACGACGAGTGTCCCGGGTGTGCTGGAATATTTGCCAGTGCAGAGTGACGTGTGACCATAGATCACTAATTGTGACCGCCAGCCCGCGGGGGGGGGGGGGGGGGGGGGTTTTTTTACATTCGTTTTTACGAGGATGCAGGTGCGCTTGACGCTTGTGGCCCCTGCTTTGCAGGAAACGACACCAATACATAGTTTGCACGAACA